>JAQQZW010000023.1:15182045-15192593 GCA_029814745.1 Zanclus cornutus | reverse complement strand
GCGCGTCCAGCGGTGGGTGCGGATAACTTAGGTGTTTCATGGTGAGCAGACAAACACCTTGAAAATAAAAGCGACAAGGCTAATACAAGAAAATGACTTTGCTGAATAATGAACTTCAAGTTGACAGTTATTTTTAAGCAGATTAACTTTCTGGCTCATATTTCATCTTTTAAATTTAAGCTTTAATGATTACCAGCCAAAAAAAACCCTCAAAACCCTTTTTTTTTCTTAGTTACAATAAACAGACATTTCTTAAGTGAAAGTGAGAAAATGTTTGTATTTTTGTATTTTTCAAATCCAGCTCCACAGAAAGACAGTTTGGTTTTCTGAGCACATGTGTTTTCTCAGAGAAACTATCTCTTCTGCACCAGACATCCATCACCTATCAGGCCTGTTTGCGTTTGCTTAACCTCGCAGAGCTGACTGGAATCATGTTTCTTGCTATCTTTTACTAACCCGACTTAACACCTGGCTTCATGTGGTCTGCTCCATTAAGAGCAAGCCAGCATGACTCAAAGTAATAAACACATATGCAGAAGCATACAAGAGCACAGCACACTGAGTCACACAAGCATTCAGACTTGTGAGTGTGGCATGTTGCAGATAGGCACATGAAGGGAGCAGACCTGGTGAAAGAATGCTGCAGCCCCGATCATCTTTTGTTGGTGCTGCTATTTTTAAAGGCACATGTTCTCCTTGACCTCCTACATCTTTAATATGTTAACAACAGATGTGCCTCGAGTTAAAATGAGGTTCGATTCTCATACAAGGTCAGAACATTTTTAATTGAACACAAACAGAGCAGAGGCAGTGAGATAAAGGTGATGTTCCTGCAGACTGTATAGTTCCTCTGATGTGAGACACCGTCACAGCCTACGTCAGCATTTGTGACTCAACCCAAAGAGCTGATTGTAGGGCTGAATGAAAGCCTATCAAAAGAGGAGGGTGACGTTAATCTATACTCTCTCCTCCCACTGACTTCAATGACAATCACTGCTGCATGAAAAAAGGAGACATGACAGTTAAGAGGTTGGATGTCCCCAACAGACCCCCATCCTTTACACCTCTCTGTCCTCTTTTCCTGGATAGAAAAAGAGCCAGAATTTGTGTGTACTCTAACTGCACAGTCACAGATAAAAATACACCACAGGTCACAAATCACTGGGGATGATGACCTCCGACCTTCCAGTGCGAAACGGAAGAGGTCAGGGCTGGGATCCATGATCAGACTGCGTTTCCCTTCCTTGCCTCTTCCCTCCCTCTCCACTCTTGCCAGCAGCATTTGACAGAAATACCTCGCCACCTCATCAAGCAGGGGGAGAAAGCGCTTCACGGCTGCGCTCATCATCACCTCCTTGTTGAGCAGTAGACGGTCGGTCCGCCATTCCTCACCGTTCCTGTGGAGAGAGGATTTGGAGCGAGGCATTAAAGTCATTTCTGCTCAGTCATTGTGAAGCTAAGAAACTGGGTCTCAAGCAGATGCACTGTTCCTTCACTTAAATATTCTTAAAAGTAGAGGTGCTGTGTCAAACTCCGTTTCCCTATCAGTTTGAGTCTCTCCTTGCTTAAACCTGAACCCTAAAAATACTGCAAACAAGTCTCCTCTGTGATGCTTAACTTCACCTGTATTTGTCCAGTTAATTGTGCAACGCTAAACTAACCTAAGATGGTTTATGAGATAATGCTGGGCACTGACATGTAAAAAGTTTCCCACAAAATAACACAAACATCGCAGCCAGATTGTAGGTAATCATTTTGTCAATCAATCTGTGGTCTTTTTTCATCTGTTTTTGGTCGTTTGTGTCTCTTTGTGGATGTTTTGCATTACTTTTTCATCATTTTATGTCTCTTTTTGGTCTCTTTGTAGTTGTCTTGTGCATCTTTAAGAAACATTTAACAGGTCAAGCACAAGGTGAAAGCATATACTGATTTCAAAAGGCAACTCCACCAATTCTACATATAAAGGCCAGTGAAATTACGTGTGATAACAGCTGTTTTGTCTTCTTTGGCTCTGGAGAGCTTTCTATAGTCTGACAAAGTAACCTTGATGAGATCATTGAGCCTGCGTTAAAATAAGGGACATGGAGTTTGAATGATGCAGGCGTTTATCAGGCACAGAGGTTCAAAAGAAATTATGTTTTTTATTTATGTTTTTTTTAATTTTTCTAATTTGACTTATATTAGGGACTAAAAGTCAATTATTCTCTGCCATTTTGATTTTGACCATTCTTGTTTTAAACGTCTTCTAAATCTTTATGAGTCTCATGAGCCTCTCAGCTTTATGGAAGTGTGATACTTAGTTGCCCTTGGTACCCTCCCAGTGGTGCAGCAATGCATGCCACCCATCACTGTGAAGAACAGGCAGAAAGCAACACAGGCTGCACTGGTTATTACTGGAAAGGGCTGATTTTTCTACAAACAAAAACCATCATAATAGTTTGAAAGATGCTGCAATCACATCAATGTTCTACATATAAGAGCTTTAAAAAACTGTAGTAACAAGACCAAACCTAATTCTAACCCTAACCTTAAAACCAAGTCTTAACCATCAAGCAGTTCTTTAAAGATGTGAGGACGCTGGTTAAAGCTAAAATTGGTCTGCACAAAGATAGCAATACAACCACACACACACACAATCACTTAAGGGAACATTGCATCGACTAACATTCATACAAGTCTAACCTGGAGACTTGTCTTGATCTAAATCATAACCATTGCATGCCAAATCCTGACCATGAACCAAGTCTGAACCCTGAAATGGAATAACTTACAAAATGGGGATTTGGGAACTGTCCCCACTATGAGATTAGTAATACACATGCATACACACAGTCATGGTTCCTACTTGAGGAAGACTCCCTTGCTGTGCTGCCGTGTCTCTCTGTGCGTTGCCCAGGGCTGCAGGGTCATCCGTCGTGGGTGCAGACCCTCTGAGCGAAACAGCTCACCGATGTCAGACGGTAGGATGATGTTCACACTGCTTTGGGTGCCCATATGTTCTCTTCACACACACACACACAGAAAGGCTTTGGAGTAAACTCATTATGCACTACCGCAACAGTAACACACTTAAAAACTTAGCTTCTTATTTTTGTGTCAATGTCACACAGGAGGTGATCAATGACTTTCACTATGCACTTTCGTCGCTCAATGTATTTCAATGTTAGGACATCATCCCTCTATCTGCTACCTGTAGATGGGGCCGAGGGCGTTGAAGGTCCTCTCCATGTGCTTGTGGAGCTGCCTGAAACGATCTTCTCTCCAGAACTTCACCAAGTTGACCCAGCCATTCCTCCCTGTGTGAGGGATCTCCTCAAAGCTCCTCACTCGTCCATCCACACCCTTCTTTCTAATTCCTGTGCTCTCAGCTCCTTTTCTCCCCTCTAACTTTCCATCTACCACTGCCCCTGCTGCAGTCAGACAAAGAGCTCGACGTGGTGTGACACCACAAAGCACATATCTTTACCCACAGTTGCCCTGTGCTCTGATACACACAGTCACCTGGATGCACATGTTCCTCATGGTCCAAAGAAGATGAGTTTGTCGGTCTCATCCAGACTTTTGATACCCCTTGATGTTGTCTTTGCTGGACTGATTATTTTCCTCCTCCATCCCAAGCGTCATATCCTTGACTGTGCTCTATCTCTCTGATGAACTGATAGCACATGATGATTTATGAATGGGAAGCTCAGAGTTCAAGAGAATCACAACAGAGTCCAAATGTCAGGCTGATCTAGAACACACAAACATAAGGATACACCATGTAAAGGCCAAAAAAAGTGAGTCCAGCTGGTCAAAGATGCGTTTATTTCAAGACTTTATTACAGCTAATAAAATGTTTTCTTCTTAGTTCACAGGGTTTTCTGCTTCCTGTTGTATAAAAAGCTGCATCAGACTGCTTATACACCAGATCCAGTTCAATAAAAACAAGAGAGCATTCACAAGACACTAATAACTTAAAATGTGACCCATACAGTACAGAAAGAATTTGGCTCATACACAGGTGACACAAATCAAAGATTATACACAAAAAAAAACATAAAAACAATTATCTCAGTTAATCATACACAAAAATGAGTGTGTATATATACATACATATGTATGTATACATGGTGAATGTGAAACGTGAACGTGTTGCCCTGAGGTTCCTTACTTGTGTATAGATCACCCAGCTGGATCTATATCATTTACAGAGACGTGACAGCCCTGTAAGAGGAAACTAGCTACAGTAGCATCTAGTTTAAATTATAATATTATAAAATAATAATAATTAAAGTTACACTATGACAAAATGAGGATCTGAATAGGTTGCAAGTGTGATCAACCCTTTGACAGAAAGTCTGATAACCTCATTTAAATGATAGCAAATCTGTATTGCATTTTCAAAAATTGACAATTATATTGACTCCTAATAAAGCACATTTTCAGAATAAGAACAATGAATTGAATTGAGTCCTTATTTTATTGATAAATATCATTAATTTATCATCACTTAAACCGAATGTAACTCCACTTGTGAGTCAACTGTTGCTGACTGGTGTATAAATAAGGTTATTATCAGGGAGGTCATTAAATTTGTAGTTTTGATCGGTTCTCAACCAAATTAAAATGATATTTACTTCATTTTTTAGAAAATATTAAATTATCTGGCTTTTATATGTTATTATTATTTTTGCTACAAGAAAGACATTAATTAGAACAAAAGAAAGTTTGACATGTTTTCACTTTGTGTAACAGGCAGTAGATGAATGTTGCTTAGAACATTTACTCAATAAATTCAAGGTACTTTTACTTTTTATGCAACTATAACGTTCTACTCCTTTTTCTCAGTGGTAAATATTTTACTTCCAATTCCACTACACTGTCTGACAGCTTCAGTCACTGGTTACCTTCCAGATCACTTTTTTTTACACACTTTCAGTCCAGTGAAGACCATGTATCTCCAAATTTGGTGATTTTACATTTGAATTTCTCTTACAGGTGGATGGATTAGGTGCTCATTTATGTGTTAACAACATTCTCCTTTTTTTTTTTAGCTAAATAAACTTTTCAAAAACTTCTTGGATGAGTTGGATAATTAGTTAAAAAGGGGAATATTTTTCTGAGCTCATGCTCAAGTTTTCTTTTTGGAGATACGTGGTTCTCACAGGACACTACAAACTACAAACATTTGATGATCTAGTAGAATATGATGCATTGATGTAAATAAAACTACATAATAGTACGTGCATATATTACTTAAAATTTACTCAACTTTGTATGTTAGCAGCAATCATATATGATGTTATTTCCTTGCATTTTCTAACAGCTAACACAATCAGAAGGCAGTATGCTGATCAGCCCTGTGATCACATATTGATCACATGACTTTACAAGTATCCCCCCTTGTTGCTGTAGGAGTGGACATTTTGCTGTGTTTCCTCCCTGTGAGCGCCGCTGTGCCCAAGTTGAGGCCTTGGAAGGCACTCAGCAGGTTGAAGCCGTTATCCTTGGTTTTGGTTTCAGGATGAATGATCTTCGACAGCTCATGGGGGAGTGACACTTTCCCTCCAATAGACCTCAGGTGGTTCGTGTCCTTGGGGCTCTGATCGTGAAGGAAAAAGAGGTGAAGAAGACAGTTGAAAGACTGAACATGTCACAAAAAATAACAACTTGGGGATCGAAATTAACTCTGTATTTGCCTACATTACTAATGCCCATGCTAAACATACAGTATGGATAACATAAAAAAAATACGCCTTGACGAAGGTTTGACAAAGTTAGGGAGCTTTCAAAAGAGTGCAAACCTCAACAAACCCAAAAGTCCTCTAAATTTATTTTGTTAATAGAAATGTTTTTAATCTGCATCTGAACCTGGAATTTCATGCATCAAAATACGTTTGGTGATAGACTTTTTTATGCTAAAAATATTTTTGATTCTGTTTGGAATATAAGAGAATATATATACAACTTTGTTCAAGGCTGAATGGCACACAAATTTTATGTGAACCAGGCTTATAACCACTGAGTTTAATAATTTAAGCAGCTGTGCCATGTTATGCTGTATGGAAAAAAGGCATTCAAATTTGTAGGACAGTTACATGTTGATATGTGCATAAGTTATTTAAACTGAAATTTACATAGAGACGAGAAATGGACACAAGAGTCTGGCACTCAGTTTTACCAAAACAGTGAGAAATATTTATATAAAAAAAGATTAAAAACCTTTTCAGAGTCATTTAAATATGTCATGTAACAAATCTGGTATAGCTTGAAACAGTTTGGATGTTTCGAAGAAAATTCACAGACCTCAGACAGCTGATATTTTCTCCTGAAGTGAGCTCTCATAGCTGCTCTCTCTGCATTCTTCTGAGCGTTCATTGCTTCCCGCAGCTTTCTGTAAACACAGCAGACAAAACACAAATACACCTGTCATATCACAGACAGAATTTAATCAAGGCAATATCTCTGATGCAGAACAGGTGACTTGACTTAACTTGATAAATTTTAGCAGCCTTTTCTAATGACAGCAATATAGAAAGCACTGTTACAAAAACATCATATTTAAAAACTGTGAATTTCAAAGCACGTGTTGTTTCAAAATCTTGAGTATTTCATTTTTCACACTTTTACTCCACTTTTACTACATCTTAGATAGAAATATTGTACTTTTACCAAAAAAAAGAATCTTGTGTAAAGATTAAGATCTTAAACACAAAACAAGTGTTAATCTTAAATATAATAATGCATTGGTATAGATGTAACTGTGACGCACTGTTATAGTGAATTAAATAAAATTAGCTTCATCATGACCACTGCAAAAAAAAGTGCTGCTTACACATTCTGCAATCAGTAATACTGATATAGTAATTTGATAAATTTTAATAAAAGAATCTTAATAAAAGAACCAATGTGATTTTTTTTTATTAATTTAATTTTTTTTGCATTGCACATTCGATGATTCAGGCACATTTAGCAGCATTTAGCTACCTTACCTTTACTAAAAAACACTTTAAATACAGGACATTTCCTTGAGGTGAAGCGTTCTTACAGGCTTGTACTGTTCTTTTAGTTCAAGGCAGAATAAGTAGGATTTGTTACTTGTGGTTTGTAAAAAAAACATTCAAAGTTGAGCCCTCTTCCCCAGCTAACTGACACCAGAGCCACATGCCTCCCTGAGCCAGAACACAGGCCAGCGTACCACCTGCAGTTTCACCATAAAACATAGACGTAATATTTGTGACGTCACCTGTAGGCTACTGCAGAGTCATTGTGAAGCTCCCTGTGGTGGCTTCAACCATGCATTTTAGGCAGTGCCTTGCTCCACCTAACTCCTGGCTAATCCCAATATGGGCAAAGAGGTGCAGCATAGGTGGAGCTGAGATGGGCTGAATGAAACTTGGTTGCTGACACCTACAAACAGTGGCTGGCTGTCACTCAGAGTGGCCACACCCTTAAATATGCATTACTTTAAGCCTAAATATATTCAAACAAGTGGGAAATATAAAAATTGACTCTCTACAATCGTCATCAATGGAATTAGCCATAGAGACCAAAACCATTTTTTGCACCAGGCTGTAAACATGTTTGTTTCTGCTCTAAAGTTGTGCATTTTAATATGGGGCTTGATGGGGATTGACGAATTCTTGGAACCAGCCTTAAGTGGTCATTTGTAGAACTGCAGTTTTTAGCACCTCCATGGTTTAATTTCTCTGCATGAGCATCACATGTCTACATAAGGCAGCAACTGGAGAGTGGTGTGCCTGACTATGTGTGGAAAAAAGAGGGACAAGGCATCTTGCACTATTTGATCGTATGACGTGTTTATCATATGTTAACAGCATTTTTTTGTGAACAGTAACAAACAGCTACGCTAACATTTGGATGACTGGCTCCAGTTAGCCAACGAGTTTCATGATCTTCAGTCTAGCTGGTTAATAGGCATGGTATTAATACAAAACAATTATTTGTCATGATAATAACATAATCACAATGTCGAGTTTGTATCGTCAATCTGTCGAGTTACTCAAAACAGCAATCAACAAGCCAACAGTAACTACTTCCTCCCCAGACATTAGAATTCAGAGGAGCTTCCCAAGCTTCCAACTCAGGGCTACACACCTGCTGCAAAAAGGCTGATGCCCAGAAATGTCCCAAACAGCTAAATAAGAAAATACAGGCAGATGACAGGGTCTGTGCAAATACAGACACCACCACACACTTCTAGTGGGTCATAGGTAATGATTGAGAGTGACTGTTTTTGTATGAGTCTAGATACCACTTTGGGGGAAAATCTTACCAGTATGCCTTTAAGTAAAGGATCTGTACTTCCTCTATCATTGCATGTTGTGTTTCCACATTATGTGTCCACTTGCCTCTCCTTTTCGAGGTCTGCCTGGTATGAGCGAATGACTGACGGGTCTTTGGGGTGTGCCGTTCGGAGAGGAGGGGTCCTCCCTAACTTGTTGCATCCTCCTCTTACTCCTCCACCTCTGCCCCTCTTGTTCCTGCGTTTGGCACACAACTTCCTCTCGCTGACCCTCGACACGCAGCTCGTCAGTTTCCTGATGGGTGTTCTCAGCGACTTCTTCACTCTCGCCATAGACTCCATGATGCACCGGAGCTCTCAGGATGTGAGGGAAAGATCACACTGCTACTTCTCTGACAGATGATGGGTGAACATAGAACGGCTTTGTCCTTCGCTCATATTGTGTTGCTCTGACAGAACAACCTCAGGACACACATGGTGTCATGTCTGGTGGTGGCAATAACTCAGGTTGAGACGTGCCAAGGACAAGGACAGCATTCAGACAAGGCTCAGACACACAGACTTAGTAAGCACACACTCTTATACACATCTGCTTACAAAGATTACATACGCAGATGAAGTTTTTGTCATCTAGAGGAAAGGGAAGGACCAAAAAGAGAAAGATGGAAACCACACAAGAACAAAGAATTATATGTCAGACACAAAAATATCAGATAGATTTTTTTTTCACTCACTATTATCAAGCAACAAAAAATAACTTGGTTTAACATGTCAGTCCAGTCAACGCTTTTCTTACCAATGCAAATGGCCACAGTTGGTCAAAGGCTCACAGCGTAAAATCCTGATAAAGCTCCAGCCAGATGGCCTCCACCACAACCAGACGATCCATCAAAGCTTTAGAAAAAAATCAGAGAAAAAAAGAAAAAACAACAGAAGACTCTCTACAAGACCTCGTGCCTGTGCTCCTTGGCCCTCACAGAAGAAAACTACTGTTGTCTGCTCCAGCTTTCACCCTCTGCTTCTACTGCTTCCCTCCTTCACACTTGCTCCACTCTTCAACACCCCCAACTCTCCTATACAGATTACCACTTAAAGGTCTTAATCAGGGGAATCTCGTTAGCCGTGGCAGGAAATGCACCTGATGACTCACGTGTTTGTGATGAAGATTTACAGACTTTAGCTGATGTCATGCTGAGTGTCACATGCTGACATCAGCCTGTATTTAGAGTCTCATTTGAGTTCTTATCATCCTGCAATATCTGCCTCTTGTTTATTTCTTCAGGAGCTTTAAAGCACTAAAATTGAAGTGAAGATGAGGGGCAAAGATTACAAAGGAGCTAGCGAGTACTGGTCTGCAACTCAGATTTTTCTCTCAAGATACAACTTCCAACATCTTTTCACTTCCTTACGAGAACATAATCAGTATTTGGTTCACTGGATATTTAGTAATAATAAGATGAGCACAGATTTGGGGACAGGAAATGAAACAAGGAGACTCCTGGATGGAGGGAGTCTGGCATGAAACAGCAGCGTCTGAGTTGAAGAGACAAAAGAGAAAAATATTGATCACTGAACCAAAATGAACTGAAGAGCCGCCCAAAATGTCAAAGAGGAAGTGGTGGAGCATGGTCACCCCCAAGGTCAAATGTTGCAAAGTGTACCTTTAAGACTATCTCTTAAATATTAGTATTATATTAAAATTTAGTAAATGATTTACAACACACTATTACATTGCTGTAAGCAGACATATGGACATTTTAAGTTCTTAATAATGTACACAATTTGTCAACATTTTTAATGTACTATTTTTTACACCGGTGTTACTACATTATAATTATCTGTTGATACACTAACCTCCACTTATGGGTTATAATTGTTGACAAATACTTAAACACTTCAGTATGCTAACAGCTACATTTTAGTTTGTACAAAATGTTTATATGCTGTTGTTGAATGCTCAGAAGGGGGACTTGAAGTAAATTTCTATTCTCTATTCTTCTCCTGATTTCCTTTTTGCACATTTCCTATGTTTGAATGTCTTTGAATATCTCCCTGTGGTGAGTTTTGTGCTCAAGTTCCCACTCTAATGGCCTGTTTGGCCTTGAGATAACACACATGCACGCACACACACACACACACACACACACACACACACACACACACACACACATACACACACACACTTAACAAACCCCCTTTAAATCCTTCGATCCTTTGTTTCCCTCCCGTCCGCCCCGACCACTTCAATTTCTGACAGGTGAGGAGGCTTTAATCCTTAAACAATATCACCAAAAATAGCC
>JAQQZW010000023.1:14857645-14870002 GCA_029814745.1 Zanclus cornutus | reverse complement strand
ACCCAACTTCAGTCCTGTTTCCATGGTTGAAAAAAAATGGCTTACAGTAATGATCCAGCTGTATGAACTGGCTATAGTGCCTTCCTCATTCTATTGCGGTGTTTTCTAAAACAGTACACACTTTAGGTGTGGTTGGCAGACCAGCTCTACCTCCTGGGCTACATTCATAAAACACTGGCCGTCATACAAATCTAACTGATATTACCTGGGCAAAGATAGGCTGACTAAGTGTTATTTTGTTTACCAAACCAGTAAGCAAGATGTCTTTACAATGTCTTTATGATTGCCTTTAAGGGCTTAGTGATAGAACATAGAAGAATATTTTCCAGATATCAAGATACCTCAATATGACAAATACAGTTTACAAATAATATTTTATAAAAACAAACTGATGTTCAACACAATTAACTGTGTAAATTTCTTAAAATTATATCAGATAAAATTTTTCATGTGTAAAAAAAAAAACATGCATTTTGTTCTTTCAATCGCTATTTTCTTGTTCATTTGGATAACACAGTTATAATGCAATTAGATCATATCACCACACAATGATTTTATTAAAGTAGAGGTGAAACAGTTTATTACAATCTTTGGGTTGTGGACAGTTGTGACTGACAAAACAAGATAATTGAATCAGCACCTTGACTTCTGGGAAATTATAATGAGCAATATTCTTAACCTGTATGACTTAGTGTTTGTGTTGACTCTTCCCAGGAGTACATCTGTCCAAGATGTGATTCAGGGTTCATAGAGGAATTAACAGAAGACTCCAGGTAAGAGTTGTTTTCTCATGCTTGTTTACAAGAACCCACATGTTCTACTGTAGAAGTTTGTAGGCTTACCATACGCTTAGTCCCTAGCACTGAACCTGAACATGTGTATAGGTTCCAGTGGATGTTGCTACTAATGTGTCATTTGTCCCATTATGTTCATTTTCCCTCAGTCTCCTAGAGGGTGGCGCCAATGGGATCGATGACACAGCCACACACTTTGCAGAGGTACGAGCTGCTCTGAGGGATTCTGGGGAAAATAGGGTGGGGAAGTGGGCAAAGAGGATTGATTGAGTATATTAAATGTGTTATGTGATTAAATTTGTCTTTTTTTCCCCTGTCTTCTTCTCCACTCACGTTCTTGATGTCTCCTCTCCTTCATTTTGCTATTGCACATTGGCTTTTTCTTTTACCAATGCGCTGCCTATCCTTCATCCCACTTTCTGTTTGAAAATCCCTCTTTCTGCAAACCCTTACCTGTGTCAACCTCTGTCCAATCTTAACATCCCTGTAGCTATGGCACATGTTGTTAATGGAGCGGCCATTTACAGACGGTGACGCATTTGATTCAGAACCTCGACTCCCTGGAGGGCGCCTGGGGGGTCTTAGTGACCTGGGGGGATTGGGAGGGGGTCCAATTGGGGGGTCAGTCCCAGCAGGCCTAGGGGGACCTATGGGGGGTCTACTTGGAGCTGGGGAACACTGGGGATCAGGACGTCCCCCTCGTTTGCACAGTCAGAGAAGATACCGGTCCAGAGGCAGCAGTAGGCCAGACCGCTCGCCTGCTGTAGAGGGGTGAGTAACTGACCAATTCAGCTTCCACCTCTTCTGTCTTTCTTACCATCCTCTTGGCTCTTTTCACTGTTTTGCATACTCCCACTTATAATCATGACAGTGCTATTTATTCTCTTAAAATCCTAACTGTTCATATTTTTGGAGATTACATTAACTTGTATATTTTCTGTCTATGTCTCAGCATTGTACAGCAGTTTCTTACTGGCCTCTTTGCCAACTCTGGAGTCCCTGGCTCACCTCCCCTCTCATGGTAAGATGACATTACAGTAGCATCACCGTGTTAGTGCTAGCGTCCTAGTCTTAATGCTATTTCTTATCAACTTGTGATGTCTGTAGTCCGTTTTACACATGCATTGCTACCATGATATTATCTAGACATTACCCAGAGGAGCTGTATGTGAGAACGCAAGTGTCTGAATTAGTTGTACCTAAAACTGAAAAGACTTTAGCCTGGCGGCTCCCTAGTACAAAGTCCATGTAATGTTCAATTTAGCCTATGTGTGAATAGAGCAGCTCATTGTCCGGAGATTTCACAGTGTGTGAGCAGGGATGTTGGTGATGTTGCATGGAGTGTAGCTGCCTTGCGCTCTTTTCTGCTTGCCTGTTTTTTGCTTCCTGATATTTCGTTGATATTGTAAAATCCGAATGTGGTTCTGATATCAAAGCAAAAACAATCACTCCCCCTGCACGCTCTACCCAGGCACCACCCCTCACCTACACCAAAGTATTTCCAGTAGGAAAATCTTCTGTTGTGTGCAACATGTGTGAAAGGGAAACCCTGGACAATGTCCAAACCTGATTCTCTGTACATTGTTTGTAGTTCATATGAGAAAACAGCTTGTGTTTCTCTCAGGACAGGGATGCTGCACTCTAACCCAGGGGATTACGCCTGGGGACAGGGAGGGTTAGATGCTGTGATAACACAGGTAGACCAAACTTAATAAACCTTCACTTCAACTTTATGTCTGTATGTCACCTTTTAATTTCTCTTAAGTTTACACACATTTATGTGTGTGCAGTTACTAGGTCAGTTGGAGAACACAGGACCTCCTCCAGCAGAGAAAGAGAAGATCTCTTCTCTCCCAACTGTCAATATCTCTCAGGAACAAGCAGGTCAGTAATTTCTTGTTTTCACATTTGGTCTCACTTGATCACTCCATGATTCTCATGTCGTGTCCTTGAAGTTCAAATTCCAATATTGTTCATGGGCATGGTTGAAGCTGTATGTCTGACTGTCTGCATGCAATTACTGTATTCGGACAATTAGCTAAATACACACCTTAGGTTGGATCAGATATTTGAGAATGTATTACTAAGTTTGTGTGTAAAAGCATCAGTGAGTGCTTAGTAATGACTGGCTAGTTTTAAAGTGGTGATTAAAATTGGATTGCGCCATTAAAACCTGTCTCACCCATTAAAGTAAAAATTTGGTAATTACACATCTGTCATTGTAGAAATACATGGTTATTTGTTTAGCAGTCTCTGCAGCCCTGAGATACAGCATGAAAAAGACACTTTTGTTTATATGCTGTGGATGCCTGCCTCTGAATCTATCTGTCTGGGACGAAATGCCCATTAACCTTGAAAGTATCAACAGTTTGTTCCATAAACTACTCTAAGGTGGCATCTGTTTGCTCCATGGTCTTTCACATCTCCTGTTTTTCTTTATGTCCTCCTGTAGATATGTTCTAGTACTTTTCCTTTTATCCTTGGCCTCTGTGTATATTGTCTTATTTTACTACTCAGCTCTAAGCATATGGTTAGTCATGCAGCCCAGCTTTTGCAGGGCCATAGAGAACACACTTATTTAGCTAAATTAAGATTCATGTGCTTTTTTTTCAACATCTTCTTGCTTCGTTGTTTTTACTAATTAGTGAAAAACATGACTAGTATCGCTAAAATATTTCATACTGTGCTGAAGCACTTATGATGCAAGCATAGTTATGGTGCTAATGATCTGATGCATATCACCTTAATAAATGTACGGTGAATAGTAAAAAACACGCTTCCAACTTTTCTCCCGTAGACTGCTGTATGGAATGTCCGGTGTGCAAAGAGGACTTCGCAGTGGGAGAGCCAGTCAGACAGCTACCCTGTAACCACTTCTTTCACTCAGACTGTATAGTACCGTGGCTGGAAATGGTGAGTGGCAACAAAGAAAGTAGAACGTTGGAGAATAAACTAATGAAAGAGATCCTTAATAATATGTAATACAGTAGGTGAGATATGTGTAGCAATCACAAGGGTATTCAGACCCTAAGGAAGTTTGAACCCATGCTTTGGCTACCTGCAAATCCACATAGAAACATCAGGGCAAGTTTAGAGGATAAGGCTGACGATAATCTACAAATTTGTTACTGTTGATAAATCCCAAGGAAAGACCAGAACCAACAATAAATTGGTCCAGTATCCCCTGTCTGTGATACTGAAGACATAAATCTTTAACGGCACCTCGCAAATATAACATTTCATTTGAAAAAGCTAAAAAATTCACATTACTCAAACAGCAGCGAACCATGTTTGTTAGTGACTGTTTGCAGTTGTAGGTTTGTTTCGTGTGCTAGGTGGCGCTACGGCTAAGGAGATAGAACAAGTTATCCACTAATCTCTGGATTAGAGGTTCCGTCCACAGCTCTCCCTGGCCACGTTTTCGTCCCAAGGACACTTTGCTCTCAGTGAACAGGCCAGCGCCTTGCATTGCAGCTCTGTTGCTATCAGTGTGTGTGTGTGTGAATGGGTGAATGCATGGCCAATTGTAAAGCCCTTTGACTGTTAAGGTAGAAAAGTGCTATTTAAGTGTGGTCCATTTTCCATCTAGTGAGTATTTACAGAACCAGGACCATGTATAAAGGGTTAACCTACAATGAACATTTCTCTTCCTTATTTTAATGAAGGAACATGTTGCCCTGTGCAGCTGTGTTGCTCATTAATAATGGCACATAATCAGGCTTTTGGCTACATAGGAAATACTTTTGGTGAGTTGGATCAATCTATTGTTGGTTTTGGCCTGTTAATGAGATTTGACGACAGTAAGAATATATATAAAATATCAACAGCTCTACTCTTAGAATGGCTTCCATTAAAAGAATGTCTAAAAAAATTTAAGTGTTCAGATTAAGTTGAATCCACAGTACACTGTTGCTAAATGGAAGATTAGCTATCAGTCATATAACGTTCACAGCTGGGAATTTTGAGGTATATTTTACAGACCAGACAGAAAGATTGTGGCATTCATAGTCGAAGAACAGCCTTAGCATCATGTAAAACACGACTACAACGAGGAGTCCCCTCCATAAACCAAAGCTAATGTTATCTATATTCTGTTCTGTGGCCAAACAGCATGACACATGTCCAGTGTGTAGGAAGAGTTTGAACGGAGAAGACAGCAGCAGCCAGTCCCCATCAGAGTCCCCCTCCCTCTCCATGGACCCCCGCACACAGGAGAGATGGTCCTTCTGAGACACCCACCTGTCTCATCCCTCAGTTCTCCTCGCCTACATCCAACAACACACCGAGAAGACAAGATGCTTCTCATTTTCCTCTTTTCATCTCTGTTGCTGTCATAATCATCTCAGTCTGATATTTTTTTGTATTTTTTTTCTATTTTAATGCCTTTCTCCTCAACCATGTATACAGATTCCCGTACAGACGTCTTAACAGTTACTGGAGGTCTTTTTTTTTTTTTTGCCTAATAACAAACCAGCCTAGATTGATGATGATCAAGCCCACGTCTTCTCTACTTCCACCCATCAAGCAAACTCCTTTTCCATCTTTTTGTAAATGCACTGCTGCAGTACACTATCGTGGGGAAATGCCAGACTTTATAACATACACGATGCCTTTTTTACTCATCGGAAAATTAGCTAAATCCTGCATCTGAGCCCCGTACGGCCTATTGGAATACGAAAGTGGTTATTTACAGTCTTGGCATTTGCAGGAACTGGACCTGACAACATGAACACCTTTACCCCTGCGATAAATGTTATGTTCATGAAGAGTATAATGTTTAATTTTTGTTTAGATTGTGTCCGCAAGATGGTGATTGTATTCGGGGTCACATGACCATAAATGGAAGCCCTGACATCAAGTGAAAGCAAGGGACTCCTTACACCTTTTAGGACTCCAATGCATCTGAAAAAAAATTAAATGTCATACCAGTAAGGGGATGAAATAAAAAAGATCACGGAGTTCGGCCCATTATCATTATCAATGCTTTAGATTTAAAAATACTCCTCCTGGTGTATATATTATAAACAGATGACATCCCTTTGTCATTTTATTCCTCTGTTTATGACTTTTTTTCCACATTTTTATCACTTTTTTTTATGTAAATAATTTTAGTCCAACAACTTATGGTTTGCAAAGAAAAAAAAACCATTGAGAATGGAGAAAAATGTGAAATACCTGGTTATTAAACTGTATATTATATATATGAAAAATGTCTATGATGTATTAATAAATTGACAAAAAACTGTGATAGTTTAATTGTTGTAATCACAACATGATTAACACAGGTGTAATTTTATACCGTAGCTGCACCAAAACATGTTTAAAAATTAGAATTAACATGGGATATTTGAAAACAAAATTGGCTTTAATTAAAAATAAAAGATTAAATAGCAACAGCAGAGGGCATTTACAAATTCTGTACATTAGTTATAATATTTGTTCAGAGATTTGACATGGTGAGGACACTTAAAGCATCTTATTAGCAGGGAAACAAGGCACTGGTTAAGCTTTAGCACAGGTCATTCTGGTAAATTGATACATTCATTACTCTCAGGTACCACTGCTGATAAAATCAGGCGCATAATAAAGCATTTGAGGATTCTGGATGAAATTCAAATGAACTGAGGTTAATTTAAGTAACCACTGAAATCACTACAGCTGTGCAGATAAGAACAATCTTGCATCAGTTAATAGAATTAAGAATTGCTTTGGTAATGAAAAGGATCTCACATAAAAATGCTTTGTTTTTGTGGCATGTTCGGATGAAGAAATACTGGTAATGTAATTCAGTTGAAACACATGTAAAAGTATATAAACTTGCATTAATGATCAGTGTGTATTCCAAGCAATTGTGAGTAATGAATGAGCCGGAGCAGTGGAGGGGATGTAGCCCACAGCGGGGTCCCACACCTCAAACTGGATCACTGATGATGACCTACAAAACACAAACACGCAATTCAGTAGAATGAATTTCCTGTCATTTGCACATAAAACCACATTTGACCTACCTGTTGAGTATGATGAGCACTACTGAACCATCTGGTCTGATGAAGGCAGAGTATTCTAGCTTTGTTTCCTGACTGGTGGACACACCCACTCTCTGAGACCCCTCCCACAGGAACTTACTGTGTAAAAAGGAGATTTTTGCTCCTTGTAAGAATGGAGCGGTTAAATTACACCATTCAGTATGGACAAAGACCATGTGAGACCCAGTTTACTACCTGAAGTGGGCCATGCTATAGAAGGTTGGCTGCTTGTAGAAGACATCACGTTGTGCATCCACTATAACAGGGCTGTCTACAAAGTTTTTAACCCAGTTTGGTCCACCAGTCTGGTCCAACGCCAGGTTCCAGTCAGTCCAACCCACCACATAGTGATTCAAGTCCTGCCATGGAGAAAACACCCACAGTTCAGAATCTAGTCTTTGCTTTGTAACTTTGTAGTAAGAGGTGCTGTTTTGTTGTATAAAACCACTGGACCGGTGCTTGGTGTTGTGTTTAAATGTCACAAGGACAGCACAACTACATAAACAAATCCCTCCTGATTCTCAAGACGTCTAGAGTCTGAATGCGGCCATGCAAAATGAATAGAATGGAGGGAGTCCAATTTCTTTTGAGAGAGAGTGAAGAAAGAAGAAACAAAACACCAGTTCTAGCTTGCTTTGATGGCCTGCAGGCAGTTTCTAAGCTTCTAAATGAGTGTGTGTGTGTCTGTGTGTGTGCAGCAGACTACAACCTGCACTGCAGCATCAAGGTGAATCACCTTTCAGGAACACCTCACAGCCTGTCACAAATCTCACATCTGTAACAGTGGATCTGACTGAACAAGCAAAACCCTCCTGCATAAGCTAAGATGATCTTACCTCTATAATGTCATGTGCGTATTGTTCAGCCCTGTCCCAGCTACCCAGCTTCACCCCTCTGTCCAAGGGTGTCCAGCCCGCAGAGGCCTCTGTGCCAAACAGGTAATACTCTGGGTAGAGATGATGGGTGACTCCCAGGATTATCTCAGCTGGAACAAACTTGTCAAAGTACCAGTGAACTGCCACACCATGAATGTATTTTCCTGCATGAATATCATTTAGGACCTAGAGGGTCAAGGGGGGGGGGGAGACTTGAGTCAAAACTGAGCTTCAACATAAAGTGCACTTAAAAAAAGGGCACCAAACTCCATTATTCATAGTACCTGAAGGTGCTGAAAAGTCTTCAAAAACTCTAAATTTAGTTTTCTTTAAAAAATAAAGAAAAAAAAAGGCTTAAAAAGGTATTAAAGTCTTAAGTCGCATTTACAATAGTCTTTAATGTTTTCCCTTGCCTGCTGTAGACAGTAATGTTAGTTTGCATAGCCAGCACCATCAGTCCTGTGGCAAACAGTCACTACTGCCAGCTACAGTAGCTCATAAAGCTCATTGTTTCATAATGAGCAAATGTCATTTATCAACAAAAAAATTATGAATATGTAACTTCTTTTTTTTTTTTAAATCTATCCATACATATTATGCTGCTCCTCCTGGTCCAGGTCACATTAATATAATTGATTATAACGTTAGGAATTATTGTTATATGCTGCCGGGAAGTACTGAAAAAATGTAATATTGTAATAAATAATACTGTACCGTAAAATCTGTAAAAGATAAGTAAATATTGACATTAACATAAGTAAGAAGTTGTAGAAAATAATGAAATATAACTGGGCTTTGGCTCTGCTGCCTGGTAGTTAGCCAGTCTTCACAAAGTTACACAATTAGCTTTGGTTATACAATGTAACCGTTAGCCTATAGGCCATGGCTACAGTTTTATGTCTCAAATATGTGCATCAAGCCCATGCAAACTGGCTGCCCCAGATTACCTTTATACACTGTCAAATATAAAATACCTTTTTATACTATGTTTTAATGAGTATTTGATGTTTAGTTTTTAACCGAAAGATGTGCACCCAGAGTCGTACCTAAAACTTCAGTGAGACACTAGATAATCATTTTCTTGTGAATGCATGAATGCATGTTTATGCACGACAGGGTTATTTTTTCTCAGTTTCGGTTTATAAACACTGATGCCTATTGTTGTTTATTAGTAATGAATAACTGTATTTCAATCAGACTTTTTTTAGACACATGGCCTTAGACCCCAGCCCTTGAACAAACAGACCAAAAGATAGACTGCTCAGTTAGGTTAGACAGACAGACTTAACAAGAGAGAGATGCACTGCAAGCCAGCTTAACACATTAACTTAACGTGGCTGTTATTTGCTGGCATCAAATTGGAGAGGAGAGGGCACAAGGTTACCCGGTGGCTGTTCTTGCATTTCTCTCTCATGAAGTTTTTTTCTCTCTTTTTGTGACCAGAAGGATGGTTTTCACTTCATCCTCTTGGGGAAGTTATAAACACTGACACTTGCTTTGACAAGAGGGAGAGGCGAGGCCCTTGGTAGCGGCCTATGTATCTTGCGTAGTAAGTATATAGGGTCACCAGGTTCTGAAATCCTGAATGTGATGATCACCCACTACATAAACTTTTACTGGCCCCATGCCATCAGTTATGTCGGATCCTGACTGTCTATGTTCTGCATCTGGGGCATCATTGACATTGTGAGGGGCAGTGACCCACTTTAACAAAAAACAGGGCACCCCTAGTCACATTTAATAATGTAAAGCTTCATTTGAAAGGCTAGAAAATCATTTGTCAATTGCAGTAATCAGGAATTACAAGCTCAAAGAAATCTACTCTACTGGTTTAATAGAATGAGATTAGTCTTTTAAATAAGTTAGAAGCACTAAAAGCTTCCTCAAATCTTAATACACATTACAGGGTTACATGATAAATCCTTACAGTCCGTACCCGACATACATGGAAACTACTCGTAACTGCTGAGTAAATTTCCGTCATCATGATCTGGAGAGTTCGCACATGCAGAGTGCACGGGAAGAAATTCAGTTCTTCAGCAACAGCTGTAGCAAAAATAATATACTAGTAATAATTCTACTAACTACAATTTGTTTGATTTAGAAGAACACTTAAACCAACAAGGGCAGAGGGCAGCGGCTTGAACCACTGCAGCGACTTCACTTTATGACCCCTTTTTTGCACAAATGTGAACTACATCCACGTCCACACCTGCGCCAAGAGTTAATTGGCACATCCTCATTTATACAAATCTGCTACACAAAGCCTGTTTACAAGCCTGCATCTCATGAGGCAAGTTTGTTTTTCATTGGCTGTCAAAGTTCCCCTTCTTTGCTTGTTGCAGTGAAACCGTGTAATGCTATTAGTCAGCTTTTACGTTTCAACACTGTGAGAGTGCTTCAGAATTCTTCTCATGATGTTTTTCTTTTTCCCTGAGCTCATCTTCCAGGCTCTGGCTGCAGCTTATTTTTCACTATCAGCAGAGCATACCCCTTCGTGTTGTTAACCGATTCGCTGCTCTGTCCCAAATATGTTGTTTTTAAAAGAATTTGAGCAAAGTAGCCGATGAGTGATAGCTTTGTTGAGCTATTTCAAAGCCTGTTTTGTAATTGCCATCTTCAGCTCAATCAGCCATGTGTTCCAATATTTCTGTCTTTTCACTTCCCCGTCATATACACGTCCACAGATATATAAACCCCAGCACTAACATTGTCATGAACACAAGCATGCACTGACACACCTTACATAAACACACAAAGACCAGCTGCCAATCAGATTAGAACAGCTGGAATAAACACGTAAAAACCAGTGCGCTAAGAGGTTGCAATCAAACTCTGAGCACCACCGACGCAATTGAGGAAAGGATCTGATGAACAGATGGAAAGTCAGACAGCTGAAGGCATGCTGCTCGATGCGAACCAGACTTTGGCTCCACAGTGTTATAATATAGGATTAGTCACAATGGAAATTGCCATGAATGTTAAGTAGCTGGGGGTGGTGGAATCAGTATTCATATCCAAAAAGTAAAAGTGGCAAAACCACAATGTAAAAATACTGTATAATCTTAATGTAAAAATAATGTATAATCTTAAATTTACTTGCGCCAAAGTATGTATGTTCCTTCAGCAGAGTACCCATAAGTAGCGATCGTGCAGGTAGACTGATGCTTATCATTGCTCTATATTTATGTACGATAACAATTAATCGTTAACAAGTTAGCAACTTTGCAAAAGAGCAGCGACTAATGTAGAGCTAATTTAAACTACCTGTTACTGCTAAATACTTTTTATTAATTGTTTACAACAACATACAGTATTTACAGGCTTATGGTAGCTTGGTATATACAATCTTTATTTGCAAAATAACTAATAAAGTTCATTTTCCATGGAAACCTTAAAGTTGTACTTAATGGTAGTTTTTTAGAAGAGTACTCAGTTATGTGCCACTGCTGGAGGCCGACGGTATGTCGTTATTATGAGCTGCTATGTTACGTACTACAGTAATAGGGGCACAAAGCCACATACATACACAAAATCATACATGGCAACCTACAAACACAGCTGCATGTGCAGTCACACACAGAGCGACCAATTGCATGATTGAATGAGCACTGCCCTGTAATTACAGTCTATGACAATATGTCTGCTGCCCTCTGTTCCTTGCTCTCCCTCATGGTCTCCCTTCATCCGTCCTCAAAGCCACTGACCCGTTGGCTTCTATGTAATGACCACTGAAACGGGTCATTCTGTCTTATTGACACAGCCGTACACAGCCTGGACATTATGGCATGTCAGTACTTGGGATCACAGTTCCAACAGTAATGACTGCTGTTGTGGATCACTGTCCCCGTTAATGACCTCTGCTATGGGTTGAGGAAAGTGTCTGTCTTGCTGCCGGTGTTGCTCTGTCCATCTGTCTGTCAGCAAAACTCCAGAGGTCACGGCCTATTCTGGGAGACCCACTGACATTAACAGTGCCTGCAGTCATGAATGCTTTCATTCATTCATTCATCCATACATGAAGAAAGTCAGACACACACCACACGAGTTGTGGGCCCCACGTCCATTAGAGTGACAGGGATGTTGACCCACCCCTTCTTGCTCCCTCCGGCAATTCCACATATTGGGAGGCTGGATCACAGCCCCCGGACTCAATGATTCACCAGGTGACAGATGGAGGGGACACATGGAGATGGTGGTCCGCCCTCCATTATCTCACACACACACACACACACACACACACACACACATGCAGCCTCAGAAAAGTGATGTATGAGTTGTAAATAGATGTGTTCTCGTTTTAAAGGGCTGTAAAGAAAAATGGGAGATTTATAGATTTAATACATGTAAAATATGCTACATTCATGATAATACAATATTACTGTAAGGGGGGGCGAACAAAACATGCTTATAACAGCCATGCAGTCATTTTGTAAAACTGTTATTTTCTTGATCCAAGCAGTCACACCACAAGCAAAGTCATTGCTGCCCTGCCATCTGGTTAGTTTCTGAATAGTGCCAAAGACAGAGTGCTTATAGATTGAATAAAGTAGTGATACTGTAGATTGGCCGGGCATGATTATGGACCCTGACACACAAAGCAGCCAAATTACCTTTGGCATCATTAAATGTTAGGCCACCACGGAAATATAAAAAAATAGC
>JAQQZW010000023.1:14617103-14627678 GCA_029814745.1 Zanclus cornutus | reverse complement strand
TGAATCCATGTTTCATCGCAAAAAGCACTTTTTAGATACTGATCATAAACATTCTGTATTTTAGAGGGAACTGATGTTTTCTATTGTGCTTTAACGCAATGGGAATCCATTCCCAGTCTATCCTGCCAATTTACTTTAACTACAGCAGCAACTGAAGGGACTGGTAGAGCAAGTGGTCCCTTTAGAGGCCTGTCCCTCTGGTGTAATGGCAAGCTTTTGTGTTGGCAGTAGTTAACACATTGTTTCTGTGTTTTTCATTACTAATCTGCCCACTCTTTTTGTCTTCTCTGTGTCTCTCTCCAGGCAAACAGCTCAGTGGCTCTGCATCAGCTGACCCACTGCATCCGAGAGCTGGGAGCAGCTGTAGCGGAGCGTCAAGGGGCTCTGGCTCTGGCCCTGGAGGGATCCCGCAGCAGGAGGGAGGAGGCTCTGTCTGCCCAGGTCTCAGAGAGGCGAGGCCTGCTGGAGCACGCTGGCCTGATGGCCTACACACAAGAACTGCTCAAGGAGACGGATGCTCCCTGCTTCGTACAGGCTGCCAGAATCACTCACAACAGGTAGCACACCCTTACTCCACCGAATCCTAAACTTAGGAGGGATGAATTTTTTGATTTTGCTTTCCTGCATCTCTTCATTTAACATTTGTTCCTTTTTTTAATTTTCTGAATAAAATGTTCTTTGTGTCTCTCCCTCTGCAGGCTAGTCAAGGCCATAGAAAACATCCAGTGTTTCTCTCTTTCTGCTGATCCATCCTTCAGACACTTTCACTTAGACGCAACCAAAGAGGTCAAGCTCATCCACAGCTTGGAGTTCATACGTGGTAGGCTCCTTTCTTTCCATGTTATGAAGCACAAAAAACTAAAATGATACCTCATGAAGGTACATTAACGGAAACTGCACCTCTTTGTCCCTTTGCCTCCTCCACAGCCCCACTGGCTCCAGTCATTGACACTCAGAAGACACTGGCTTATGACCAGCTGTTTTTGTGTTGGCGCCTCCCTCAGGACTCAGCCCCAGCTTGGCACTTCTCTGTCGAATACCAACGGCGAGCAGGAGGAGCTGCAGCCACATGGGGCGGCGTCAGATCCCCTAATGCTGCAACAGCCTGGCAGCGTCTGGATGAAGTTAGAGGGACCAGTGCCGTGGTAGATCGACTGCAGATAGACAGTGTGTATGTACTCAGGGTGAGAGGCTGCAACAAGGCCGGGTTTGGAGAGTACAGTGAAGAAGTTTACCTCCACACTCCACCAGCACCCGGTGAGATATGTACATTTATTATTTTTGTTTATTGATTTTTTGTTAATTTTTACATTTCTTTCACTGCAAAAAACTCTTCACCTTTCCATTCTTCTGAAAACAAACAAGGCCATTACTTGTTTCCAATGCAGTTTCACTGAATTTAAGAATTTATAAAAAAAGAAGTGAAGTGTAAATGGTTTTGTAGAATGAGAACTATGGCTTGGAAAGTTGGAATTTTTTGTTTTAAAAATTGTGAAACAAATTTCTGAAACAGGTTGGTTGCATTGGTATCAAAGAAAACAACTATTGGCAGATTTAGTATTTTAAGTTGGTAATTTTCTGGTATCGTCATTTTTCAATTGATTGACTAATCTGTTTCTTTTTTCCCAATCCCTTCATTTCATCCATTCCCACTTTATTTTTTTATTATAGCTTCTGCACCAAACCTCCTTTTTTCTGTTATGCATTCCAGTTTCATCCCTGTCAGACTCTTTCAGCTTCTGTCTTCCTTGCTACAGGTCTGTCCTTCTTCACTTTAAAAAAAATCATCATAGTTCCTTTATATTGTCCATCGTATTGTCATTCCTTCACAAAAAAACATTTATTTCAAATTCAGTTGTCTGATCAGTTGAAACAATACGTAGTAACGTTATCTTTACTCTGTTTTTTTCTCCTCCTGGTAAAGCCACTTCTGCTTTTCCTCCTGAATACACCTTTTCTCTTGGTCTGCTTTTTATTATGTGTTCTCCTCCCACACTTCCTAAGCTCTTTCTCCATTATGTGTTCAGACTTGCTGTAGCCTGACTGTCCCAGCTTCAAGATCTAATCCCTCCTCCCTCCTGATTCCTTTCTGTTACCTTCCTCGCCATCTCTCTCCCTCTGTACCCCTCTTTTCCCTCCTGGTATTCTCTTTTTCCCGTCCTCTCAGTGTTGAGTTTCTCCTTGGACTCGCGCTGGGGGTTGCATGCTGACCGGCTGGCGCTGGGTAAAGGCCAAACATATGCCCGCAGTGTGCCAGGCCTCTCCCTCCTGCAGGCTGCCGACCGCACGCTCACTTATTGCCACCTGACCTCTGACCTGCTGGTGGCCGACTTGGCAGTCACTAAGGGCAGACACTACTGGGCATGCTCTGTGGAGCCCGGTTCATACCTGGTAAAGGTGAGAGGGATGCATATTGATCAGTTTGTTTGGTCTTACAATGAGTTGTATACATGGAATCAGCTTTACTTTATGTTCCAACTCCAATGGATGTGACCAAAGCTTTCTGTCTCTGTTACTCTCTTGCAGGTGGGAGTGGGGCAGGAGGCTAAGCTACAAGAGTGGTTTCATCTTCCCCAGGACATGGCCAGCCCACGGTAACTAAATCTAACTCTCTTAAATATATTTAAGAGAGTAAGACTTTAGATTATTTGTTACCCAGTCTGCTTCAAAGACCAATTTTTGTGTTTTATGACAACAAATATAATGCACTTAACCATAAATGCAGATATGAACAGGATTTTATCTCATCACATTGATTGATAGAGCTCTTGATGATTTAAGCACATTCCTTGAAACACCCCTATATTTTTTCCTTTCTGAATACTTCAAGCAGCATTAGGTTTTCTGGTTTTTTCTGTCCACTTGGGGCAGTAGAGCAACATGTAAATACAACACTTACATAAGCCAATTTCACCTACTGCTGCTGGAAACGGGTTGATGAGAGGGGTGAGACTGACATGAATGTAAAGTTGCAGTCTACAAAAACCAAAATAATGAGCTAAAACACTGAAGAGCTGAGTTGGAATGCAGAGTCAGTAACAGTTCCCTATGTGTTCATCTCAAGGGGCGATGTATGTAGGACAAGTAAATGATACACACATTATTTAACTTTAAACTTAACTTCACTCATTTCACTGCTGTTGTTTTGAGTGTCTCATGACAACATGATCTCTACAGTTAAAATTATGCACACTTCTAGTCTTCACACACCAAAAATGGTATAACAACCCTGCAAATATACAATCCAGTGGCCTAAGCTATGTAGTAAGAGCACTTCCAAAAGGTCACAGTGGGCATTAGGGGCCAGAATCAGACCATTCTCTAATAATATCACTATATAACTTTGTGTTTTAGCTTTCACAAAAGGTGTAAAACAGAAATGTTAGCAAGCTAGCATTTCAAGTGTTGTTCCACTTCTTCAGGTCCTACTGTATTCAAGTATACACCTGCATTGTAATGTTTGAAACCTGACATGCATTTTTCTCCTTTGCTTAGTTTTTTTCTTGTACAGCCTAATTTTCTCCTCCCCTCTGCCCCCCCCCAGGTGCGACCCGGACAGTGGCCATGACAGTGGGGCGGAGGACGGCCAGGACTCTCCTCCCTTCTGCTTCCTCACAATGGGCATGGGCAAGATCCTACTTCCTCAAGGACACGGTCACAGTCAGAGCCAGGGGGACAGCCACAGCCAGGGAGCAGGTCACTCCCACAATAGCACCCATAGCAACCTGCCTCATCCTCATACTGCTCCTCTGCCACCCCGACTAGGAGTGTGTCTGGACTGTGACAAAGGACGTGTCACCTTCTATGATGCCCACTCGCTCCGGATCCTGTGGGAGGGACACATGGATTGTTCTGCTCCAGTGTGTCCGGCCTTCTGCTTCATCGGCGGAGGGGCCCTGCAGCTGCAGGACCTCGTGGCCAATCGGAACATCGAGGAGCCGCCACCACGGAGGGTAACTATCCAAACACGTGCAACAAATCTCAGCAAATAAATTGTGGTGAAATGGCAGTTAATGGGCACAGTTCATTCAGTGTTCAAGGTTTCTCTCGTGTCAGAAGAGCTCCAGATTGTTTGTAATCACCACTTCATGTGAGTTGATAATTAATTGCCTTGATCCTGTCAAACTTCTATACTTGATTGAACTGTAACTACTAAATATGGTTTTGTTTTTTCCTTTCAATGTGATTTTTGAGGTCTGACTATAAATATCTGATGCTTTGCACTTGCACTTAGCCTGAAAATATCAAACGTCTCTTTTGGCTTTATTTAATATTTGTTTCCTGCTTTCTTTATCCTCGTTTCTGCAATGTTCTTATGGACATTGTGGCTGAAATGATTTTAGACTATGCAGAATTCTGTTGATAGGGTGGGGTGAACACCTTTATAACAGTTTAAAAATCCATTTGCAATGTAAGAAAAATCTGCTCTCCTTTTACACTTGTCTTGACTTGTCCCAGAATGACCGGACAATAACCGTTGCATGCAAGTGTAACTGGGATTCATAACGTACACATATGCAGATAACTGACTGTCACCTTGCAAAAGCACCTCAGATGTACTGTATTGTACTGTACTGTCTAATTTTATATCTTAATTTTTTAAAGTAGCCTCAACAGGTGTTAAGGATGTGTATATAATTCAGAATTACAGAATGTGAGTATTCTTGTTGAACTGTAAAGTTCTGCTGGCTCATGTCAGGATCACGTGTCTCAGTGTCTAAACTGTCCCAGTTGGTATTTTATATAGTCACAGTTGTGCATTTCAAAAAGGGTAAACATGCTCCCAGTTGCCTCAGTGTTTTCAGACTACAAGAGTAAAAGTTAAAAAAGTAAAAGAGGAGTAATGTTCTCATGTTCGAATTAATAACGTGAATACATTTCAGTGTTTTACATTTTGACAGAAGTTAAAAATGTGGATGGCCTACTTGTCCAACATTAATCTGTGGTGTTTGAGTAATTTGCACATGCATATTAGTGATGAGATGTGACATTAAAGGAAGTTGATGAATGACAATGGAACCAGCTGAAGTAGGCTAATGGAGTGCCGCAGGAATGAGTCCCAAAACCCAGAAAAGAGTTAGCATTGATGAACTTCTGATTCCCTTGTTTTAAAGTCGATGGATTTTTTTTGAATATGGTTTTTGGTTAGATGCCTTAGTTTCATGTTTTGATTCACGAGACAAAATATGTCAGTAAACACCCCACTCTGATTTTTGAAGCTTTTACATGTCTTAAAAAGGCAGTTGCTGACAAGTGACTAAATGACACTGCAGAGGTTCTCGGGAATGTTAAACATCATCATGCCGAACACGGTAACAAACCTACTCGCTGGTTCGCCCTTTACAGCCTTGTTGTCTCTATACTCACACTCTTACAAACCGTTGTTACTAAAACTTTACAACTTCTTGACTCATCAAGTTAGAATGTGTGTATAGTATAGTTTAGCAGGAAGCTTTTACATCTACCCTTCAAAAATCATAGCAGTTGTGTTAGGGTTCACCATAGAGCTTATTCTCTGCAATAATCCAAATCCAATGGAAAATTCCCAATAGCTTTTTGTCGAGGGGACCAGGGCAGTGCTAACTTCTGGGTTGGCCTACAAAAATACATCATCTCTGTGGCACTCTATGGCAAGGGATCTATTTATTGAGCTCTGTTTGACTTCAAATTTAGCGTTTTTTTTTTTTTAATAGCCTTTGTTTTTTTCATACTGCAAGTGACTGTATCTCATTTACATATTGACTAAGCTCATTCAGTTATGTTGGGGAATGTAAGAGTTCAGTTTTGCATCATTTCAATGCAAAGGATTGTCAATATTGTAACATTTTAAAATCGACTGGCTCGGAGCATATTTTCATAGACAGTATGATTTTTCTGGTGTGTATGTGAGTTCTGGCTGCGACAGACACACTTTTTGTTGTGTGTATGTATTGAATGACGTTTCTCTTCTACTTATGTTACAACACAGCACTTGAATGATTTCAGACTGTAGCATAACAGAAATCAAGAATCTCTTAATTTAGATATATCCTTGCTGGCTGAATGTTTCTATCATGTCATGTGAAAAACAATAAATGACTAATAACTGTAACATGGAGTCCCTTTGTATTAAATAACGACCCCATGATATTATCATTATTCAATGCTGTGATTTCTTGCTCCTGCTTTCAAAAACATGGAGGTAACTATAGAGGAGCAAATCTTCTGAATAATATCCTTCTAAACTTGTTTTCCATTATACATCCAGGAAACTTTTTCTTTAGTGTATTTCTACTTTATGAATTTCTGATTTTTTTTTCTGCCATTTTGCTGTCTTACAGCCAAAATGCTAAATATGTTTTTGGTTAAATATAACTGTCATGTACCATGAAGTTGTCACGTTTTGATTGACTATAGCCAGCAGAAAAGCCTAGAGGGGTTTATGACACTAGACTCTCCTTGTTTAAATGTCATGGAAAATCTCACATCTCTATGGGTGTGTGGTGCCCGCCTGCATGTAAAGGCAAGCGTGCCCTTAATCACTCTATTGTACCACAGCTGCATACACATGGTAAAGTGGATCTTTTGTGCCACAAAGCTTGAATATAATCAACCAATTTTGTACAGAACCAAGACACACCTTATAGACACCTGATACAGAACAGCAGCAACAGAAAGAGGCAGGCTAAATCGGCTGTTTTGTACATGAACAGAAGACAAGGCGGGAGACCGAGGGCGGTACAGGTGAGCCAGTTGGACTGGTAGCTGGAACATTGTTTTAACACCCTGTCAGTGACGAATAGGAATGTTACACAAAGGTTAAAGAGTTAAGACAGCATATTGTGTAACACCATTTTGGTTGTGCATTTGTCTTTTTTACATCAACAGGGGGCTGTTGCAATCAAACAAATGTTGGAACTCTCCGTCTGTATGACCCATAGCTATGACCTGTCTACAGAAGGAGTGTGCAATAACAAAAATCCACCATAGGGGGGCGACATTGTTTGTGCTTTGCTGAGTAACCCCGGTCTTGTGTTAAAAAAAAAAAAGGTTAGTCAGTAACAGGTGTACAATGTGTCACCACTGACTTGTCTAGCAGATCTGTGATGACGAGTCACATATTACAAGTTAAGAGATTTCAGCTTCTGTTTGGTTCATCTGAGCCCATATCTGTACCCTTCATTGTGTTACACCTGGAGGAATACATCTCTCCCTCTGCTTGATCTTCATTTGCCCTATTTTTTGTACCTGTTTATTTGTCAGTGATACTGCATATAAATCAACACTAAATTTAAGATGGACTAATTTTTATATTTTAATTTTTTACAATTTTTATCTAAGTTGTGGGTGTCACACAGTTACAGTTAGATACATTGCATTTGCACCACATGAACCAAAAGTAACACCACAAAACAGAAGGAGAAAGAAAATGTTCCACAGAACCAAACAAACAAAAAAAATAATTAAATTAACACCAGATTGGTCCCCACAATTACTCTTAACTGTCAGACTTCATTATGCTCTTACTCTCTATTCCTAATTTCACCTCCTTGGGGCTCTACTCCCAGTATGGTTGCATCATTTCAAAGGTGCAGGTTTCACGTTTACCTGAAAGAGCTCCTCCCCACACCACTCCTCCCATTTGTGTTTTTGCACGCAAGCATGTTGATGTGGAATTTACCTGAACTTTTGAATAGAACTTTGTTAGGAAACTTTTTCTTGTAAGATGATTAAGTGGAGGGGTTGATTAACTGTCAGATGATAAAAAAAATTCAGTCAGAAGATGAGATGAATAAGCAATTAATATATGTACTAATAACAGAAAACCTTCAAATCTAACTTATCTCAAGTTAAACCGTTACTTTACATGTATCATTTTTCATTGTTACGATCTTGTTACCTGCTGAGGTTGTCCATTTTCAGTCATTATCTGGGATGCAACTAATGTATTTGTATAGCTTATAAAGTTTTGTTTAATGTTTTGAAGTTGACTGTAGCAAAAATTGCTGAGTGCCATGCACAATAAGTTCAACACACAATGAGATGTAGCAGCTTTCAAATATGCATACAGTGCAAGAAGCCACAGAAATGTTTGCTAATGCAAGCACAGACTCCAAGTCCCCTGAACAGCTGTGTCTCCTGTCTTTCCTCAGTACCACTGCTCATCATAGCTAGCGTGTATGTCCTGCACTCACACTCAGAAACAACATTTCAAAACCTCAAGCAACTGTACAAGTTCCAACTATGGTCTATGGTCTTTCTTTTTTTTCAAAAGAAAACAAGCTTGTAAAACTGTCAAGTAAAATGAACCTCCGCCGCAGAGGTTTGTGAACCTCACCATAAAAAACTTTGTGTGTCACTGCGCCGAAATCCACACGCACACAGCCATGCAATCCAATCCAAATCCACTTTACATGGTTGTCATTCAAAAACACTTCCAAATCCACATTTACACATGTACACAAACAGATCTGCCACATGCTTGTTCTGGGCAGATGCCAAAGGAAGAGAGCATGCTCAGACAGGACCAAAGCCCCTCGGGCTCTGTGAGTATTTATGTGTGAGTGTGTGTGTCATTTTTAGACAGGAAAAACATTAACTTGCCATAAAGTCTTTAACTGTACTGTACCACCTGTTTAGCCTGATTTTCAATTGTTTTCTTCACAGCACAACACACTAAATACAGGCTGCTTTTTGTGGCCTTATTCATTATACAACTATTAGAAATTGTTACAAAATAGGAATACACAGTTTGTTAGTTTAATGCAAATGTGTTTTTTTAACTTTGGAATCAGCCAAACACAACATCGGTGTAACTTTATAGAAACAAGTTGAATTAAACTGTATGCTGTTGTTAAGAGGAGTGGTGTCAAGCAAAGTTACTGAATCTCTGATTTCTCAGTTTTTCAGATCTAAGTTCAGCTTGTAAAACAGAGGGATATCTGACAAATTATTTATATCAAAGGCAAAATGTGTATGTTCATCAGTTTTCAGTTCATCAGTATTGCTGACAGTATTTTGGTCCATAGGCTGCCCTCTGACAGCTTAATGACTAGCTGTCCACATATCACTTGACTCACTGTTCCCATTCTGAAGGGCAGCAGAAGCAGAGGGAGGAGGAAGAAGTGGAAGGAGGGGGAGCAAAACAATCTGGGAGACTGAGGCAGGATATACTGAACCACACTATAACCCCTATGACACACCGGAGGGCTGCCTGTAAATCTATTTCCGTGGCAGAGCTATGGAGCAAAGGTCTTTCAGCACCAACTGGTAACAGTGAAAAGGCTGAAGAGTCACATTTTTGTATGTGTGATGGTGTGTGTGCATGAAAAACAGGAAGGTGGTCTTTGTTGTGTGACCCACGATGCATGCAAGTTCTTGTGTGAGCCCCTCAGCTGTGCAGCCACCAGGCTCTGTGGAGAAAAATGCTGATTATAAAATCCAAACAAAGGTGGAGAAGCTGGTAAAGCTGGGAATAGACAGCCACTTGCTGCTCACTGCTTATGGCTCCCCAAAAATACCTACAGCACCAACTGCATTTACAAACATGGGACTACATGCATATAGATGTGCACCAATAAAAAGCTCTGACAGAAAATTTCCGTGTTAATTTGGAAATGTTATGTGTGAATCTACGGCATATTAAATGAGCTTGAAGTGAGGTTTTATAAGCTGTGATAGCTCTAGTGCTCCTCTCCTCTCCTTTTATAGAATCTATATAAATCTTAGACTGTCTGACAGTTTCATGAGACAGACCTGATTATCACTTGAGATGATCTGAGTGTGCAAGACATGCCTGTCAACTGTCTGTGACTATTTTATAAATGTAGGAGCAGGACTGTAGGACCACCATGTATTTTAAAGGAATGGAAGGTGAAACAGAGAACTGTAAATTGATTTAAAAAAAGACAGTGCAAGTAAATGAGAGTAAGAAATATGATTTTGGGAGTGGTAAAGAAATGAAAGAAAGAAAATAGATGACTGTGTGTGTGTGTGTGTGTGTTTGTATGTGTATGTGTGTGTGTGTGTGTGTGTGTGTGTGTGTGTGTGTGTGTGCACGTGTGTTTGTGTGAGGGGAGGAGGAACAATAACTGAAATTGGGGACAATTAGATAAACAGGAGGAGGAGGGTGACAGGCATGGCTGGGGTGGGTGAGGGGCTGACAGGAAGACTGAGAGAAGCACATTCCTTCTCTCCTCTTCTCTTCAAAACAGCAGCTGGGACAGGTGTGCTTTTACTGATGGTAGAAAGTGCACAAACTGCTGACTGCCCCCCCAGTGTGTATGCTGTGTGTGTGTTTATATGCTGAGTATGCACACTGTGTGGCTGCAGAATGCATGCTAGCAGAGACTTTGTTGTGTGTAATTACTGGGGAAACAAAACCCATGGATCAGAATTTGCCCCATAATGACAAAAATAGACATCTGAACGCACACATGGTGTTTGTTGGGGAGAAATTGTAGGAGTGTCTGTGTAAGAGACAGCATTCGGTACATGCTATATGCTTATGTTTAAAGGGATGTGTGCAAAAGTACAAGAGTCAGCCTGTGTGTGTGTGTGTGTGTGTGTGTGTGTGTGTGTGTGTGTGTGTTTTTT
>JAQQZW010000023.1:14345521-14362061 GCA_029814745.1 Zanclus cornutus | reverse complement strand
TGACCATTCGTCTGTATCAAATATGCAAAGTGATGCAAGAAGAAAGAAGACTATAAAGAGAGAGAGAAAGGGAGAGAGAGGATAGACCCAAACACAGTTAAAAATTACCACAGAAAAGACTGTACGCACAAGCATATGTAGCAGGAGGCAGGTTGGAGTTTTCAAAAGTAATTTTATTTTAGAGACAGAGCTTGTCTGGGTGGAGAAATGTATCTGCAATCTAACCGGTTGAATTAGCTTAACTTTTCCATGTAAAGGCCCCCTAAATAACATTTGCTTACAAAAAAAAAACAAAAAAACATTGACAATATTACAGCAAACGTTAAAAAAAAAATGACGCAGCAAGCAGCAATAAATCCATAAAATATCTATGTTGCCTCATTGCTAATGTCCCAAGTTTTACTTAGAAAGGAGTTGTTCAGATTTTTTGCAGCTGAACTTCATAAGCTGGGCTGTTGGTATACATGTCAGGTCTTTTACTTTTCAAAAATGTGTCCACTGAGGTAGCACTGATTGGGTAGATGACATTTAGCAAGCTAGCTAGCTAAATTTCAGGAGCAGAACAGCTTTGTGGCAGGTGCAGACAGTACCAGGTCAGCACTGACAGCTTAAGATGAATGATGTTTTGACTGACGGGCAATTTAGAAAGATGGACATGGCAAATTAGATTTTGCTAAAATTTTGTTATTTAAAATTATATTTTATAATAATACACAATGATACTAAAAATTTACTTTTATTTTTTAAAGGTTTTTCTCTTTGCATATTTCTTCATCTTTACTCCAATTTGCTGGGGTCATCCTGGTGCCCACTGGTGGCTCCCAAGAGGACCAGGGCCCCCACTTTTCAAATAATGGTCTGTCATTTCTTGTCATTCTTTCATTTCTTTTTGCTCCATTTACTTTTCATATAGTCCACTGGATACACTATTTAAAGCATGTTTGCATATGCGTCTGCAGTTGATCCTTTTACATTTGTCTTTTTTCATGCATGTAATGTGTTTTGGAGCTTGAGGTGTGAATGTGTTTGTGAAAGAATGCATGTGTGTGTGTCCCTGCATTAGCATGTTTGCCTTTGTGAGTGTTTGCAAAGTTCTGTATGGGGATTTCTCTGCATGGCAGCCAGGTGTGATGGCTCCATTCACTGGTGTTACACTAATCCTTCAGATACTGTATCAGGCATGATACACCCCACCCCACCGCCCTACCCTCCAGTAAACATCCTACACCTGCACACATCCAAACACTGTTTTGCTGCTTAAAGCCAGACACCTTTGGAAAGTTATCAAATTAGTCATCTTTGTCTTGGCACAGTATTTATTTTAGCTCTCCCTCTAAGCCTTTCCTTTGTTTTGACATGCTAAACAAAATAGTTGCACAACAGGGCAGCAGGATAATCCACTGTCAGAATAATGAGCTGCAGCATGGCAGGTGATGCCATTTTAATCTCATGCCCATTTATTGTGCTGAGGAAATGCTGTTATTTAGTGTGCTGAGCTTATCAAAGTATGAATGTTGCAGACTGATTCCATATTTCTTAAAGTCACTATTTACACTTGGTATCTGCTGAGTAAGTTGACCATAACATTTGCTTTCTGAGAATAAAAAGACTGCAATAAAAGTATGCAAGACAATTGACAGTGCGGCTTGTGGTCATAATATGGGTATGTTTTACAACGTTCTTCATGGCTTGCTGTAGTTGCAGTACCATTAGTTTTTTTTGTCGATATGTCATCCCTGACAGACAGTGCAATGAGGGGCAGGTGGATCCTGCGTGTGTCCATTCAGCAGACAGCAGGTGTCTGATGCATAAACAGAGAAGGAGGATGGGGGGATGAGAAGAAGGAAAGGAGTAACAGATGGAAGGAGGGAGAGAGGAGGTAGAGAAAAGTGGGATGGGTGGAGTAAGAGATGTATTTAAGTCGTTGTCCTCCTCATCCTCCATCATCCTCCTCATCAGTCGCTACTGCCTTCTCTCTCTGCACCTGACCAGCAGGCCAGTACTCATCTTCCACTCAGGTAAGAAACAATGTAGAGAACAGACTTCAACACTGAAAGCTGTGTCCCTGCATTGTCTTAACGGTTGTTTCTGACTATTTCCACTTTTAAAAGTAGTTTTGTAGGCTTGCAGATAATACATAATGTTGTCTGTAGGTGGACTGCCTGTTGGAAGTGCAAATAAACAACAAAGTGACGAAGAGTTTTCTGTTTATTCACTGATAACTTATGGAACCCTAATTTGTCTTGAACAAAGCTTGCCAAAATGTCTTTCTGAGAGTTTTTTATGCCACTTGATTCATGAGAATTTGGAACATTGTGTCCATGAGGAGAGACTAATCTATGATGTGACAGACTGGAAAAAGTCTCCACAATTTGGAGGTGGTGTAGGTTCAAGAAGGGCAAGGACTTACACCTGTCCCTGGTGTTTTCTGCTATCCAGCAAAGCTAAAGTAAAAGCCAGATCAGGTTGCCTCTGTGTGTCCTGGTTACATCTCAACTGGTTGGGCTGTTTTACCAGCTTAGAGTTTCATTCTTATCAGCTGGCTCACATGTCCTGCTGCTGACTACCTACTGACTCCCAGAAGAGCCCAATGGGGCAACACAAAGCAACAGAGGATCAGTTTATCTTTAACAAAATCTTATCAGCTCCACTGGCAGAGAGGAAACACTCCTGATGAGGAAACAGAGCAAACTGTGCAGAGTTTACGACTCTCTAGATAGATTACACACTACAGAGAATATTTAGTTTGCAGCTATCTCTGTGATAGTACTATGGCCTATGATTCTGTTTTTAGATTAGTGTTTGCCAGTACATCTGGCAATGTGTCTAAGAGAAAACAGTGCGTGCAAGAGAGAGCAAAAAGGAGAGTCTTTAGTCTGTACTGATTTGCAGCAAACTTGACAACCACGCGCCAGACAGCAGATTTTGCAGAAGTTCTGACATGGACTGCTCTTGCTTTCTCCTCCTCCTATCTTTCCTCTTATTCTATCCTTCAGAATGTCTTTGCCCAACTCAGAGAATGCCTCCACCCTGGAGAATGCCATGCAGCTCATGATCCAGACCTTCCACAAGTACTCTGGAAACGAGGGTGACAAATACACACTGAGCAGGGCTGAGCTCAAGGAGATGCTGACTGCAGAGCTCGGCAACTACCTGGGGGTAAGGAAACACGTTCTTAAGGATACAAGATTCATGCACAAGTTTCATAAAATAGATCCAGCCTACGTCTCTGTTTTATATCCTCACACATGCAGAATGCCCAGGATAAGGAGGCTGTGGATAAAGTGATGGGAGACCTGGACTCCAACAACGACGGGGAGGTAGATTTTACTGAGTTCATCATACTAGTTGGAGCTCTTACTGTGGCTTGTAATGACTTCTTCCTTGAGTACAACGAAAAGTCAGAGAAGAAGAAGTGAGAACGCCATCAGTTCAAAGATCTTCACTCTGCAAACCCACAAGCTCCAGGGAGGAAACAGTTAGGACAGAAGACCCACGAAGGACACACACATGCATGTCTCCAATTGTTACTGCAGTATATGTTGGGTGTATGTGTATTTGTCTGCAATGTCCAATCAATCAATTACAAACTGTATTTAATGCTGTAACAGTTTCATTCTTGTCATTGTTGATTAATTGAATGTATCTCTCTATCTTTTTCTTTCCATGTATTTTGTAACACATTCAAACAAAGGAATTTCTCCCTGGAAAGAATAAATGCAACTTTACTAAAACAATATAATGTTGGTTCTACTTTGATTACAGCAAAGATGGGTAATAGGCTTTGTGGTGGACACCAGGGGGCAGCAAGTGGCCCTCAGTCGATTGCAGCAGTTCTGGCAGATGATTGAGGATTGATTTAACTTGCTTTGCACATGTTGGCACAGCCATTTATTCCAGCTGCGGATGGATGCAGATTGAAAATAGATCCGTTTATAACTGGAAAATGTTATATTAACGAAATATACAGTACAAGAGTTTGTAGTTAAGTCTTCAATTTGAGCATCAGTTGTCTGTCATGGTGTGTTCAACTTCATCATACTGTTCCTCTGCATCAAATAAATTTGAGACGTGTATTTGGTCAGGCACCAACTGTACCCACATCCCTGTTTTCACAGCAGAATAATGAGAACTTGAAGTGCCCTTGGCTGGGCCCTACACCCATGATTGTTTAAAAGCTCTCCTTCCTAGAAGAAAAAACCCAGCCAGAGAGTGTGTAGGTATGTGTGTGGGCGTTTGTGAGTATATAAAAAGGAAGTTACCAGCCTCCATATTAGAAAGCCAGGAAACGTTTCTTTTCTTTCGTTCTATCCTGTGGTGTAAGATTAATGGGAAGTTTGGGTAATACAGTAATTTACAGACAGGTTACGTGTGTGAGAGAGGTTGTCAGTAAAAACATGGCACGCAGACACATACTTTGATTAATCTGAACCTACAACCTTTATTGGACTAGTTAAGGTGTGCACAGGAGCAGATTTGAGTGTCAGGAAGGAGAAGGTGAAAGATGGGGGGGGGGGGTAATGAGAGAGGAAGTGGGAAGAAAGGAAGGAGAGTGGAAAGGTCAAAGAGAGAGTAAAAGAGTGGAGAGCAGCACTTTGTCCGTGTGGAGCCATGCAGCCTACAGTTTTCACAGGTCTCTGATAGGCTTTTCACACTTGTTTGGGATCTACTGGGGATCCCCCTGGGTTATCCCATCCTCCAGAGACAGAAGGATAAGGAGAGAGAGTGAGAGTGAGAGAGAGAGAGAGAGAGAGAGAGAGAGGGAGAGAGAGGGAGGGAGGCAGCCCCCAGTTCAGGACCGAGCTGAGCTGCAGACTTGGCCACATGACCGTAAAAAGCCGGGGAAACTCACAGCTAGTGACAGTGACTGAGGATTTGACAGCGTTTTTTTCAGAGTTTTATTGTGGCTTTCCGATGCAGTAACAACACTAACAGTCCTTTGTCTCTGTCTATCCTTCTATATTCCTCCTCACTATCTGTATTGTGCTTGCTGTGTTCAGAATGCTGTTTTTTTCAGTTTATTGTTCCTCAGCTACAACATCATCATAAAACACTTGTACTACTAACTGCCACGTGCCTATACCTTTTGTTTTCGGCTTATGATTTTGCATATGTAACTTATTGCCTGATGTTGTGGGCCCTCTTGTCATTTCTCTCTTGTTTACTGGAAATTGAATTCATCCCCCACTCCCTGCATGCCTGAAAAGGCCTTTTTGTTTCTTGCTTGGTTGTCAGGGAACCTGGGAAGATTAAGACTGTTCAGTAAGTCCATGATGAAAAGGAAAACTGTCTAAATGAATAGGTGTTTAGAGAATATAGATAATCATAATTCCAGCTGGATTAAATCTCAGTGATGTGTTCGCCCATGGAAGACCAGATAAAGCGGAGAGAACTGGAGAGAGGTTGCCAGAGATTAATAGAAGGGAGGGGGAAACGCACATACGGTATGCTCCTCTGAATAATGTATCTGACAGATGTGATAATGTATTGGGGTATGGGGCACGCAAACAAATACATACACACACGCATACAGGTATACATATGCTCTGAACATTACATACTGAAATATGAAATTACATATTAATACACGTAATAGCTTAATTTCCATGATAAAACTCCCATCCTTCCATCAATACAATTTGATTTACATGTTACTTTTTCCAATACTGATCTTTTCTCCATCTCGACTGAGCTCTAAATACTCCATATGTAGGAAATCATGTTCCACTGGCCATCAGGCACCATCTTGGCTCAGATTCCTCAGTTTCACAGGACTCATCTCACTGCAGCTGTGCACTCTGGCACAGCAGGCTGTGGCTGTTCTCTACGTAATGTGCACAACTCTCTAAGCAAAAAACTGTCCATGCATAATCTATGACTATATCCCTTTGACTTTCATCTAGTAATGCAACCAGGCTCTTTCTTTAATTCCTGTCCCCTCTATGTATTTTCCATCACAATCTGTTGCTTGTACACATATTGTGTCAGTGTGCGCATCACAGGCTGTGTAGTACAGTTTATATCACATTCTTGTTTAATCTATACAATCATACAACACACTGTAGCCTCTCTATCAGCAACAGACCCTTGAATGAGCTAACACATAGAGAAATATTAATAATATATTCCTAATGCTATACTGTGGTAAGCTGCTATGCTATGATAAAATATACTGAATCAGTTCACTGACGTAGTGGATTTCTGAAAAAATAAAATAAATGTATAAGAACCTAGATGTGAACCTCCCTTCCCTTTCTGATTAGCTCTTACTGACATTAGTCAGTATTATGAATTAGTTATGTCATAGTTGAGGCGGGCATGTCATGTTTCAATTAAGCAGTCAGCATTGCGCAGAACATGTTGATTGGCTGCCTTAATGTTCAACAAGGAGTAAATCATAGCATCTTCTCTCCCTGCCTGGCTGAAGAGGAGAGCAGGGAGGGACCCTTCCACCAGAAAGGGGAGGTCAGTCCATTAAACATCCGGACAAAAACTGCAGGTACGAGTATGACGGTGTTTTCCTTTTTCTCTTCATACAAGAAAAACGTTGTTGTTCAATGCAAAAACGTTACTATAAAGGTAATGGGCGTGATTGCTGTTCAGTTCCAGTTCTGGTTCCAGTTCAATAGACACAATAAAACCAAGACCCACCCCCCCCACCTCCAGCTCTTGTCCTGCTGTGCTGAGAGGCTGGGGGAGCTGTCCGTCATCATGTTCGCTGCCTGCGAATGGTCAGCCCGGAGGGCTGGTGATGGTCTTGACTGTGTAATTCTGGAAGAGCGGCTGCAGAAACATGCCCATTGTGCCAAACACGCACACAAACACAAAGATCCACAGGAAGAGGCGGTCGATCACCATGGCAACATACTTCCAGTCCTCGCTCACCTGTGGATGGGGGAGGGGGGTTGGGGGGGTTGGGGGGAGGGGTGAAGAAAAAGATTAAGGTGAGCAGAATCACACAGTTTCACATCCTCTGATTCACTCTTTATCTACTCCTCAGTATTTCCCTATGCAGAGGGTTAATGGAGGTGAAGGGTTAATGTGAGCGGAGACTCGCTCTGCCACACAGCTCTGATGAGGTCTGACAAGAGTCAAGGATGACGAGAAGGACATGAGAGACGAGAGAGAGTGATGGAGGGCAGGGACGCAGAGGGTGCTGACATTGTAACCCTGCAATGATGACTTAGGGAAGAGGAGGAGGAGAAGGAGGGGGAGGGGGAGGGCTGACACGCCATGCATCGTGCCAGGAGAGGGAGGATTCTAAAGCAGTCGGCATGGCAACGGGTTGGTAACTATGTCGATGACGTCTCATTCCCAAGTCAGTTCCTTTCACCCTAGGAGAGGAGGCTTGTTGCCGAAGATGCCTTGAGGAAAAGCAATAAAACATACCACCGTCACTCTGCTGTCTGTTCCTCCATTCCAGCCTTCCCAGTTGTGCTCGTTCTCTATGCACACGCCATGCCGCTGCTATAATTACATGTCTGCGTTGAATATTCAGTGGACTATGATTGCGTCACCAGATCTGTCTCCTTTGCTTAAGCTCCACTGTAGTCCCCTATGCGCCTCAAATTGCATAGTTACATTACACTGCTGTACCGCTCTATCGTCGCTACAACTTGATATGGCACTGAAAGGACGGAGCTGTCCTGCTCAGGGTGCTTTATGCCAGTGGTTCTCAAAGTGGGGTCTGGGGACCCCAAGGGGGCCTTTAGGGGGTATTGGAGGGCAGAAAAGGGGAGGAATTTATTTTACTGTAATTGGATCCATAAAAAATACAGCAACAGAATCTATGACTATTTTTGATCTAATATATATTAATAATTGTTCTAATAAACATGTAACCTGTGATAAAACATCTAAAACAAAAATCTTATAAGATGGGGGACTGTGTGACAAAAGCATATCAAATAAGGGTCTGGGGTCTAATTTGTGTCAGTTTCAAGGTCCCTCATCTGAAAAAGTTTGAGAACCACTGCTTTATGTCATGAGTTTGTCTCCACAGAGACAAGATAATAACTTAGTTTGATACATAGAAGAGCCCACGCAATACATTGGCAGGTTGGCACTATCAGCTGATATTGGTTTGTGAATGATACTGTATCGGTATTGAAGTGCGTGTCAGCGAGAGAAACCAGCACAGTAAACTGCAGCAAGGAGAAGGACAGAAGAATTACCAGCATATATAGACAGTGTATATAGATAGTGTTTTTTGTTTGCTTTAAAAATCTAACTGATTTTATGTGTTTAGTTATTTAAACCTATGTCTATGGATTTTTTTACCGTATGGGCACAAAAAGTAGTAAGCAAACACTGACATCATCACGTAATAAAGTTATGATATGGTTAATGAGATACGGCTAACAAGTGAGCTAACAGTTGCATATTTACAAACCCAACCTTCACAGAGCAACATTAGCATTTTTGTGTCTACCTAATGAATGTAGGTCCAATATTTATTCTCCTTTTAGCCCCGTTTTCTTGTCTACCAAACCATAAATATCTGGCTCTGTAGCTCCACCTGCTCGTCACAAATTGTGTCCGTCTGTTGTTTGGTGCTGGGCTGGAATCGTACAGGGGTTTATCAGCCTTTTTTTGGGTGTTGTTTTTTTCCTGAAAACATCTGCCTGGTGTGTCTTACCATGACACTGATGAAAATGGCAAGAGTGAACTAAAACGGCATAATTTTTAATAATTTGAGTATATGAGAAAATAAATATATGCCGATATAAGACATATTGTTATCTAATTTCTAATATTTTCGAGTATTACCATCACCCTGTAAAGTCCAACACAGACTACAACTACAATGGTGTGAATGGTGTCATACAGACAATAATACTCACACTCTGATCATCATCCTCACTCTTCATGTGGTTGGCGATGAAGCGTACTCCTTCCACAGCCTCCTCAAAGCCCGGACAGGCTTGAGCCAGCAGGGCCTGAGTCAGAGCAGGACCTCCTGTTGCTTGCTTACCCCGTGGCATGTTTCCAGAGCCCCCTTCCCGGCTCTCCCTCACCCTGTTAAGACCATCCATGGATCCCCCTCCTGCGCCTCCAAGATCCCCTCCAAACTGTTTAACTGATGCCCGGTTCACATAGCAAGTACAAGGGTCGCTGTCCTCCTTGCCGAACACCCCTGTGGTTGTTCCTCCTCCATTCCCTCCAGCACTGCCCAGCCCAAGCCCCACCATCAAGGCCCCTGCCTCCCCGCTACGCCCACCCTCCTTCTGTTCCTGGGCCCTCCTTCTTTGGCGCAGCCGCTGGCGCTCGCAGCTGTTCCTGGGCTGTCGCATGAAGAGCAAGGCAGGGAGTTTGTTGAGGAACACCAGTTTAACCCAAGGGGGCATTGTGTGTGTGGTGGGCGAGCGGTGGTGCACGTTGAGTACACACACACTGGTGACAATAGAGAAAGTGACCAGGACCATGGTGAACATCAGGTACTTTCCCACAAGAGGGACGTCTAGTGAAGTCGGCGGGACAATCTTGGAGATTAGCAGCAGGAACACAGTGAGCGCCAGCAGCACAGAGATGCAGAGCGTCATCTTCTCTCCACAGTCAGACGGCAGGTAGAAGACCAGGATTGCCAGCGAGGTGATGAGCACGCACGGGATGATGAGGTTGATGGTGTAAAAAAGAGGCTTCCTGCGAATGATGAAGTCGTATGTGATGTCCACATAGGTGGGGTCAGCTGGGTTCTCGTTTCGTCTGCCTGGCAGGGCAATGATGTCCCACTCTCCACTGGGTGTGAAGTCATCCATGCTGGCCACGTCAGCACGGAGCACCAGGTCGATCTCAGTGCGGTCATAAGTCCAAGAGCGAAAGCGCAGCGTGCAGTTCTGCTGGTCAAAGGGGAAGTGCTTGACCTCAATCTTACAGGCTGACTTATAGATGGCCGGGGGCAACCAGAAGATACTTCCATCGTAAGAGACCACCGCATTGGAGTAGAACGACACCTCGTACACCCCATCAGCACTGAGAGACAAGGTGAGAGAGTTGAAGAGGGAGAGCAGGAAGAGAAAAAAGAGAAGGAGTGTCAGACATAAACAGAAACCTCTGTGTGGTGATTTAATTAAAAAGAACTATTTTGTAAACAAAAAAGTAAAATTAGAGGCCATGTTTCCTGAGTCTTAAAAGCAAAAAAACATGATGCATCTCATTACCAAATACAGGTACATTAAAGAGGTCTAGGACACACACACACACACACACACACACACAGATGGATGTGGGTGAGGCTTTAAAGTGTCTCAGGGCAGCAGGGTCACACACACACCTGCTTATACAAACACAAGGAACACGATGAACACGCAGTCTAGACAGGAAACACGTCTAGCAGGTCAGACTGGGTCGAGTTAAACAGCTCGGATTAGACACTTCGGTCAGAAGTCAGCAGACAACATTAGAGCCGTAGATTGAATTTCCATTTAACTCCAGAACTAATTAATGATAATCAATGCTGTGAGATGTGAGACATGCAAGAGGAAGATTCATACCTTTTCATTAAATGACCCACCAGCCAAACTACACTCAAAAAACCCTAACTTTAGCTACAAATTCATATTGAGACTTTAAAATGAGCAGCTCTGGTGCTGCTGTAAGCCTGACGTAATTCTCCCGTTTTGGGTGAATGACAAGAATTCGAGGCAGTGAAGAAGACTTGGAGGCCAGCTTGTCAACCTGGGGTCTGTGGGATTAACAGGATCATTTTATCCAGAGCTCTGTGGGTCAGGGATCTTCTAATCTTTAGTGAAGTAAGGAGAGAGGCAGGGAAAGAGGAGAAGGCCAGATGGATCACTATACTCTGATGAGCTGATTTACATACTGTAGGATTACACTCACTTTCCATTACATTAGGACGAGTGCTCTGCAACATCCTTACCTCCTTCAGACATGTACACTTTAATTAACACTTTTACTAATGAGACAACTTTCGTTTTTACATATGAAGACTTTTGTATTATATGATGCATTACAGTGGAACATGGTAAGCTGCATTTTAAATAAATTTGGGCTATTAATTTTTACTATTTTGGCACGCATTTTCCATATGGTTGATTTTAAACATAACACCAAATCCAGATAAACAACTGGGAAGACTAGGGAACAGTCAAGGAAACCCAGAAGCTCCTGATTCAGTATCAACTGTTTTTAGGTTATTTGCTTGATTGCAAATTTTGTCAGTTAAGCTGCACCACACAAGAAAAATTTAAACCTGTATTGGTGGCCCCAGTGGTCAAATACAGTTTTAAGATTTAATTAAAACTGGATTTGGAGTTTATATTGTGCTCCCATGGTCCATATTCCCAGGTAAATTGGTGTTTAATTAAATTAGCACTAAGTATTCCAGCACTAAAGTACTAGCTGTTTTTTGTGTGCAGTGTACCTGATGGGAACTTGAAGGTGAGAGGGTGCATACACAATGCACAAATGGTTGGGCAGTGGATGGGGGTCAACAGCAAATGGTTGCCCCTGGGGCCCCCTTATAGATACATCCTAGCCTATACTGTCAGCAGAATCCAAGCTTAAAGCTGCATTTCTTAGATTGGAGTACTGCAAATCATGTCATAAATATATGGGTGATCATGTCTCTTGACTGACTCTAAATTAAAATGCAACGACGGTTATTTATAAGCACCTCTGCACACAGAATACATCACACATTTGAAACAACCCAAAAAGAAAGAAGAGAAGTTTGTATAGCTATGTGCAAGGGCTTCTTATCAGGTAACTGTGCACATCTACTGTATTGGCATGCATCTACTATACATGTATTTACCTGGGTGCGAAGTGCAGATGACTTAATCTTTAAAGTGTCCCATGAGACTTTGAGGTACTGTATAATAATGCAGCATGAGTGATTAAAGCAGCTTACAGTGGACATATTCATTCATGTGTAATGAGCTGGCATGTATTACACAGGAAGACTTCTGGCATTTAATTACTGTTCTTTACATTGGTGGCAGCTGGATCAAATCACCTGGGAGTTTGCTTCAAAACATCATCAGTTTAATATGAGGATTGTATGTGCTTTAGTTGTGAATGTTTATGAGCCCATGTGTGTCTTCTGAGAGTCCTCTGGAGTGAGGACAGGAGGGTGAGTGAGTGACTCACTTGTTGTAGAGCACCACGTCAGGCAGCCAGATGTGTTTTGATGGCAGCCTGACCTTCATCATTCCATCAAACTCCTCAGGGACCCAAGTCAGACGATAGTCCTGCCACTCCTGAGGGCCAATAAAAAACAAAGTGCTTAGTCACTCATCCGCCAATCACAGCAGCAAGAAAGACATCTTGAAAGGAGCAGAGAGGAGAAGGTGCGTCTGTCCGTCTCTGTGTCTGTCTGTCCTTCGGTCAGTCAGTGGTCAATATGACACATCACAAACCACATGAGCCTGGGGAACATCCTGTGCTGCCTGTCCTTCTATGATTACATCATACTTTAAATATAAGCCAAAGACAACGAGAGAGTGAGGCACTAATGTCAACCCTGACCCTGAATGGTCTTTTAAACACACCCAGCCACAAACCAATCAGCATGATTGAAATGGCATCTGCAGTGAAGCTGTTCCTACGCGTGTGTGTGCAGCAGACATCTTCATGTCCTCTGCATAGCCTTTTGTTAGAGAAAACATTATCTTGTTCTGTATGTCGTGGGTCAGTCACTGACATTGCTACACTGAAGCCTCGGCGCCCTGTAACAGCGTCTCTGTCTGACTATTCTATGTTATGGCCCTGTTGGAGCTGTAATACTCATGCTAAGTCGTCTACAGTAACTGTGATGCATTACTGTCATTATAGTTTATCTTGGCTGTGGACAGCTGTCCTTGGCTCCCCTGCTTACCAACTGCGAGGGATCCATACAGCACTGATGGCCATTCCACGCTCTGTTACATGTCATAAATCCTAACTTACGCAGGTGCAAATGCATGCTCATGTGCCTGTGTGTGAACATACAAAAGAAAAAAAATGCATTAAGCTATAAACAATCCAATCAAAAAGTGAGCATCCATGATGTTTACATTACACACAGAAAGAGAACTGTGGTCTGTTTCACATATATCTAAATTTAAGTCCAAATTGAACATATTTCTGTGTAATTTGCTCAAACACCTGCCCTCAAAAGCAAGCACATATGTTGAAGATGTGTGTGGGTGAATGCATTTGTATACCTAGTGTGTGTAAATGTGTCCTACTACATGTTCTACCATGTTATAGGCCTCAGCTGTAAGCATACAAAGAACCAGCCATGTAGAAGGGGGTCACAGCTCAGTCAGAAGCACATTATTTCAGGTTATGGTAGGTCTCATGAAAAATCACTAAACTTACTGCTCAATTCACGAAATGGAAAAGAGGGTTCAGCATAATGCATGCTTCTCATAAGTAATCTGTATCTGTGTTTCCTGCTCATAAATACACTTCTCATATTTCTCCGATTAGATTTTTGGTTTTCGAGGATTGTTTGATGTCCGACACTTCACCAGCATGTCAGTTCTTATGGACTGCTGCTGCACATGAGTGGAGAGGATTATACTCTGACGGCCTCAACCAGTGAAACATATGGAACACAGAGATGCACCTTTCCCCTCCAGTAACTGGACTGCTGCTCATATGTTTTGGTCTATTAATGCAATAACACTGTAGTCTGTTATTATATAATGTAAATCAGCATGTGCAGTGTAGTATAGGATAGAGGGAGCATTACTCTGTGTCCTTGTTTGTCTTAGTCATATTTATCACTACCATACAAGTCCCTTTTGGTATTTGATTAACTTCCACTGACCTGGTAGTAAAACTGTCAAATCTTAGGTAAAACCATCCAAAATCCAACATTTAATATATTGTTTGACCTTAATTTCATCTTTCTGTCTTGCTTTTTTTCTCTGTGCCACAGAATATTTACTATGTTAGGACAGTAAGATAAGAAGAAGAGTGGGAACTCACCTGTGTTAGCCAGACATTGGTGGTCATCACATGCTCTCTTTCATGCTACAGAAAAAGAAAACAGATACATTACAAATTATGATTAAAAGGGTGACTTGTTACAGCACTCCTAACAAGTTAAACAATGTGTGTGACAGATTTGTTTTTTAAATGAAATTGATGCAGCAAAACCGGGATAACCTGACTTTTAGTCCCTATAGGCTGAGTCATGCCTTGAAGCACTATATCCTAAACTTTGTCACATGCAACTTGATAGCTTCTTTCATTAGACCCTCACTGTTGGGTGAGTGTCCATTTGTAAATCTTTTAGTAAAAAAAAAAAATAAAAAAAATATTTGAACTCTTCCAGCCAAGATAACCCTGATTACATCGTAAGTGTTCATTTCTAATCTCCAGAACCACTAAAGCCATTATATATAGGTTTGGCTGTTTGCTGCTAAACATAATGAGTAAACTGCGCTCCATGTGTAAAATCAGCTGAGTGGCCCTTTAACTTACATATACTGTATAACTGGAGCATTTTTAGCTCCGAGACAGTACTGACTTTACCCATATTCTCGAGCTTGTTTGCAGTAGGTGGAAATTAACTAACTAACCATGCAGCAGTAGTAGAATGCTGAGTTAGTTGTATTTTAATTTCATGCAGTGTGTGCTTAAACTTTTATATATATATTGATAAATTTTGAAAGAATAATTACTTTTGCTTATGTAAGATTTTGAATCAGGATGTTGTACTTAACATTTCCCACCACTGCTTCTTTGTCTGTCTTTCAAAATGCTCTGAATAGATTTCCTTGTGGCGAACAGATTGGGCCTTGGGCCAAGGACAAATAATAATCGGACTGACTTGAGATTTTCTGGGATTTGCATCATTAGATGACCTGAAAACAAATTATATTTTGCAAAGAGATTTTGCAAAAAAGGCAGAGGGAGCATTAGTCAGCATCAGCATACTTTTTGCTCCTTACAAATGCAGTATACATGAAATCAATATAATCTATTTTTATGAGTAACCAAAATTCAATTATGAATACATATTGGATCGTCCTCATGTTGTGAGAGCTGCACACAAGCCGTCTACATGTGCACACTCACAACACTGATGAGCTGGGCCAACGACACCATCAGCTGCACGGTAACCAGCTCAGAGCCATTAGTCGCAGGACGGATCAGTTTGTTGTAGTGGGCTGGGTTTAGGAGATGCTCCACCAACCGCTCCTCTGTATCTGCCCCGAGGCAGCCTGTAATGAGAACACATTATCAACAACATCTTATGCCTCTATCGTGAGACAAAAAATATGGCAGCCATCTGTATCTCTCTTGGCATTTCTATTTTTTTTGAAAGACTTAAATTATATCCAATATTATCGGATATACAAGAGCAGGAAATCAGTTGTGCTGTTTAGTTTCTCTGTTTGGCAACTGCCCTCACTGTTAGCATTAAAAGCTGCTATCCATGTGTACAGAGAATGCAAAGCCTTTTAACCATGGCATTACTCATCACCTCCGGCTGGAGCACGTCAGCACAGCTCGATACACACTTCTTACAAGATCTGACATCATAAGAATGAGTCAACCAGTCTGAATGTCTCTATCGCTATCCTCTCTGTCTCTGTCGCTCTCTTTGTGTCTCTGTTCTGTCTCTATCTATACTCCTCTGCTGTGTTGCACTTCTCCCCAACTGCCAGTCTTTTGTAGCTCTGGATTATTTTCACTCCATCTCTCACTTCCCCTCCCCTGTCTTTCCCGGTTTGTCCCTCCCTCCCTCCTGTCCGCCATCCCTCTATCTGTAGCAGACTGTAGTCGTATCCGTGTGAGTGGTCGAGTTTGGGCAGAGCTGTCACAATACCACACACAGGAGCGGAGGCATTTTACTGAGAGACACAGACAAAAACAACTGTTCTGCACCTCCTTCTTCCTTCCTCTCCCCTCTGCTATTCCCCCTGTCTCTCTGGCATCTGCTTGCTTCTGTGCTGCATCTTCTCCATCTCACAATTCCTTCACACATTCCCCCTAAAGATAAACACAGGCTGCTCACTGTGGACTTGGTAACAGTGTTGTCATGTTTACACCTGCTATTTTGGAGTCTATGAAAACAAACATGTCAAGGCTGATGAGGGTAAAATTAGCATACATTTATTTAATTTTTTTTCAAACTTCCTAATCTTTAAACAAAACAACTATAACAAAAAATGAAACACAATATGAATGTAAAATGAAAATATAGGTCAAAATACATAGATCCAACCAACCCCATCTGTTAGCACCTTTCTTACCCTGTTTAATATGCATCATGCATACAAAACTAACAAGAAAGATCTATTCTACTGCGACTATCAGCCACTATGTCATGACAGCTGCACTACTGTTGGTTAGGTAAGGCGACCCGGACACAAAGTGTTCAGAGCTCATACAGTCATGCACATACATGTATCTAAGGCTTAAAAAGCACCCAGTGGACACATACTGAACTTACCAAGTCCCTGATATAGCCTGGCTGAAGATGGGAAGTAGGGATTGGAGAAGGATATACAGGAATAAAGGAGATGCATACAAGAGGAGAGAAAAAGAAAGAAAGATTGGACAAAGAGAACAAGCAAGT
>JAQQZW010000023.1:14330431-14342485 GCA_029814745.1 Zanclus cornutus | reverse complement strand
TAAAAATGAAATAATTTTTTTAAAATATTAATATTTTTTACATTAGTAAACCAATAAAAAAAATTCCAATAATAAAATCTTATTTCAGGCCTTTTTTCAAGTAAAAATGCACAACATTCACTAGTTTCAGCTTGTCAAATGTGAAGATTTGCTACTCGTGTCTGTTTTACATCATTGTAAGCTGAATATTTTTCATTCTGGCCCTTTGGATGGACAAAACAAGATACATGAAGACCTTGGAGTCCGGAAATTCAGTTTAACAAAGTTTATGACAGTTTATATACAGCAACCAATTAATCGATTAAACAAGAGAGTAATCGACTGACTAATAAATGAAAATTATCATTAGTTATGGTACCGAGAAATATTATGACATATGCAGACACAATGATAAAAGATTAACCCATCAAATTAATGTTCTGAGTTAAAGAGACAGCAGTCTGCAGATTAGTGCAGTAACGGCTTCATTTTTTGAAGAACATATCTTCCATCAGCTGATCATCTCTGTAGCAATAATGTGTCATTGTAGCTTTAAAATGCCTTAACTTCCAAAACTCTTGAGCCTGCAAAGCTCTTATAGTGCAGTCACAGAAAAATGCCACTTTAGGTTTGAATGTTTTTGAATATATAAGGAGTTGTCAAACATTGTGTCACATCAGGGGAAATTTAAGAACACGTTGAGGTGGTTTAGTATGTTAGAGAATCTACAGTTGAAATGTGTCAGAAGCTCTGATTTAAAATGTCCAGAAATCCTTGTACTGGGGATATAAAAGGTGGTTTATTTGTATTATTTACAGCTCAAGGAGCTCAGCTTTTGGATGAAGGACGGTATGGCTTTCTAACTATAGTGGTGCATATTTCAGGGATTGCAATAAAATACCTCATTTGAACAGCATAATGCCTCTCATAACAGCTATTATTTGAGCTATTATTTGGATAACCATAAATCCTGAGGCCAAATTTTCACCAAGTCGAAGCCTGCCGCCTGAGAATAATACGTGCACATTAAGAGATAGGAGGCTGCCTGTCTGACAGCAATACGTGTATCTAGATCACATTTGGATTTATGTCTTATCTTGCAGAAGTCCTGATCAAAATCATAACAAACATGAATTTTTCTGCTCTCTATTTTGTGTTGATAAGCTTATTTTTGTCCAGCTGTAATGCACTTCTCAAGGCCAGGGTGCTTTAAAATCTTAGATCACTTCTACAGTGACAACAAGATAAAACAGCTTTATCTCTCATACATGTTATCAACAAAGGAAGCATCTTGAATGCACTTCAACATAAACCTGCATCAGAGCAACAAAAGCACAGCCGTGCCTCAGTGTTAGTCAACCTTTAGCTTTTTTTAAATATTCTTAATAAAACTCTTAACTTTCCAAACTCTTATCTGCCTCTTCTTCTCCACCACTTAAGTTTCTATTAAACCTCTGTGCTCTCCCTCTGCTTCCCGCTAATCTCCTGGGTCACACACTGCTGTGCGCTGCTACTACTGCTGCACATTCATTCATACAAACACACTGACTCACACACACACACACACACACACACACACACACACACACACACAATCTTGCACAAATCACACGAGAGCACACAGTTGTACACACAGAATCACACATGCTCTCACATACAAATGCAGGCCTCTGTTGTGCATTTCTAATTGCGGACCTTATCAATCAATCTGATTCTGTTGCTGCTGTGTATTGGGAGTCAGTCCACAGACATAGAAACAGAGCAAAATGAGAGAGCAGGATGAAGGCAGAAAGTGACAGAGAGCGATAGAGAGAGCGATAGAGAGAGAGGGAGAGAGAGAGAGAGAGAGATAGACAAAAGGAGAGCTGTTGTAATGTGCAGGTTGAGATGCTGCAGAGATCAGTGGGCTGGAACAGTGCAGCAGGAAAGTGATGACAGGCTAAACCAACTGAGCAGAACTTTCTAGACTGTAGCGCTGCCAAGAAAATGGTTAGTTGATATTCACTAAGTGCATTCATAGTGCAGAGGACAAAGATTATGGAGCATGCATACACTCACACAGTCACACATGCAAAGAGGATGACTTGGCCGTGCACCAGACACGTCTGTTTTTAGATGTAGTTGATAAATGCACTGCCCTAAAACTAATCCAAGTAGTTTTATGTGCTTAGTTGATGAGACTGTCGCACACTGTCCTCCGTATCCAGTAACCCTCTGCATCAGGTCAACTCAGCACCACAGACCTGTTTATTATGCATGGCCTGCAGGGGAAATGACAAGAGACATCCTCCTCACACAACAGGATGGCCATATCCTCACGGCAGAGTCTAAGACAGGTGGTGAAATGTCCTTGGGCGTCCTTGCACAGCCACTGACTGTGAGACTCCTTTTTGTGCATGTTTGTCTGTCTGTGTGTTAAAGTCTTATGTAAGAAAGTATTATTGTACGACTGGAGGTGTAAAGTTCTGACTGTTTGCCTCCTAATTTCACTACCACCAACACTTGCTCTGATATTGGGTATTTTCTTCTCATCCACTCCTCGTATGTGAGAATGCATAGGAGCATATCTTACTCTGAGTCTGTGTACATGTTGTCTTCTCTAAGCAAACGTTACATGTTGCGTTGCTTCTTTGAGGGGAATCACTAACTCAACTGCGAGCATTTCTTCAAATGTGTGTTTGTGTGTGGATTGAACTCAGTCTCTGAGGAATAAGGATGATGCTAATCAGATTTGCTTCCCTTAAGGGAAGATGACTCATTAGTACTCCAGTGCTTATGAAGCTCCTTAAAGTGATATTTCATGTTGGTAGCATTTTCTCTTTTTTTTGCACATACCTCCGTTTGAGCTCAGGAATGATCAACAAACAGAAGTGATGGCTTTAGGAAACAGAACATTATTCACCAAGTTTAGAGCAGTTTTATAAATAAAACACAATCTTGTTAGTTCTATTTGTAGTTTTGTTTAATTTCTATAACAATAGTAAAACAAGGAGACCTCAGTCTCTCAAGTTACATAAATTTTACTCCTGAACACTTTGTATTTTTGATGTTTTTTTTTCTGAACACTTTTTTTCGGAGTATTTATTGTCTTATATTATCATCTTTTACATCTGTTAACACTTTGTATCTTTGTAATTTCAAAATTAAACAAACTTAAATATTAACTTAAGCCTAACATTACGTGACTTTGCTGTATGTGCAATATGTGCCTTGAACTAAATCTTTATTAACCTTAGAACTAAAATTAAAACCTGTTTCTGGAGCTGGTGCTTGGAGTGATGAATGGCAGGTTAATGGAGGCCAAAGTGTTTGATGTGTACGTCTTTGTGATTGTCTCTGGATGCATTGTGATAAATTACATGGTGTAAAGCTCTATTTCTGTGTGTGCGTCTTTGTGCTAGACCGAGTAAAAGTGTATGTGTGACAGAGAGAAAGCAGTAGCATGTAGTCGCCATGGGTGATGATGAACAGTTCGTCAATGTGAGGCAGATGGCCAGGCGTGTGTGTGAGAGCGTACGGAGGTGTGTTAGGGTGTGTGGTTAAGTGTGTGCTGCTACACATGCAGTGACAAACAGTCTTTTGCTTGGAGGCACTGAGCTGGCCTCTGCCCTGACACTACTATGGACTGGCTGAATATACTCAGGCAGCCTAAATTCAACCAATCAGCTGATGTGTTTTTTTTCCCCTCTGCTTGGTACAAACTCTCCCTGAGCAGAAATTAACACCAAATTAGAGCCATCTTATGGAGGTAAAATATGTCCAAACACCCTAATAGCTTTACACTTGACACATACCTCATTTGCTCTAAATGCACTTCGGCAACAGTGTCGTAAAATAAGACTGATTTACTCAATGCTTGTCCTCCATTGAGACAAAAAGACCACTTATTTGTCTGTGCTGTTAGACAGAAGCAGGAGGCTTTCCCCATACTGCTGGATGACACATCATTTGTCCTTTGATGACAGGATGTAGAAGTTGTTTTAGCTCAACTTGCCTCTCATTAACCTGCCCACTCAATGCAAGACCTCAGTGTTAATGAGAGAGAGAGATGGATGGGGGGGGGGGGGTGATAAATAACATAATTTCTTCCCCTCTCTCTAATGTACACTAAGTGAGAAAGGGATAGCTGATACCACAATGGCTAAGAGTTTTTTTAAAAGTAGATTAAGGTTTGGAGATTACATACTCACTGACTAAGACTTCTAACAATTAATGTTCAGCCAATAGGCAGCAAAAACAACGCGTTTGCTACATTTAAATGCTTTAAAATTCTGCAAATGTCTTCAAATTGTGCCACATTCTGTTTGTTTTATTGCGAAAGTGTGAATAACCCTAAAACAAAACCCCAGGATGAATATAACTGTAGGATAATCAATTAGTCCATGCAATAGTATTACTGTGACACAGTATCACATTGTGTTACTTTATAAAGTAAGACCTCTAAAAGCACAATATTGAGCACAAGAGATACCCTAAATCAAAGGATTTCTATGATGTTTAAATAGATAACGTTTAAATCATGTTAGCTATTGCATTTACTAATGTTTCCACATTGTGCGCATGTAATATATGAAGTGGGCAATATTCCGTCATCATTCCATCGCGCTCGCCGCTGTTAAGAGAAAGATGGTGACACAGCAATGAAAGAGTCATTTTCTCTACCTCTGCCTCTCCTCAGCATCTAACCACTCCTTTTGTTTCCCCCACTCCCCCATACTTTGAAGAAACCTATTCAGACACCCCGAATGCACGAACGCACGGTGGTTTTGGCCCTATAAAGGTGACGATGCACACATATGCGCATCGATGGAGCCATAGACGGACAAGTTACTCACCTCCCGCAATGGCGAGGAGAGTCAGAAGCAGCAGCGGCAGCCAGCCGTCCATCATCTACGTGCGTCCGAGCCCGAAAGGTGTTCACAGCGATGGAGAGGCCACCCCAAGCACACCCGCAGTGTTGCACCCCTTCCGCCTCACGACCCAAACCTCCCTTCAGTCTCTACCTGGCATGGTTACGTCAGGGTTCTCCGTCAGTCCTCACTTCTTCGCCCGAAAAGGGGGGAAAAATAGAAATATCTCGGCGGGGCCAGGTGAGCTCTGCGCTAGGTCGTGCGGTTCAGGCTGTCCGTGCTGGTGCTGAACACCGCTCAGCGATGCGACGCGCTGGAGAGGCGGGGGCGGGGCGCGGGGTGCGCGCGGTGGAGCAAGGGGGAGGAGGCGGGAGGGGAGGATGTGGCATACCTCAGAGGCTCCACAGCACGGCTAACGATGCCAGTGTATTTCCCGCACAAAGTCACACATCACCATATAATATTCAGCACTCTTGGGCACGTACAGCGTGTTTGTGGTGCTAATAGTGACTTCATTGCGACTCTGTCAAACTTAATGACATCTTTCATCTATGTCTGCTTTATGTTTAATATTAGCCTCAGGCCAGATAGTTGTGGCAACAGTGGTATTTCATATACTCTAAAATTTATTTTTCAGCCACAAGGAAATATAGGCTAGAAATGTGATAGCATCTGAGCTAAGGCCTTTTTGCATTTCATTTACTGAGAAAATAAACTTAAATACAACCAGTTCAAGATTTGGACATGTATTTGCGTAAATATCGTAACTATGTGTATATGGCTGACACACTTCACCTCTTTGCCAATTTAAAAAAAAAACACCTCACTTTCCAGGACTGCCTGAGTCTAATGTAGTCATTATTCTGTGAATAATCTTCACTCTCTGAAAGCTGGAGGGGCATGTCTTGCCTTCTCCTATGTGATCTCTTCTTTCTATTTTTTCCTTCTCTGTCACTTATTTATTAAATGTTTCTTTTCTTCAAGGCCACCAAAATAACCTCTAATCCCCATCCACAAAGTCAAACACCCAGGAGCCGAATAGAAAGATGAGGAGGAAAGAAGGACCAGACAGGTACAGGGAGGGAGTTAAGAAGCGTAGCCAGGTAAGTTGGAAAGACTATTGCTGCTTGTCCTGCCATATTTTTCCTGCGGGTCATGCTGAGAGTTGGGTGCTTGATGATTAGAGAAACATATCAACTTATTTGGATGGAGAGAATGCAGCAAATAAAGAGGGGTGCAGGGCTCAAATGCTAGAAGGAGGGAGAGGAGGGGAGTCAAAAGAGCGTGGGAGGCAGGGAGGAATGGATGGGGGAAGAGTAAACTAAGTAAACAGGAGTGCGGGATGGAGGGAGGAGGCGGTTGCCGTGGTGACTAAGAGAAACCAGAAAGCTCCAGGAGGAAACGACCTGTTTCTCCTTCATTTTGTCTATTTTCATCACTAACACTCAAAAAAAGAATACACATGCGCAGCTGGCACACAGCACACACAACACACTCATGCATAAATGCACACAACGCATACACACACAAATGTACGTATGCGTGCACACACAGGCAAACTCTTCCACTGTAATGTCTTCCTCTCTTGTGCTATCTTTATACATGCTTCCTCTCTACCTCTCTCTGTACAGTCCTTTCTACCTCTCCTCTGCAGTGAATGAGCTGACCTGACAGTGCTCCTCCTCTGCACTGAGTGCTGTGAGGCTCTCTCTGAATTATTTAAAAGCTGGGACCCCCACAAGTGCTTGTCTTCCCCTAACACCCCCTCACGCTCTCCCTCTCTCTGTCTCTCCCTTCTTTCCTCTGTCCCTTCCTCTCCAGCTCATTCTGTCTTTTGCTGACTGCAATTACTTCCTGTGGCTCTGTCATATCTGGGAAACACTTTGATTAACAACATACACATGTGGTCTTTGAATCAGAAACTGATAAATAGTGTGAGACAAAATAAGAAATGATTACTTATGCACATTTTCACAACTATTGTACTTAACAATTTTGAGGTATTTGTACTTTATGTAACTTTATACTTATTTACTACATTTCAGAAGCATATATTGTAGTATATTTTTGTGATTTAATATTGTTTAGATGGCTTGTACAGACCAAATAAAAGATCTTATAATATATGATATATTCAGTAGGCAATTTGAGGGGAAATAAAACAGGATGTTTCCGTTTTTAGGCAAATGATTATAATGCATTCCCCTAGTTAACCTGCCACCCCCCCTGCTTAGTTGAGTATACTGTCTGCCCAACTTGTTCATTCTTAATCTAAACCCTGTGATTCCACAGAGCACGGCACTGAAGCATCAAGTTTTATTCCGTCCTCCATGCAGCTACAAAGCCCACTGAAGACGTTTCAGAAGCAATGCGTTTTGCCCAGTGACTTGCTCAGATTTTGTAAATTTGGTCATTTTTATGTGTTTTTTTTGTGATTCTAATGGGGAAAAATAGGCTATATAGTTAAATGGTTTCTTTTTTTTGTCTCCTTAGTGTCTGTTAAGTGATGTTATCTGATCAGGAAGTCTGCATGGGGTGTTTTATTTTGAAAATTGACCAAAATCGCTAAGGTATTCCTGTATCTGACTTCCCGTCTGGCTCGATCTGCTCTGCGCAACTTGATGCAGCTCTCGTCGAGAATAGGCTCGCTGCATTTTCAGAACAGAGTGCCACTTCTAGGACCCCTCTGAAACACACCATTGAGTGCATGGTCGAATCACGAGCATTGTCTAGAATGGCCGCAATCAGCTCAGGTGGCTACCTACAGCCTAAACACAATGTAGACGTCGAATCCAGGGGTAACTGTGCTGTGTATTCATAAATCCATTATACTGTGCGTGGTGCTGAAGTAGCAGACAGATTTGTAATTGTGCCTTTTTCTCTCTAAACTATACAAATACTCTTTATATTCTCTATTCTATATTGTAGCCTGTATGTATTCTATAGAGTAGTGTCACCTTCGTGATCAAAGTGAAAAGCAGCAATGTGTAGTTGCGAAAGAGTTAGAGGATCTTAGAGATACAATGTCGCCTATAGTAGTCCTGTAAAATTCCTATTAGTATTTCATGATCATTTATTAGTGTCTGTGCTACTGAACCCTCCCACTGGGCCATCACACCTGTCGAAATTTAACAAATCATTGACTGAATACAATATAATATGACACTAAACAACATGATGTGACATGATATGATACAGTATGATAGGATACTACATGACTTAATTCAGTCCAACATGATACACATAATACAATCCGATACAACGGAATACAACATGATGCTACACAAGCAAGTCTTCCAAATGAAACGTATCACGTGTAATATCTCCACATTAAAATGTTTAACAATAAATACATGTCTAAATACAAATATCTTCTAATATATATATTTTCTAAGTTGTGTACTTACATTATCCCAAATGTTTTCAGTAATGTTCAAACCCACAGAACTCTGTAATTATTTTCAAGGTGTCAATGTGTCTCATCTCGTCGCCTGTCAGTAGCTTGCTGGGTAACACCAGTCAGAGAGTGAGGGAGGAAGTCAGCAAACGTGATTGGACACAAAGAGAATAAAACCTTAAAACCTCATCCACAAATGTTTCTGACGCAGTCACTCAGGTAGAGAAATCAGAAGCTTGTCCATGCTCTCTACAAAGAAACATAGAAGCATTTTCTTATCTGACGCCCTACAACATTATTGTCTGTGCCTTCAAACACTGATACAAGTTTGAAAAAGAATCAGTTTTATTATGAGACAACATCATGGTTAAGGTTACGGAAACTTCATCTGCATGGTTAAAATAACAAGGTGATGGTTATGGAACATCTTAGTCATGTTTTAAAAAAAAATTGTCTACTGTTGGTTGGAAACGGTAAATATCCAGTGGTCTCTGATACTAAAGTCTGATGTTTTGCTGACCCATCCATCAACCTCGACCTTGTCTCTATACAGACTTTGTCGCTCTATAACACCATCACCTCACTTTCTCATTTGTGTCCCTCTTAATTACAACACTCCCTCGTACTTCTGAGTTTTACTTTGACATGAGTTCTTCAGATTTTTGCAGCTGGGCTGTTATTACGTCTTTTCCTTTTTGAAAACAACATCACACTATATAATTGCATTATACAATACGATAAGGTACCACACAACACAGGACCGTACAACACAATTAGAGAAAATATGATAAAATATTGTACAATACTAAGCTAACCTGCAGGCACAGCTGCTTATTAGGAGGCTGGTGAGTTTTCAACACACACACATTCCCCTCTACAAAGATTACTAACGTACAGGGAAGGTCAGGGCAGATGGACACGTAAGATGCAACGAGGTAAGGAGAGGCACTAGGTTGCGGTTGCGGTTGCTAGCCTTCAAATTAGAATTAATCATGACTCAGGCTAGTTCGCAATGTAATAACTGGGGGCTTCTCTGGAATATTAACATTGCATGTGTCTTTTAAAAAACTGTGGGTTTTGAGTCGTTTTGTGTAAAGTAATGTGTGCTTCCTTTCTAATTGTTATAATCACTGTGTGGGCTGTTAGTTGGCTATGCTAAGAATGCAGTTGGCTGATTGGATAGTTGGCAGTAATAAGCCAAATATTGTGTGTGTGTGCATGTATTCACCCAGGTGATGCATACTAATAAAGTTTAGGTTGTGTGCTGGAGTTTTGCCGGTGATGTGTAGTGGCTTGTGTTTAGCAGTGGCACTTTGTAGGATTGAGCGTGGCCTACCCTGTGCTTGGAGCATCGTGTGCTGGTGTTTGGCTGATTGTAGTGCTGTGTTGGCTTTGTGTGAATGGGGTTTGATAATTAGTTTATAGAGGCCAAGGCATGGTGGTTACTGTGTGACATCCTGGTTTGGATGAAAAGCAGTTTGTGTTTTGTGCTTTCTTGTGTTTTGTGCTTTCTGGTTTGTCTGCTTTGTTGTTGTTGCCAGTTGGTAACTTTTATCACCTTAGGCCTTGTTTTAACATTGTATTATCTCCCTTTTTCGTGTTCCAAGCCGCTGAAATTGGCTGAGTTTGAGCTTGAGGACTTTTTGGAAACTGTTGTAACGCGTGTACATTTAGCTAAGCTGGACAAATGAAGACTGATGGAGTTTTTGGAGTTGGATACCCCTGTGGATGCTAAAAAGCTAATAGAGTATATTGGTTAGCTGTAACCCTGAAGAGAAACAGAGTGAGCTCAAGCAACAGCAAAGCGGTAAAGAGAGGGAGCTTGAGTGAGAGGAAAGAGAGAAAGAGAGCTCCAGCAACAGGAAAGAGAGAAAGAAAAAGAGCTTGGGACACAGGAAAGAGATAAACAGAGAGAGAGTTTGAGAAAATAAAACTAGATCTGGAGAAAACTGAGCTTGCTTTAGATCGCTGGCGGCAAGAACAGCAAGACATCTAAATGTAAATAAATGTTTTTCTTTGGTGCTGAGGTTTGACCACGAGAAGGTCGAGTTATTTTTTTGAGATGTATGACAAAATTGCTGTGCAACGAGAGTGGGCTAAGAGAAGTGGGTGACCCTCATACAGGATTCACTAACAGGAAAGACCCAGGAAGCTTATGTTGCTCTAGACTTGAGTCAGAGTGATGGCTATGATGTAGTTCGTCAGGCAGTGCTAAAAGCATATGAGTTAGTTCCAGAGGCCTACAGACAGCAGTTCAAGACAAAAGAAAAAAAACCTGGACAGACTTTTTTGGATGTTGCACAACAATAGAAAGCAGCTTTTGATAACTGGCTGAGAGCTAGAGAGATGCATGATTTTACAGAACTATATGAACTGATAGTGTTGGAGCAGTTCAAGCAGAGTTTGCTAAAGGTCATGCAGACATATTTGAATGACCTGGAGGTTAAAACCATGCTTAAGGCTGCTTAAGCTGCTGACAACCATGTCGTTATGAATAAGGATTCATGGCATGAAAAATCCAGTGGTTAGGCTAAAAGGAATGATAGCTGGTTAAATCAATCTACCTTAAACAGCTTAAACAGCTTTTTTTAAAGTGGTCACAGACGGTGTTGACTCTTCACCTACAACTAGAAAAGGTCATGAGTTTTTGTTAATCATAATGGGTGCTATCACTTGATTCCCTGAAGCTATTCCTTAATAAAAACATCAAAGCTAAATGCAGGCTTCTTCTCTCGGTTTGGGTTGGTAAAACAGGTGCAACATGACCAGGGAACTAATTTTGTGTTTGGAATTTCTTTCACAATGTGATGTGTGAGCTTGGTATTTCAGAGGCAGTCTCATCTGCATATAATCCCCAGTCCCAAGAAGCTCTGGAACAGGCTCATCTGTCTCTAAAATAAAGACCTACAGTATTCAGTTTCCTGGAGATTGGGATGTTACCCTTCCATATTTTTGTTGTTTGTTTGAACAGATTCTGTGAGTACACCAAATTCAGCCATTCTCAACAGTTTTTTGGCCATGAGGTTCGAGGTCCCCTGACACTGTTCAGGGAACAGTTGCTTCAAACTAAACCAGGTGCAATTATACTGCATTATATATCTTGCAAGGTTGCCAAAGATAATCTTCACCAATCTCAAAAATATAAGTTTGATTAGAGGGCTGTTGACCTTCACTTTGCAATTGGGGACCGTCTGGTCTAAACGCACAATTCTGGGGTCCCTACCGTATTTTGAAGAAAATAGGAGACAAAATTATGTCATCAGCACTTCTGATGGTAGGAGAAAGACCAGACTGTGTCATGTTAAGCTGTTAAAGCAATACCAGGGTTATTCACATGGACCATCTGTTGCACGTGCAGTCGTGGGGCAGATATCTGAAGACAATGTTAGCGAAGAAGCCGAAATTGTTGGGTTACATCTGAAGAATGGAGGAATGTTATGAATGGTGTTTTTTGTTAGAAATAGGTAATTGTCAGACTAAAGGAAACAGGGACCTACTGACAATTCACAAGGGGGCATTGTTTTGTTGTGGTTAACTTATTTAAGCCACCAGTTTTCCTGGAGCAGGAGAGGAAGAAAGAAAGACTTACAGGTTGAGTTAAAAATGATGCTCAAAAACGCAAGATGTCACACAGTAGACACCTTTAAAGATAACAGAGCACCCACTACAATATGTAAATATGTACCTTTTTACAAAAACTGAATGAAATCAATGAAGACCGGACTGGCCAAAGGGGCAGAGCTAACCTGCAAACACAGTTGCGTAGCACAGACTGGTGAGTTTTGAACACGCATACACCTCCCCCCTCCAGATAGCAAAGATTACACA
>JAQQZW010000023.1:14110526-14128575 GCA_029814745.1 Zanclus cornutus | reverse complement strand
GCTACTCTGGGAAGCCTTCTATCTACTAACTCCTCTTTCCTCCAGATGCTTTTTAGAAATTGCGACATCTTTCAAAGATGGCACGCTGAGATCAATTTCTGGCTCACAGGCATGTTGACAGAGGAGAGTGAGACAGGAGGCACAAAATAGAGGAATGAGAAGAGCCCTGTGTTGAGTAAATGTACTTAGTTACATGTACAACCGACATATACATTTTCTGCAACTACTTAAACAATTGGTTGTACAAAACAAGCAATATGAAGACATTGTTAGTAGCAGCTCTAGTCTGATAGCGTTTTTCTCCTTTATCTTTTAAGTGAGTTTTTCTCAGGGTAAAATTTAAATTCTAGTTTCATCTTTCCTTACTCCCTCAGAGATGTTGGAACAGACATTTAAGGCCCTTCACTTCAACGTGGTCCTGTTCAAGTGGCTGAGTGTGGATGACATTCTGACAGCTCTTAGAGGGAGACAGAGAGAGGACCTCGAAGGTGACTGCTTTGTCTGTTGCATCATCAGCCGTGGTACGACAAATCATCTCCTGGGTACAGACTCGTACAGCGTAGGTCTGCGTATGGACAACGTCAGACGTCTTTTCACTGCTGATGCATGCCCAAAGCTGGCTGGCAAGCCCAAACTCTTCTTCATCCAAAGGTACAGCGTCCCAGAGTTTCAGCCCTGTGCCAGCATGAACCACCGAGATGAGGATCTGGAGACAGATGGGCTGCCCATATATGATTTAATTCCCACAGATGCAGATGTGTTCTGGAGTCACTGCTGGACAGACGAACATCAACTGGAGCAAGGACACCATCGGTCCACTTACCTGAAGGCTCTGACGGATGCCTTACACAAAGGCCAAAGGAGGTATAGGCAAACACTCAACAGCAAATTCCGCTTCTATTTAGCATTAGACGGTTTCCACATAAGCTATAGGATATACAAGCTATAGACTAAACTGTTATTTGTGTTCTTACAGGAAAACACATCTCGTTGATGTTCATTTAAAAGTGAATGGGGCCATTTTTGAACATAACCAGAGGAATCCAGAAGCAAAGTACCACATCGATTTGAAACATACTCTTCGGAAAGAACTTTGCTTACAATAGAGAATTTAACATCATCACTTTTCCTAAACACTCAATGCTCTCAACCATATATAACATAATATATTACTTGCCACAGAATAACTTTTTTTACTGTGTATACAGTTACATCTACTGGTTGTATTAACTCAAAACCATTAAACTTATTTTTTTTTACGTTTAATAACCTTCCTAATAATTTATGTATTTGCTAATGCTGTCCTCATCCTCCTTATTCCCTTGTCAGAGACGCACAAAAAACATCATAATTTCACATCGTGCAGTTCATTTACTGTTAATATTTATTCAGTATCACCTTAAATGACATTTCCGAGTGAGTCAAAACTCCCCGATATTCAAAATGTAATTAAACAGTGCTGCCATATCCTGCTATTTTCATGATTATTAAAGCAATGGCTTGATTACGGGGAAAAAAGAAAATAACAAAATGGAAATGGTTTGCAACTGTTTCTTGACTGACAGCATTGTTTCTAATCTCATTAGCGACAGGAAATTGACTGCAAATGATGAGTGCACATTCCTAATATTGCTAATTTACTTTAGCGCGCCGGGTGTTTCTTCAGCACCCGGTGTGTATTTGTTAGCCATAATTGCCAAGGCTCTGACAAAAGGACAGTCGGTGAACGACACATAAACAGGTTGTGTATGTGCTTATGAGTGTGCGCGGTTTGCGTGCATGCGTGTGTTTGTGCAGGAGCGGCTCATGAGTGTGTAATGTGAGTACACGTACTCAGGTTCATGCATGTGTGTGGGTCCTCTTGGGGCCCACCTCTGCCTCTAGGTGCTATTGGGGCAGGTGTGTAGCCAACAGGCAGGAGTGATGGCTAGTTAGCCAACTCAGAGGTTAGAGGTTTAGTCTTAGAAGAGCTAGTTAGTGGTAGGCAGGATTAAGCTCTTTATGTCAATAGCAGATGACTCCTTATTCTTCTGTGCTGGTTCAGGTTTGTTTGGAAAAATTCAAAAATTGGTCCCACTGAGGTAGACGCATTTTGTGGATACATCTAGGCCTTGGGCACCAATCTGAGGCAATGTGCTTTAGATTGGAAATTCTGTCAACAATTATAATAACATTTCTTTTGGCCCAGACTATTCACAGGCCTTTCCTAACACTATTATTCACAATGAATTTATCTGATTCTACGTCCTTGTGAGGGATCAGAATACTGTAGGATATCTCCACTTTATCCAAAATGGGGCTTTAAAATTACATGTGCTAGCTAATGCTATCATGATAATAATTACTTATTATAGTTATCATAAATAAAATGAATTTGAAAACCAAACATCTTGACACTACCCTTTTTTAAACTAAGAATAGTGCTGAAATAGAAAAGAAGGAAAAAGGATTTGCTTGTCTTTTCAACTCATGTATGAACTTGCTATATTGTTTTCATTCATGCCAGTTTTACTGTAATGTCTCCTTGGCCAGTGTAAAAGAGATGTCAATCCCATTGTGACATATGGGTAAATAAAGATTAAATATGAACGAAAAAGTGAAAATATCGATTTGGTACAGGGTTTATTTCTGAGAGTACAGTTACATGTTTGATGCAATAGCGAGTTGCCGTGCCAGGGAGTACCAGCAGGTCTGTGTTTGTGTTGGTCCATGGTTTACTGTGTTTTTGATACTGTGCCAATGTGTGTGTGTGCCAGTGAATGAGCACATCCACCTGCTTTTGTGTTTTTTGTTTGCGTGTTCATATGCGCACTGTACATGTCTCGCTGATTGTGCATGTGCCTGCTCGCCTTTGTGCATGTATTTGTGCTTGCCTGCCTCTCTCTGTATGTGTTTGCCTGTGTGTGTGTGTTCCCCTGGGTTTTCAGGGTAAGCCTTCGTGGCCTTGTGCTCCTCATCAGACTCTGTGTCTGGGGGCATGGCTGTAGGGTGGGCCTCCACCGCGGGGACCCTGGGACCGATGGTGGACAACCATGGCTGCCTCATAGCTGCGAGGAAGGAGAACGACAGAACTGCATGGATAAAAAGACCCCCCCCCCAAAAGAGCATGAATTATGTGTTCTCTGCCATTTTTGTCCTTTTTTTCACTCCTCTCCATCATTTTTGCCCTAATTACTCCTTCCTCTTCGTTAGGATCTGCAAGGAGTTTCACAAGATATCACCTTTCACAAGATTGTGTTTTTTTTTTTGTCTGTATGAGTGCCTCATTATGTATTTTAAGGGAATCGTCTGTCAACACTTCTTCATCTGCCTGGTCACATGATCTGGGTCGGTCACACAGCAAGGCAGGCTTTTTCTTGTGAAAGACCTCCGGAAGGATAAACCTTACCTACCAAAAATACAAAAAAACCACAGTGTCCCTACATATATCATCAAGTATTGACAGTTTGGAGAGGATAATTTTACACATTGTTGTTAGCTGATTTTGCACAACTGCAACTATTAGCTGGATTACTAAATAATCCCTGTGAAAACAGTCTGCATTACTTGTGATTTTGAAAAGAATATATAATATTAAGTAAACAGGAAAGTAAATTTCACTTACTAGAGCGTAACTTGAATCAGTTATTAACAGTTTAAAACAAATGCAATCATGTTTGTACGCTCTGAGTAGTGGAATTCCCCATTTCTCCTCCCTTTTTGAATGATCAATCAGGAAATCACAACAACCTATGATATCTGAGTTTTACGTAAACTACACCATTTACAAACGCCTTTTGTTGCATCGCGCCATTTTTGAGGTACGAGGAATTTATTGCCGCTCTAACTGTAACACACTTCTCAGAACTGTGTATTGATCTCATTCGGTGCTTGACATTAACTTTTTTTGCTAACCAGCCACTGTTATAAATATTGGCTGATAACTTTTGTGAGTGGCTAGTAATTTTGTAAAACTACTAGCCACTCACGAAAGTTATCAGCCAATACTTACTATGTATCATAATCATATATTAAAGACCATCAGGACATTTTACAGCTGTGTTTGTGGCAACCAAACCAGGTATTTTAACCACATGGTTTCTGTGCCTAAACCTAACCAGAACTTCACGACAGCATTGTCACAGCATAAAATTGCAGCCAAGTAATCAGGATAAAATGTTGGCATTGAACATATCTGCAGTTTGCAGAAATGTACAATGCCAACATTTATTCTGGTGAGTGGGTTGGACATCTAGTGTTTAGGATGTGGAATGCACATACAGAGAAATTTATAAGCAATATGCTCATGCCATACTGAAGTTTATTTTGAAAAATTTACAGGAGGCCATTTAAAAATGGGTAGCCGGCTACAGTTGGCCTGGGGGCTGTAGTTCGGCCACCTCTAATACAAACGATCTGTTAATCACTGTTAACCTACATGAGTCTTGTGTTTTACTAGTAAATCTTCATAGTTCCATTATAAATCCCAGAACACCACAGAGCATCTCGGGTGCTTTTCACAGCTGGGGAGTTTATTACAGCACCACACCTGGCTGCCGACAACGCTATCCACCACAGAGTCAGTCACAGCGGACAGCAGTAGAGGAGGTTGCACCACCGTCTGGTTCAAAAGAGGTTCAGCCGAGTAGTGTGGACTTCACTGACAGTCATCACAGGAGCAGAGAGCAGATGATGATGGCACCTGCGAGAAAGTCAGCGGCAGAGCAGAGCTCCTGACAACAGACATTGGAAGCTTCTTTCGAAAACCTCAATAAAAGTTTCAAATGTCAAAAAATTCCGTTCAGTCTACCAACGTGGTGAGCAAAAGTAACTGTTTCACACATCTGCCAAATTTTTGGGTGGGCAGGGGCTGATGTCAAGCTCTGATCACAAATATTAGACAGGAGCCACTTGTCATGCCTCAGAAACTATCAAGCACTATATTTTATAAAGTATCATAGGGAGTCTTTCCATTCATGATTTGAGGTTTAAATATATAATAAATGTACCATGAACATAAAAAAAAAAATCTCAATTTGACCTCCTATTCACTAATTGTTTCTTTGCTATTGCTTATAAACTAAAGATCTACAGGCAGTTGTTCTAACTCTCTGGCATGAGAAATGACTGTTGTTGCTAATGATGTTCTATGCAAACTATGCAATAAGGCAGGTTAATCAGGCCGGCATGATTTTCTATTAGCTTTGTTTACACAGTCTGCGAGGACTTCTGGGGCTAGTTTCATCTTAATAATAAAGGATCAGACTCAGTGCTCTGACATTCGTTGCTGAAATCCACAATGGGAGCCCGTGATAAACTCTAATAAACTGCAGGGAATGTTCTCTCTCTGCTGAGAGGGGCCGTGCCACTGACAGGCCGGTAGGTTTAAGAATCTGATCTTTACAAACATCTTGCCAAAAATTAAAAGTGTTTTGAAACATGATAGGTAAAATTGTGAATGAGTAAAGCCTAGCCCTAAAACAAGTGCGTTCAAAACAAAATGATTGCTTTAGACTTTTGTCTATTACCTGGCTGTTTTAACATTCACTCTCCTGCCATGACCTCATTTAATTACCTGTCTCACAGCCTTTTGTTATGTGTTGGATGCAGCATTTGTTGTTGCTCTTTGACTTTTGAAAGTGTTTCAAAAGTTACACAATTACAAAGCGCCGCTGACACATGACAGATTCAACCGCACACTCATCAATTCTCCTTTACACCGCACCCTGCTGCCTTCACAATGAATTCCAAACCTCAACCGGTGACTTCACCTAGATCAGATTACCTGCTCTCTTTTTCAGGGGAAAGAAAAGTAGATTTCACCTTTGACCCCTGGGTTCTGTTGACAGGTGTCACACACATCAACGCGAGATGAGGTTCAAACTTCTTTAGCATAGTTCTGTGTTTCTTTTAATACAAGAGACAAGTACTTTACCAACATGTAAGAAGTAGTAAAACAGGTTCAAAGGCATGCGCTGATCGTATACGTCTGGAAAAATGGTTCAGCAGCACATTTAGAGTGATACAACTAAGTAGGGATAAGAGAACTTTAATGTGTGGATGAAACTTTTGCTACTTCTAATGCTGGTGTGATTGCACGAATTGGAGGGTCAGAAGCAATTTATTCATTCATAAAATCTGCATTTTCATCACCATTCATTTTTAGTTCACTCTCCTCTTAACTCAAGTTAACGCTTATGTATTTATGTGTTTGATGTTAACATTGTTATTATTAATATTAGGCTGACATTTCGAGAAATATTTAGAAGCTTATTAACATTCTTGCTGAAAGTTCAATGAGAAGGTCGACACCATGTCTTATGTCTGAGTGCTAAATATGAAGCTATAGCCAGCAGCCAGTTAGTTTAACTTAAAAAAACTGGAACCGGGGACGGTAACAACATCCACGTGCGAGGGAGTGTAAAAGTTTAAGTCTATGGTTTTATGTATGAGAATATAACGAATTTTTTAATTACAAACCATAAAATAACTTGCAAATCTTTCTTTTTTTCAGATTTGGTTTCCTTTAGTTAGTGCAAGGCTACCTGTTTCCCCGTTTTTAGTCTTTATGCTAATCCCAGCTAACAGATGCTGGTTGTTGCATTACATTTAACGGACAGATATCACACAAGAGTTAGAAGGGGATCAACCTTCTAACTCTTGTGTGATATTCTTCTAAGCCAAGTAAACAGGGATAAAACATATAGATTTAATACATCTGCACGTATGAATGTGACCAGAATAAGCATCATGCTATTACCACTGCAGTTTTCCACCGAGTGACGCAGCAGGAGTTCCTCCATGGTCTGTCTTGCCAGGGAGCGAGGGATGAGAGGCAGGACAGAGCGTGTGGGTGTGTGCACGCATGCATGTGAGTGGGTAGGTTGGGGTAGGGGGTGGATGGGTGGATGGATCAGTGAGATGGAAAAACTCAAAAGACAAAAGAGTGTGTGTCATGTGCCAAAGCGGCGACCGCTCATCTGCTTTTGGATTTTTGAAGAAGAGACAGAAGAGACAGAGACAGACAAACCGACAGAAGGAGAGAGAGAGAGAGAGAGGGAGAGATGGAGAGAGAGCAGAGCAGAGCAGAGCACTAGCCAATCAGATAACCCAAAGCCTCTGTCAGTCTGTATGAACTTCACATATCCTGCTGAAGCTCTGGATGCACAGTTTATTCTTGCTTGTTCTGCAGCTTCATAGTATTTCTGTTTGAGTGTGACTTCAATAAAATGTTATGCCTAAGTTATGCGTTGTGTGTCACATTGTCATTTAAACCAAAGTATTAACAATACAGAACAATCTTCAGCAGAAAAATGACTTGATGCTCATTTGTTTAGGATTGCATTTTTCATTCATAGAATGATGCGAGAACAGCATCTTTTTAAAGTGTTACTTCAAGATAGTTTGGCATATTTTCATCCCTCTGGAGAATTTTTTCAAAAACTCATCAACACAGCATTTACAATCTAAAGTTTGTTTTTATTGTAAGTGCCTGTATTTCATTCGGTTTTTCTTTTATTTTGTTCTCCTTGAGGTTTCAGATTAATTACATTGGCTTTGTAATGCAGCTTTGTTTGTAATCATTTTGGATTAAATTAATGCAAATTGGTCATGACTGTAGCTAATGACAAAGCTGCATTTTTTGATTTATATAATCATTATATTCAATATTTTGATGATATGTTTGTTTATGTTTGTGCTTATTTTTGTTACATTATGTAATTGCTTAACGATGTCATCCCCTGATGTGATTAGTCTTTTTACATTTAAAAATTCAAATTTTTTATGTATTCTTTCTTTTCTGTGACTATTTTTACATCTTCAGTAGCAACTTTTGATCCCTAGATTTACACTTTCTTTAAACACTTTATTAATACTTTTTCTTCATGTAAAGTAAGACAACATTAATAGCAATAATAACAGACAAAAAACCAAAAGAGATCTTTGAGTGACAAAAATAGAGGTGCCTGTGTGCATGAAAATAGAGGAGGATGAAAAAAATCAAAAACAGAAACAGTAAATATCTATATATATGTATATATGCAATTAATTTGCACTCCAGAGAAAAAAAAATTGAAATAGCACTGAAAGAGTAGAGTCAAGCAGGTTGATGTTTTAGTGCTGCGTCTTTACAAGCAGATGGATGTCAAAGTACATCAGTAAAACCAATTGAAAAATCAGCGGAATATAGATTAATTTATTTTTTGAAATCTGATTTAACTGAAACATTTTGTTCTTTGAACCTTTAATGTGTTGATGTAAAAGCAGGATAACTGTAAAGCTCAGACTGAATCAAATGCAAATGATTTTGCTCTGCATATTTTAGAGGAAGTGACTGGCACTTTGCAAAACTTAAGTGAATCATCATAATGAATATAAAATAATGTTTGGTCATTCTAAGTTTTTTTTTAATCCTCATATAGTTCCATTTTTGCTTTCTATTACCCTGTCATCTATAACTCTGCCTCACAGTGCCCTCCATCTGTTGGAGATTAAAAAACTCCCCCCAGGCGCACAATTAGACAGTCAGAGGGCTATTATTCCGCCCCAATAGGCTCACAAGGTTGGCGTCATACCAGGAGAGGATACAGTGACAGCAGAGGGGGACATTCGGTCTGACTGATGTGATAAACAAGGGCTGTTGTTCATGAAATGTACTCTTTAATCTGAAGTGTGTGTGTGAAAATTTAAAACATAGCATGTAATGTTTGTTTCAAAAATAGTATTTTATCTGTAACTAATGACGTTGTTTGATGTTGTATTTGAAATGCTAAATATTCCCATGAATCATATACTGTATTCTGTATACAGAATAAATTCTCACTCTCACAATGTACTTTTTATTAGCTGTTCTGCACCTGCTTATTGCTGAATAAAAACAAAAAATCCTGACTCATCCACAGGTGAAAATGTCGTGCTCATTATGAACCATCATATTTGACAGATGATGTGAAGTCAACACATGTTTCAGTCCCACACTACTCCACACAGATGGAGTAATAATACCATCACCAGCCATCTTAATAACCAGAGGTCATCCTGACAGCCAGAGGTCACCTTGACTGCAGAGACTAGCAACTTTAGGAGAGCGTTGATCAATACAGCTGATATTTGGCAAGTGTCTGTAAGAGTGATTGTCATTTACAGACATTTTATATTTACAAAACTTTCATTTTTGGATGTTCACCAATCGAAACACTTATTTTTTATAACTTTTAATGAAGTTTCTAAATAATAATTATGTCTATTCAGTTAGAGAAACTGAACAAACAAAGTCACATACATGCAAAACACACACAAAACAGGTTTACATTTTATTTGTGTAAAAGTAGAAATACTTTGGGGTAAAAATACAAGTAAAGTCCTTAATTCATAAACAGGATCTAAGTAGAAATACAGAAGTATTGGCAGCAGATTGTACTTTAAGTATCAAAAGTAAATGTACTCACCAGGCAGCACAGACCAATCTCAGTGTTACTATTGTTATTATTGATGCATTAAGCATAAATGCTAGCTGTCAAATAAATGTAGTAAAGTAAAAATATTTGACCATGAAATGTAGTGGAGTTGAAGTGCAAAGTGATATTAAACAGAAATAAGTACAAGTACCTCTAAATTGACCAGTACTTGAGTAAATGTCACTTTTCACCACTTTTACGGCCAGTCTTAGTTAGTTTTGGGATTTTAAGTTAGACAGAAAAAAAGTGTAACCCTGCAGAATCGACTGTGTCTATGGGGGATTGTATTCGTAGACTGTAGATGAGTTTCTCTCAAGGTAATATTCAAAACATCCACGACATTGAACCAGTCTCCCACTTTGGGTATCCAAAACATAAGGACAGTCTTTTTAGCCATATTGAACAAATGTCCAAGAAGCTTTGCATATTGTTATTCTTTTTGCAAATCTGGCTGCACAGTAGGTTTACCATTAAAACTAGTCTAAATGTGGATATCATAGTTGTACTCACTGAAACATGCAGAAAATAAGAAAAATTTACTTTAGGATTACTGATGCTGGCACAGGATGGATGTTCATATTGACACATTTTATTAACATGTTTAACATCCTTCTCTTTTTTTTTAAATCCTAGTTATAAAGGTAGCCATTTGAGATGTTAGTCATTTAATATATTGAAGTAATTATTAGTGACAGGATACAACTAGTTACTTAGTGAGGTGACCGTCATGTTTTCACCCTTGTCCTCCCTACAGGCAATAACTGAAAGTTATTTGACTTTGCATCTGCGATCATATGTGTGTGTTTGTGTGTGTGTGAGAGAGAGAGAGAGAGAGAGAGAGGGAGTGAGCTCACAGTAGTATGAACATCACATCTATTGATCAGGCTAATGTGGGGAGGAAAGGCTGCAGGCCACAGCAGCTGATCAATATGCCTCTAATTACATGGGGCACTGAGAGTGTGTGTGTGTTACTGTGGTTCCCCCCCAAACTCAGAGGTTGTATATATAAATGCTGTCCCACTGAGGAATTGCTCACACGCTCATACACACAGATTATAGCTCACACACATACATGGAGCAGTTAGTCATGAATCACTGTTCTTATCTTTTTTAACTGTACACACACTTACTTAAAACACCAAGATTTTACCAAGATTTCCTCTGAGAGGACACTAAGACACTCTGTAAGGATACAGGGAACTGGTAAGAATCTTCAACTTTGTATTTGCATGTGAGGGTTTGGAGTGGAGGTGTGGAGGGTTGCTGTAGGTGAACCTTGCTTTTCTCCTTTCTTGCTTTGCTGTCCACTAGCATCAACCATGCCTTTCCTGAGGCAAATAGAACCACTGTTAGCAGATTTCAAATGCCAACAGGATCTCTGATTTACTGTTCCTGACTCCTTCCCTCAAGGCCTCCCTATATTCCTCTTGTGTTCTACAGGTTATTCAGGTCTTTTCTTATTATATGATAGACATGCACTCAGTGGTATGGTCTTTGGCCTATATTAAGATAACTTAAGCTGACTGACAATGTCATGTTATCAGTGTTTGTCACCGTCCCTCCTTTGTTTATTCTCAGACGCTGTCTCTCTTGTCTGCTACAGGTATTTCCACTCTGCTGACGCTCTGACTGGCTAGAGGCTGTGTGATATGTTTGATATTCGGTTGTTCTTGTGCTTTATCCTGTCAACTAAATATCAGACATATTCCTACAGAGTCTGGCATTGACTTCCAATACTTGTTTTACCTCTGCAAAAAAGTCTCATGAAGTCAGATGTTCAGGTAAATGGTCCTGGACCTTGGACTTTGCAATCAACGCATTACTACATTGCTGTAAAAAAATCGCTGTAATGTTTACATAAATTGTTTAAGTAAACTACAATTTCTTCAATTAATCTCTGTAAAGAAAGTATGAACATACATTATTAGTGTTACGGTGTTTTGCTGCTAAAATAAATGTGAAAAAGTAAAACATTAACAATGAGTTATTAATGATTGAACTCCTTTTTATGTTCTGAATCAACAGATTAATGAAAATGTGCCTGAATCTCAAGTTTCATGTTTACTTACTCTTTCGTTCTCTTAAACACACACACGCCCACGTATACAATAATTTCTTTAGACTGACACCTTGTTATAGTTCTTTTTTTCCAATGGCATGTGTTCAAGTACATCCTGGTCCATGAGCAAACATGAGTTTTACTGCACCCTACAGGTTTGTAATGTCAGGGATCATGACAAAGCCGAACCTGAGATAAGAGATCAGAGCATGTCCATTGTTTTCGTTTCATAACTGCTCTTGGCAAGTCTTTTTTGAGCTTGTTTTTAAGCAGGAATGTACAATTAAGAACCTTTTGTATCATCTGTGATTTTATCCATGCGGAACATAAATAAAACCTGATGGCGTGAAAACATTGTCTGCAGTGATTCATTACAGTGTCCACATCTCTGTTTCACATCCCATTGCACAAGATATCGTGATCTGCATGCTTCAGATACTATCTATATACTTTAATTAATTGATTTTACATACAGCTGTTGGCTAATTCAACATCCCCCCTCGCAGTCAATGAATTCTTCAAAGAGCCTTTTATTATGTAAGAGTTCATTTTCTAAGGAAGCATTATAAGTTACCTCCCAATGTTGGCTGGAAAATCAGTGGCACTGAGGTGAGTAAATAATGTGCTTTCTAATCTAATGAACTGCTGTATAAGTACAACTTTTATCACAGGATGACATAATCACTTTGACTTCAGAACTGCCTGCTCCATAACACTGTCTAACAGCTTTCAACAGGATGTTGAAAAAGTCCGGACTGTAACTTGCCTTGTCGGCTTTGAACATAACATTGTGATTTAAACACCAGACCATTGAAGAGTAGCCTTGGGATGCCTTGTGTTTCAAAAGTGTTGCCATTCTTGATACCAAAATTGTTCTGACAACATTAAGGAAACTGGAAAGACGGGTCAGGGTGCACAGAAGCCGTTTGAGGAAACCTGTGAAAAATGTCAGCACATTAGAGTTGTGTTGTTCACGAACATTTCATTCAAAAGGATTCATCTCTGGGTGAACAAACTAAATTGAATAACTTCCTGAAACAATCCGATTGCGCAGGGATTCATTCTCTGACTGAGTGATTCAAGTCATTTGTTCGTAGGAGGAGAGAATAGACAGCTGATTCCAGTTGCTAGCTGTATATTTCAACAACAACGATCTCTCCCTCCTTCTCATGTCTTAAACTCTCGGAATAGGAAGTAGAATTTAATTTTTTAACTTATAAATTAGGTGTCACTAATACACTTGGTGTACATAACAGTGTATGTGTAAGAGCAACTTTCCGTTTGCAGTTGGTATGTTTATGACTACACTTTTCATTCACTGGCTCATCCTTCACAAAAGACTGTTCTCAGTTCACTGGTTAAGCTGAACTTCAATTCAGTGAGTGGGACTACGCAGTTGGAGGTCTAGTCAGCACTGAACAATTCAGTGAATGAGTCTTTCCAACGAATCTCTGTTATGAACTGATTCTACTGATTCAGTGCACTGAAAATACCGCTTTGCCCATCATTAAAACACATCAGAACGGCACAGAGAGGAAAAAGTCAGGACAGCGTGCTTGTTGTTCCACGAGGGCTTCTTCTGGGTTGAGTGAGTGACCCCCGCGTGTGTGTGCATGTATAGTTCATCTGATCTGTAGTCACATTTGAGGACCAATTTTACCAATTGCTTTTAAACCTGTTGATCCTGTTGGGAGTAGCTGTCTAATTTCATGCAAATTTTTTTGTTTTGATTTGTTGTCTCTGCAGATTCAGGTTCAGTGTGAGCTGAAATGAACTGTGTGTTCACTGAGGATAGGCTGAGGATAGAGTAAGCCTCAAGGCAATGAAATCTCAAAAGTGATAAACAAATCGGTGTGCGTGTATGAGCATGTGCGTGAGCATGTCTGTGTGTGAGCATGTGTGTGTGTGTGTGTATGGTGTGTGTGCGTGTGTGTGTGTGTGTGTGTGTGTGTGTGTGCACGGGTATGTTCAAATAAGCGTGTGTTATCAGAGGTCTCAGGGTGGTTTATTCAAACAACCCCCGGCACAAAGAGGAAAAACACTGAAACCATCCTCCAACACAAAAAACACCACAAATTTAACCAAGAGGCCCTTAAATATCGTGCCTCTAGTGCCCCCTCCCCTGCTCCTGACAAAAAAAACCCACAGTGACGCAAAAACATATCATGACATAGAGATTTGTAATAGAAAAATTAAACTAAAGCCCAGTGAATCATGTAAAACCATGTTCATAATCTTGTAATTTGCTTGGTGATTCATTTACAAAATGATATGAAATTGAATTAAGCAATTGATTTGCATCAGCGAATTTGATCATTGGTCAGCTGTAAGAAAAAGACAGTTGTCAAGGACATTAGGATCTCTTTTAAAAACAATTTAACAGTGGTGTAAAATAAAATAATTTACACAACTCACCATGCTTAAGTACAATTTCTGAAATACTCGGACTTTAATTTCAGTGCTTTTTATATGTATCAAATCTGATACATTACAGAGGAAATATTGTACTTTTACATATAAAGATATGATATTTTTGTATGATATGACACTGTACTATACTACTCATCCACCCAGTAGTATACAAATAATCAAATCAGCTTGGAACTGCAACACTGAAATGCCCTTACATTTATTTTTTAGTGATAAAACAGAATAATTATACAACTTTTAAAAGAACCATTCTGCTTAAGGATAACTTTTTCATACTTTAAAGACATTTTACTGATACAGTACTGTAATAGGTCTGTGCTTTTACTTAAGTTTAATTTTGAATCCAGGACTTTTACTGGGAATTAAGTATTTTTAAACTATGTTATTTTTATTCTTACTTTAGTAAAATTTGATACTTCCCCCACCACCGCATTTAATTAATACTAGATTTCAACGATAAAAACAAAAATCAGAAACTAAAACTAGAATCAGCTTTTAAGTATTCTTCTCATTGATTGTCACAGCAGAAAACAACTGCACATGCATCTGGATGTTGAGCACGGGGTTAGAAGTGCAGCTCCTGTGTAGAACAATAGGCCACTGGCTGGTTGTCCTATGGATGGTGTCACCAGTGAGATCTCCTGATAGGGTCAAATGGCACCCCTGATACAAATGTTATCTGAAAGAGTGCACACTGTATACTCTGGTGCCATTTCTCTGAAGCAGCAAATAGAGGGAACAACGATCACTGTAATAATAATGCATGTGTGTATTTGTGTGTGTTTCTGTGTGTCTGTGCATTGTATGTTTGTGAGCAGATATGGAATGCTAATTAATGGGGTTGGGTGGGGGGCAAATAGCAATAAAGAAAGAAGTAGGAATGAGTGCAGAGATAAAGACGTGCTGCTTCAGTATAAATATCTGAGAGCACCGGGAGAGAGTGCATCAGTTCAAGCGTGACACTGGAGAGAAGATACAGAGAGCCAAAAGGGGAAACAGGGAATAGAAAAACAAGACAAGGGTGAATGAAAGTAAGAGGAACGGAAAGAGAACACCTGAAGGAAAAGTTTATTTGTTTGTTTGTTTTGCCTGTGCACTGTTTTTGTTTTTGTTTTGTTTTTTCAGAAATGGCAAGCACAGCAGGAGGAGTGTTTTTTTCTATACTGTTGTTCCTGAGTGTCAGTCTACCATGTCTATCTGTATATAACAGTGGCGAGTGCTTCTTCAACACTAAAGGTACAGTGTGAGCATGTAAATGTATGTATGTGGATATAATGTTTTGCATTAAACTCATGTGTTAACATGTCAATTGGTAAAAAGTAACTGAATACATTTTTTAGGTACCTGTACTGTACTTTTGTGCTATTCTGTACTTTAGTGTAGTATTAGTATTAGTTTAAGTATTGGTATTAGTATTAGCATTAGTATTAATGTAGTTTACCCCATTACATTTATTTGGCAGTTATAATTACTAAATACTTTGCAAATTTGGAGTTTTCATTCATAACATAAGATCAGTTTATGACATGTAATACATATGTGATAAACAACTAAACAGTGTATAAAGTAGTCATATAGTTCTACCCAGCCCCGCTGCAACAATTACATGGACATGCTGCTTAAGGTATCAGAAATAATACAATTAGAATATCACATGTAAAATTAAGTAAAAGTATGAAAGGGACTATTCTGTATAATGCAAGACTTTCACTTGTGATGGAGTATATTTTACATATTATTTCTATTTTTGCCTTAAGTAAATGAGCACTCCACTGCTGTATATGTCACAATAAATGATATTTTAAATGTCCAGGGAGCTGTGAACACATGGGACAGGTGTATGGGATAGGAGAAAGCTGGATGACCAGTGACTGTTTCCAGTGTGTCTGCATGGAGCCTTTTGGAATAGGATGCTGTGATCAGTGAGTTTGTTTTAAATTCCCAGTCACCCCAAAAAATATTTAAATGTTGCAGATATATATATTCTCTAACTGTGCTCTTTCCTGCAGTGGATCTAAACCTGTGGATTATCCAGACTGGTGTGAAATCATCCGTAAACCTGATTCTTGTACTAGTGTTGCAGTGATGAGAGTCAATCATAAACTACCCTGCCTTTGGGGACGAGGCCGTCTCAGACCAGCTGCAGGCCAACTGTGGAAATCTGACAATGATCCTTTATTTTGAGTCCAGCAAATAATGAAAAATAGCAATATAACAATGTGTGTTTATTTGGTTTCAGTAAACAATGTTTTATCATAGGTTTTGTGAGAGATTAAACTTTACTGGATTTTGTAACAAACCTGCATATAAATTAATTTTCTGTTTATTCTGTTTATATGTATAATTTCACATTTTAAGATTGTGTTGTTAATGTTTGTTGTTGATTACTCCTTTGGAATGTCTGGATTGTTTCTTGTTGATGATTTGAGATTGAATAAAAATGTAGCCTACTGTATGTCTAATTTCTGGTTTTGTTAAATGTTTTTTTTGTGTTTACTGCACTTATCTCCTTGTTTTTAGTTAGTTGCTCTACAATTAAGTGATATTAATATGATAATAACAATAGTATTTATACCAAAACTGTATTTATATTTTGCTATTCCGAGTACATTTGACAGTTCAATCAACATCTACAAACATAAAAGACTTCATGTCACTCTAAGTGAAATTCAGAGCATCAGTATTCACAAGTTTATCTCCAAAAAACATCACTAATCACTAGCTGTACAATTTAAAAGAGTTACAAAAATATACAAAAAAAAAAGAAAATTGGCAGCTTATTGACACCAAGAGGAATGCAGGTTTTTAAATACACCTCTGAGTATTTATGTATTGGGCTTTTTATTCCTAATGTCCGAAACGAGATTTTGCATGCCACTCTGAGCATCATTGCATCGTTGATTCTTGAAAAAAAGAAGCAATGTAACAGTGTGAAAATCGTCTGCTAAAGGTACAAGTCACATATTAAAGATTTTACTCAAGTGAAAGTACGAAAGTATTCTCATCAACATATACCTCAATTCAAAAAGTAAACATATATTATATTTTATTAATGGATTACGTATGCATTAAAAGCTGCTTGTGAACCCGTCTCCCCTCCTATCACTAAAGTTTTCTCTCTACCAAAAAAACATGGAAACTATTATATCAAAATGTATTTATTGGCTATCTTTTCTATTATTCATTTGAATCTGCAAAGTAACGAAATATATTGATTAATTGTAGTGTGGTAAAAAGTACAATACTTGCCTCTAAATTGTGCGGGACTAGATGTATAAAGTAGCAGAAACTGGAAAAGCCTCAAAATTGCACTAGTCTACAGTAGGCTACTTGAATAAGTTAATAATTTTTTTAACCTCTTAATTTCTGTTTCACGCACAGAGCACCAGTGAGTGTCAGGAACACCACGAACAAGCCAATTACTATTCGTTTTATTCAGGACTTAACGTGGGTAAATTCCAGTTAATACAGATCATCGCTAACCCCTTGACGAATGAGGACTTTTATTTTGAAAAGCGAGCAGTGTCGCAGTGTTTGTACGTCACACGGTTGCGCGCTAGGACCACCCTATTGATAAATGTTCTATGAAGTTGTCGTTTCGCTTTTCTCTTAAATTGTATCTGGTGCTTTGGATTGGTGAAAATTAACAAAAAAGCAGTGAAATGTGGATACTGTCACCGCTGCAGTCTGGAGGTAACTTTTTCTCCAGTGAAAAAAACATTGACACGCTAGCTTATCACAGCTAGCGTTATTAAAGTTAACGCCTTCATCAAATTAGCAGGAGATATTTAACATTATGACTCAAAACAGTTAATGCTAAAGATAAAAAATCAACTGCAGAATTTTGATGTAGACTAAATAAAGGGTCCACGGGCTTGTTTGCGAACGGACGTTTGTGGGAACAGGCTGCGTGGCTGTGATGAACTTTGGTTTAAGATGTAACATAGCTGTAATATCGTGTAGGCTACAAGTTAAGCATGTGCTTTCGTTTTATGGCAAAGATACATGTGCATTGAATGCTGTCCAAACTTGTCGTTGAATGTGGGATGTTAACTGAGCTGATAGTAAATTTCGCTGTCCCTTCACAGGTACCATTGAAAAAATACATATAGTCAGTTGCTTT
>JAQQZW010000023.1:13855883-13869264 GCA_029814745.1 Zanclus cornutus | reverse complement strand
GAATAAAAGCCAGCGTATCGATGGTCTTAGGATAATCACGTTTTCCTTATGCTTAGCTGCACTAAATAAGCAGCAGAAAAGGTGGGTCGAAATAAACTGTTGTATATTGGGAGAAAAGCTGGAGTCCTCCCAGAAAAAGTTTCATCTAAAAGCCTCGTACGCAGAAAAGAAAAGTAGGACTGTGGAATGCAAAAAAAGTGGGGAAATTACTCTTAAACATTAAAATGACGGACTGGAGGAGAGTTTATGCAAGTCATTTTTCAATACTCCATGATGTTGCATATGTATTTGACGCCATACCTTTCCTTCCTCTCAGTTTTGACCTTCAGCAGGTGCACTCAGCACAATTCAGAGATGCTGCAGCGTCCTGTCTCCAGAAACAGCCTCGTCCCCGCGTTGCCACTTGTTGCTCAATAAAGGACGCCTCCATGGAAGGACTTGGCCCGCAAATATGCGCAACATACAGCGACAAATACCAAAACATAAAGCTGTTGTACAGTCAGCGTACAGTCAGGACTACTTACTTACTTTTGGGTGGAAGTTGGTAGTTGTCAGTATTTAGTGCAGGTTCTCCGAGGCGCACAAAGTGGATATTTGCATTAGGCCGACCCTCCCCTCGCCTTTCATAGCTGCCATTGTTTGTCTCAGTCGGGGCTCGAATTCAGTCCTTCCCTAAATCCCTGACGACCGGAGCAGGGAACGCTGCTTTCTCTAAGCTGGGCTGGCACAAAAGCTACAAAAAAATAAACTACAACGATGACAGTTTTTTATTCATAAAACTTTAAATAATCTGACTAAAAGTCCAATTTACCAGGGAATTAGCTTAGGCTTACCACTACTGTAGTTTTCTTTTCTGTGTTTGAATGACAGGTTGGCACAGGCTGTTGCATCTATGGTCACGTGAAACAGGCATGTTCAGCATGGTGACAGCTCAACTTGACCCCCTAAAGGAGATGATGGAAATACCTGAAATAGCTGCAGACAGGAGGATTTTAACTTTAGGCCCTTGAAGGCTTGACCTTCTTTTATCCAGAGAGAGGAAATTAAATCTGTCATTAAAAGCCTGATTTATGTTGATACTATAAACTATAATTATATTCACCTACACAGTTTAGCATCAATAATAGATCTAAAATCACTTCTGTGGTTTCATAGCTGATAATATGTCTGTTGTACTACTGTGTTGTTTGCAATCCTTCTTGTTGTAAACAGAGCAGTTGAGGTTTTGAGTAAATCCTTGACCTTGGACACAGCCTTTGACAAAAGAATCCTACATCCCTTCTACAAGGTGAAATTAGTAGCGTTTTTTGAGCTTTTAGTTTTTTCTTAGCTGATGAAGATCATGTGATGTGATCAAAAGCTCTAGAGCAGCAACTAAACGGACCTTGAGATTAGATGAGAATTTCTTAAAGTGGTCAGAAAAGATTAAAATTTAAACATCTACATGTCCATAACAAAAATCTATCTACTGATGAAGACTGTGTGATACGATTGAAAGCTCCAGAACAGCTGCAAAGATTGTTTTGTCTCCTAAGACCCAGATTTAGCTGATGTCTGGTGTTGCATCAGAAGATAACCAGTCAATTTGAGAGAGACCACAAGTTCCTGTGTTTTGCTGGAGCAGCTCTTATGTTTACATGTAGATCAGACAGTATTTTTACCTTTATTTACACAGGGGAGGTTTGCTGAGCATGTGTGTTCCTCTACACAGTGATGCCTTGCTTATGGCATTAGGGATTTGAAAATCACCTCATGTTTTCATGACAACAGATCTCTTGCACAAGTACATCCTCTCTTGCTCTTGCTCTCCTGATCTTAAATTTGCACCTTACATTCCACATTAGTAGAACATCAAGCAATATCCAGGACAGTAGCCTTATAGATCTATGAACTTTCAAATGCACATGCGTTAACTCAGTTGGTCTACAACAACAGCACAAACTTCACTGATGTCTTTCTACTGTATATTTTATTTACCATTGATGGCTGTTTGTTGCCATCTAGTGGCTAACTCAAATCTGTGGCAGGTGATCAGCTTCAATGCCCCAGATTCCCAGTGGAACAGTTGGTTTGTTGAGCTTTTTCAGGACAAGCACAGGGGCGAATGAAAAACCTTGTTTCAGGTTACTGTTATTAAACATGCTGAAAAACTGCCTTCTGCAAATTTATATGGTAATATGCACAACTGAAGAACAATATTAACTGAAATATTGAGAATATTGAGAGAGAGATTGGTCTCATATTAGTAGACCTTGAGGTCTTATCTGATTTTTCTTTCATTTTGTGTTGTCCTAACATGGTGCATATTGCACAATAAATTTGTGTTTAATTAAATTACTACAAAATAATTAACACACGATGGACCGGATGCTGCTTGCCTCAGCAGATTGTACCATTTGGCATGAGACCATTCCCAAGGTTTCCCTCTGGTTGGCATAGAGAACACTCAGGGGGAAAGTAATTAGTCTACAGTATGAACCTTTATGTGCTATAGCTCTCTTTGATGCACCCAAGTTTGTGTTATGACCTTATATGAGCATTGACTAATTGTTCACACTTTTAGGTTTTGGAGAAGATGAGAACTACCAAAACAGCCAATGCTTTGTTTCCTCAAAATAAGAGGGAAGTGCAGACAGAAACAGACACGAGACTTTTCCGCTTTAAAAATTAGAGAATTTGGTGTTATAGTAAGTCACACAATCAAACACCTGGTAACTGTAATATAGAGCTTTTTGTTTGCTGGTGCTCTCTGTCCCTATCTTTAAATCACTTAAATGTGGGTTTTTCATCTCCTTGTGATAATTAAAACAAAAGCATCAAATGATAGTAGGTTAGTTATTTTACTTGCTGATCAAATGACCATAAATCCATGAGCAGACATTGCAATTTAATTAACAATCTAAAAAAGCATCAGCCTTATTATTTACAGTTTCTTCCATTTCATTTAAAATGATCAGAAAATGAAACATTTTAAAATCCAGCAACTAATTATCATATTATCATTCAGTGTCTGAACAAATAACATCAGACAGGGTGGTTTTGTGTTGTTGTTTTGTTTCTATCCACACAGTGGCAGCACATGCATAATAATCAAGTGCGTTATGAGCAGAAATAAAGAAACTGTCATTGCAATAATATAAATGAACTATATAACGTTTATTAAAATATATAAAATACAAAATACATATATGCATAATTATATCCATGATTAAATATGCATATACAGTATAATAATTATACAGTAAAATGTGTTTACATATATAGATTTTTTTATACATATAGCGAGATATTTTTGCATTAAAACTGGCAGTGGTGATTTCATACTCCCCCCACCCCCCTAAACAGGAAACCCCTCAGTCCACATCAGGCCTCCCAGAGGAAGAAGCCTCTGTGAAAAGCTTGAGAGCAGCAGCACCTTTACACCTGAGATCCATGTTTTGGAAAGGTCTCACACAGAACAACACGCCTATTCTGACAGATAGCTTCCAGGGACTTCAACCAGCAGCATCAGGAGGGAAAGGGTATTCTGTCAAAAGTTCCTGTTCCTTTCTGGCATCTGTACCCTTACTGAACATTGGCAAGCATCGGAGCAGTCCCAGCAGAAAATCTACAAAAACTTCAAAACTGTGCCACACATCTTTTGTTATTACACAATAACTTCAGAGAAACATCCTTCTGGTCCAATATCATCTACAATCACACTACATGATTACTCAATACATCTAATCTCAGGATATATCTGTATAGCTTGCAAGAGGAGAATAAAAACATCCTCAACAGAGCGTGAAAAAACTCCCTTTGGATGATGTCAAGTCCTTCAGACTGGTGTGGTCGGTTGTGGTTGGTCCTGTACAGTTTCAGTCACTGCACGCTGAAGGCGGTCATGTCTGATGGTAATGATGATAGTGGTGGTGGTGGTGGTGTTCATGGTGGTGGTGGTGCTCATGACGCTGGACCACAGGAACCACAAACCCTGGGCTGCCAGGTGGACCAGACGCCTGCTCTCTCTCCAGGCTCGGCAGTACTGAGGGCACAGGGGGTTGCTGCTGGGAGTGGGACTGAGGAGACATGGGAGTTTTGGATGGGGACACGGCCTCTCGGGCTTTTGCCCTTAGGCGTTTGCTGTGACTGTATTGCAAAGGGTGCTGGTGGTGGCTGGAGGATTGGGCTTGGTGTGGTAAGTGGTACACATCCTGACCCCCGTGTCCTGCTGCACTGCCACTGTGCAGCATGGTTTGCTGAGGCAGGTGGTAGCCATGACATTTAGTGGATTTGCCACCTCCGCTGCCTCCGTTATTTGCTCCACTTCCCTTGTAGGTTCCTTTGGGGGATTTGAGGAACTGTGTACCTTTGCTTCGAGACTCTGTAGGGTTGTAGCTATCGCTGATGACCTGTGAGCGGCGCTGGTGTACAACTTGGGTTTCAGGTTCCTGGGAGCGTGAGCGGCTCTGGCTCTGGGAGCTACGACTATGAGCCTCCTGAGATGGAAAGGGAGGGGTTGTTCCTGAAGGACAGACAAGAAACACAGGGTCAGTGGTTTGTGCGAATATAATTTATAACACTGCATTTTCAACTGTTGTTTCTCCTCTGCATCAATCAGCCATTGTAATATAATAATGCCAATTTGAGTCTACAACAACAAGCAGGCTGTAAAACAGAACAACAAGACGCTTACCTTCAAATCTTGAGGTGTAGTTCTCTATACCAGCCAGGTCCAGGTAGTGATTCCTCCTCTCTGTGTTCTCATCCACACAGTAATGCTGACCCTCAGCGGCCGGCGCCTCATTGCTCTGCCCTCTGCTGCTAAAAATTTTTAAAAGTCTCATGATTAGAGGACAAATTAGAACACTGAGTACACAAATGATCTGCAAGAATAATTAGGATGCACACAGGGGCCAGCTTCTCGGCAAAGTATACTTGACGTGCACTAACCTGATGTAGGATGACAGTCGCTTGTCAGCTGAACGCCCCTCTTCCTGGTGACAGCGATCTGAAGAGAAAAAGTACAAGAGCTCATACCAGGAAAAGTGTCCAACCACATCCATTCTTAATGGACTGAAACACTATGCGACTGTTTTTAAATTTCATCTAAAACATTGCTACTTTTGCCATTTTCCACAACTCATACCAGGTAAGTCTTTAGAGAAAATGTCATTTTAGATAAATAGAATACAATAACAACTAAGATATTTGTAGAATACATCTACGATCTACGAAAATACAGGAAGCACTGAGTAGGCTTTTTGCATCTTCGGATAATAAATCCTGTCTGATGTATGAGGATGTTCTTGTTTTAATTTACCTGTTCCTGTTTCTCTCCTGTGGCACCTGGGCTCCGGAGTGACTGTCAGTTTGACACGCAGAGTCTTGCTCTTATTATGGCAGGAGTGATTAACAGAGGCATCCACCACATCATAGATGGTGTGCATCAGACTGGACATGTCCTATAGTAGCAGATAACACACAGTTAGTAGTTTTCTAGTCCTACCTTTGAGAAGATAACATGTGAAAGGGTCAATATTAAGAAGAAATTGCACACATCAAGGTGCACAGATAGACAAAGAACAACGCTGCAGAGAAAAAGTGACTGCACATACCTCTTTTGTAACTTTGCCACTGTTGTCAAAGTCATAAAGAGTGAAGATCCACTCCTGACGGTTGTCATCCTCTAAAGAAACATCACACTCCAAGTCCTGTGGATACAAATATATACTTAATCACACCTAATTCAAGCAAACATTTTCAATTTACATCTTCTGAGCAAAGCAATAGTACTTTTACAGTTGGTCAAAGACAAAACACTGCTGCATTTATGACAAAAGGGGGAAGCAAAGTAAATCCAATTTCATTGTCATAGCCGCTGTCTTCAGAGTGATCCAGAAATATTTTCAGAAGGAACTGAGTGCTGTTTTCCTTCATTTCGCATGGGTATTTACTGTTAACAAGGGGGATTCATGACACTATCCCCTCTGACCATATTCAGATCAAACCTCGTATTAATCAGCATGTACAATATCAGCAAGTACATTTAAAGGCTGCCCTCTCCTTCAAAAAAGCATATGATGCTGTAAAATCCTTTTGTTATATTTTTATACATCTTGAGAGCAACAGATCAGAGGCCCACTACAATCCTGGTTTTTCCACATGTAAACAAATCACTTCTCAGCTGTCTTTACCTTGAGTGGTGGAGCATAGAAAAAACAGTAATGGTGGTGGACATAATGACCTTGTCTTTTCACTTTCTTCCAGGAAAAATGAGCACAACCACTATTCTCAGTTACAACATTTTGGCAGGAACTTTGATTCAGATGTATCTAGTAACACAGCCATAATTGGAAAAATAAACATCTGGAATTTAGGCCCTGCTGAGGGCATAGTGGGGAGCTGACACTGTGTGACAGACAGTGTGCATTTACAAGGGAGGAGACCCCAGGGAGAGAGTCAGCCCTTTATGGTACTATAATACCTCATCAGCTCATATAATCGGGAGTGATTCCCAAAGGGCAGATCTAAGCAGTTCTTTAAAACATGCAAGTCTAAACATTACAATCTATTTATTCTATTTATTGGTTCCTAAATTCAATCAGGATATGGTCTGAAGCAGTGTCAACATACAGACAGATGTTCTGTGCAAAGGGTGAAGGTACACAGTGGTGGCCAGGATAGACGTTATCCACCATGCATTTATTTTCTAGCCTTTGTTTAAATCATTTTCACTCACTGAGACACAAAACTGTTTCGACACTCAGTTCTCTTGGCAAATGGCTCAAGAGAGACCTTTTTCTGACCTCCCAAAAAATGCTGATTCAATTCATGGTCTCTTGTTGAATATTGCTTGAGCCTGTTCCGGTGTTGAAACACCAGGTCCAGGTCCTCAGCGGACCACAGGAATAACACAGATAGACAACCGCTGAAACTCCCATTAATAATTATCAACAGTTTAGAGTCCCAGTCTGCCTGAGCTGTATGTTTTTGGAATAAAAAGCATGTGGCTAACAGTGGCTGGGGCATGCGCCTCTCTGCAGAACAGGCCTGGGTCACTGCTCCTTTGTTGTATATCCATGTTATAATTTCAACTGTGCTGCAATTAGAGAATAAGCCATGTTACATCATTAAAATGTTACCGGGTCAAAAACTGCTTACATCCAGACTGATGCGTTTCTTCCCGGTAGCTTTGGTTGCATCTCTGAGTATCTCCCTCTCTCCATCCTCTGAGTGCAGGTACTGCAGGTAGCTTTCACAGCCCTCAGCCTTCTCTGGAGGAAGAACCACTGTCAACACACAAAAGGACACACTGACTTTATATACTAACACACTGACTTCTCACACAGAAATTAGGTGACATTTTAAAAATGAAACCAAACTATCTTGAAAGTGAACTTATATTAGTCATTTTGTGATTGCACATGAGATTACAGATATATATAAACATGCATGTGATGCTGCTCTCACATTGTCCTTCATAGATTTACAGGTATTTGATTTGTATTGGGCTAATGTGGTCTGCACTTCTGTATTTGGCCAGTAGGCTAAAAATCACTGCACAGAACAATGCAATCCCTGGTCCGTGACGATTGGTAGGCTCTAATGAAAGCATGGTAATAACCCAAAATGTCTGCTATGCACTTATTCCACAATAGACATCAAATTGAAGACTGTCATCTAGTTCAACCTTACTAACACATCCACCAGAGGAGAAACCATCAATCTTTTTCCATCGATCATCATGCAAATCGAAAATGAAAGTATCTTGAATAGTGTATGCAAAATGATATCTACATAAACCAGGTTTCACATTGTGTTATTTATTAAATCATACATACTAATTGCATACTTGCTCAACGATCATGCAACATTTGTTTTCTGCAACCTAAAATATTTCAAGGACTTTTCTGGCATAAAGCTTATCAGTGAGCAGGAACACATCCTTCTCAACCTACCCTCTATGGGACAGTGTTGATCTGTGAATTGTCCTTCCTTCAGCTCGCCATTTGGAAACTCCTGGGAAAAGGAAAGAAATGAGAGAGGAGGAGGAGGAGGAAGAGGAGGAGGGGGGTCAGAGATGTAAGTAAATCTACAGTTCAGACCACAGACACAGAGAAAACAAACAGTTCCAGCTAAAGCATTTCCTACTCAGATGAGAGGGAGAGGGCTGGAGGCTCCAGCGCGGCCAAACACTTTGAACATCTGCACGCTTATTGTGTTTCAATGTCTGGGACACAGCGAGCGCAGCCACAGCCAAGCTTTCAAGATTCCTCCAAGCCCTTCAAACGAACCCCTCGCATCCATCAAAAACCCCATAATGCACTTCATCATCTGAGCTCTCTCTCTCCTAGCCAACCTGTTTATTCTCATCCTACTTGACAAGGAACCTAGCGAGGAGAGTTTGATGAAAGAAGCCTAGAGTTTAGGGAAAGCTTTTGTTGTATTCCATCATTGAAAACTTGACTCAGAGAAGTTTGGTTTATGTAAAACAAACCCCACAATGAGCTCTCAGCTACATATGTGTATTTATTCTGAATGGAGAATAATTGCCAGATGGAAATTTCCATGCAAATATGATGTGGCTGATTAAATACATAATTCCATAGCCATATAAAAAAGCAGGACAAAGGGCTGGAAGGAAAAAAAGGTTTACTGTCATATGTGAATAATCTATATTCTGCATAAAACAGAACCATGTTGTATTCATAACCATCCCACACATGTGCTAATGCAGACACACAGAGGCAACATGGTCTCAATGTGCTCGCACACACAAAGCCTTTCTTTAATTACAACTGGATTGTTGAAACAATGAAAATTAAGTGCAGCACAGGCCCTAAACCACAAGTATTTAAACAACAAATGATTCATCTTATTTACGTCATTCTCAGCTCTCTAAGCTGCTCCACACACACTTTGAAATAAAATCTCACCAGATTGAATCAAGGAGGCCCACTGAAATGAGACAAATAAAAAACAGATAGATGCTAGAAAACAAAAGAACTCCATGTACCTTCAACAGAGCCGGGGCTCAAGCCAGAGTCTGAACATCTGCATCCGTTTAGGTGAATGAGCCCCCCTTTCCTTTCCCCTTCCCCTCTTTCTCAGAGTAATGACAGTGCCAGGGCCTGTGGTTCTATTTAACAATCTCAGAGCCCGTGATTATTCCTCGCCTCAGAAGATGATACCTCCAGCCTGTAATCTGGCCCTGACCTTCACCGCTGAAAGAGGGAGCTAGTTGAGTGTCAGGGTCAAGGCACGGGCACCCCTTGTAAATTGGCCATTGGAGACATTGAGAGAAAACAGCAGAGGAATGGGAGTAGAGTCTTGCGGAAAGGTGGAGAGGGAAACAGAGAGCAGAGGGGCAGGAAGTAAGCGGGAGGAATAGAGAAGACAGAAAGGAGCAGAGGAAAGAGGGCACAAATGAGGGAAGGAAAGATAAGAGGAACAAAGATGAGAGAAGAGAGATACCAATAAAGGCAGAGGAGGATGTGGTTTGTCAAAGGGGAGATATGGCCTATCTATTGCCTACACCAGTGCCTGCTCAGAGCTCAGTGGGAGAGGTGGAGGTGGGTTTTTACAGACTCTGGAAGGCTTCTGGGAAAGCTGGAGACAACTGGTACCGCTCCCTTGGCCTCAAACAAGCAGCAGTCTTCAATCACCAAATAAACATGCTACAAACCAGACAAGCGTATCTGCATCCACTACACTAAAACACACACACAGAGTTTCCATCTTTTGTGGTTCTGCAGCCAAGTTGTTGTTTCCTTTCTGCACTGGATGCTTTTATCTCTCTGCTTTGTACCTCAGTCCCTTAATGAAGGGCAGTATGTAAGGCAGAGGGAGTTCACACAGACACACTGTTCTGCAGCTCAGAGGAACATCAAAGACAACCACTGAGTCCTCCTTCCCACGTGGGTGCAGAGGAAGGTATAAGCACCTCCAAATGAAAGACAGCATTCAGCGTTGAATATAATAAAACAAATCAATCAACGAACTGCAAAAAGTGAATGTCGTCTCTAGTTAAAATTCAGGCATCAGGGGATGTCTTGCTGAGTGCACAAGGAGGTGACCAGCAGGGCTTATGTTGAACACATGGCCCCCCACCACCACCAGCACCACCAGCACCACCACCTCCATTTCATTACATCCATTGAGGGAGCTAATGAGAGAGCAGGCTGGGTCTGACCACAGTCTGCAGTTTAACATCTAAACACATGGCATCTCCATCCACATCGCCCACAGTGTCGGCCTCAAATCTGCCCACCACATGTGTAATTAACTGCTTTCTGGCATCAAGCAGCCCTCATTCTTTCACTATCAGATCACACACTGCTCTGGAGGCTACGCAAATGTGTTAGCATTTTGGAGCAAAGTGTTCATTGTTTTCAACCAGTGGAGTACACCTGAAACCCATACACATCTACACAGTGTGTGATGTTAGGTATGGGGAGACAGATGGAAAACCACATGTGTGGGACAGACGCTTCAACAGGAATGACAAGGAGATGTATTAGATCTCAGTTGTCTTAAAAAACAGTGCATTGGAAATATGCTCTGACAGTGTTCCATGTAAACAGGTTCTGTCTCCCAGGCGCCTTGACATAAGAGACAGACAGAGAGGTGTGTGATGTTTGTTCCTGTTTAATGCAGCAGTTCTGCCAAGCTTCCCTAAAGCCTCAGCCTACTGCCAGACTTTTATGTGGGATAGGGTAACCAGGGGAAGCTTTCATAGCTCCCTACCAGGTGACATCAGACATCTCCCAGCAGTCTCTCTCTCTGCCTGCCTACCACCCATCCTCCTGCTGGAAAACACTGCACATCTTTGTTCTCACATCCCCCCCTCGAGCTCACCCCCTAAATATAAGTACACACGTACAAGTACACGTGCTTCTTTTAGTCCATTCTTCCAACCATCGATGCACAACTGATTCCGAGAATCAAATCTTCAAAAACAGGGGAGGTTAACATGAAGATTGTGTACACAATTCTTCTGGCCTTGGGGTATGAAATATGGCAACTTGATCAGATGTCTGGATGCGTATCCAAGTACAAACATATGCTGGAAAAAGCACAAAAACAGGATACTGGCTGGATACTTTTTCATATAATTTTGAAGCTATGTGGTTTACTGAAATATTTTGCATAGTTTTTTCTACATAAAGTCATAGTTAGTTTACAGACAATTTTTACAATTCAGCAGTCGTTACAAGTGTACATTGAAATCTTTGCGTCTCTACTTTTTTTTCAAAAGTGACACACCTGTGTATTTATCTCCTTAATTTTTTAGAGTGTCTTGGGGGAAAATTCTGGGCAGCTAACAGTGTGAGTTCTCCAGGATGTGCACATTTCCAAAAACACAAAGTCAGCTGGAACTGACACTCAGGTGGGCACCGTGGGAAAGCCTTGATGACCACCAGTGAACCAACATTCACGCTCCCACTAGCCAGTAATTGGGGGTGACTGTGGGGTTCCCCAGCAACGAAAAGCAGGATTAAGTGGAATAGATTTAAAGAAAGGAACACCAGTTTGTAAACAAACTGCATACTCTTCACCACAGAACGAAACTGGAGAGGGAGTGGGGCCATTGAGAAATAGAAGCCCTCGATTCCAGAAGAAACCAACCTGGCCTTGACTCAAAACCAGATGTGAGTGGTTATACTGAGGAGAGGCACAGTAAAAGAGAGGGAGCAGAGGGGTGGAGAGAGGGGGTAGGGGCTGAAAGTATGGGGAGCTAAAGAGAAAAGGCCAGTTGCACAACTTGTGTCTCTTCTCTTGCAAGACGGTAAAAGAACAATATGTTGGTCTCTTGACGGCTGAACAAAAAGCTCTCTCTCCCTTTGGTTCATGGGCCTCAGCTTTCAGTCCAAGTCAGGATAATTACAGTGCTCAGAGTCAACAGAGCAGATTGGCTTCAGCTGGTATTGAGTAGCGATATTAAAACAAACAGTACTGCATATACTGCTGGATTTGAGTTTAGCCTGCCTGATAATGTTCATCATGATCACAATATAAACACAAGTTAAAAGCAATGTTTTTTATGATTAAGTTTAAGTGAGCAGTGTCATAATGACTGAGCCAAGGACCCTAAATAAGAGATTGGAGCATTTTCAAGTTCAGCCTCAAAAAAACAAAACCTTACATTTCCAATCCATGTCATTACTAAACAGCTAAAACATGCCTTTGTCCACTAATTAGAGTATCTTATCTATGTATCAGGGTGCCATGACATGTCTCTCTATGAATGGAAATGATATCAGAACAGCATGCCATTCTGTCATCTGGACTGGCCCCATGTGGCCAAGATGGCCCAGATATGGCCCTATCAGGGTAGCAGGATTCTCTTTGAGGTCAAACAGGAGGCAAGACCTCTCCCTTGGCAGGACATGAATCACTGTGGCGAAGCCTCTTCGGTCCTAGTATAACAACAGCTGTGGGGAGAGATGAGCATGCTTGCCTGTCTATGTAAGAGCAGGACGTAAAACCACTGAAAGTCATTCGCTCCCCCTCAATCAGGAGGGACTATCTCCTAAACTCTGCACGCCCCTCCAGTCCCCTCCTCACCCTAGCCCTGATCTTTCTCTCACTTTGATTATGACCTGCTGGATGGCATAAACAAAGATTAGCATCACTGGCTGACCACCCTGCATCTGTCACCGGTGCTGTAATCAGCTTGCCTTCATTAAAGTGGGCTTTGATAGGAGTCTGATGTAATGTAGTGCCCTCCTCTCAGCTGTCACGCAGACAGCTACTGTGGGACTTAGAAACCATGTGCTTCATACCAGTAACTGGGATCACACTGATAAATCTGGGATAGGCAAATGTACTAAATTATACATGTAGTAGATCATAACACTGTCAGTGTATCTTATTAACTACTGGTGAAAGAAAAACAGAAAGCGTCCGTTGTGTTTTACTATATTCATAACACCAAAAACTGAAGTAAAGCTTAAAATGTGATGCCACACACATTATGGCCACACCACAGGGAACATGTTGCTTTAATTCAGAGGTAACAGGGCTTGCTAGTGTAATGTAATAGTCTCTACGTGGACTTTTATGTGACCAATGCCATGTGTTGTTGTGCACTCAAACTTTTAATGATTTACCCGAACAAAGTTGAATAAAATGGGTTCTTTTAACAGTCAGAGGTGACGCTGTGTTTTTATTATACTTTGTTCTGGGATTTATAACAGGTAAAAACTCAGGTCTTGAATATTTTAGTTTAAAAGTTTTAACTCAAGTCTTTAGAGGAAAAAGTCTCATAGCATTTAAGTTAATGTATCATGATGGGGCCTACTAGGAAACATACTATGTTAAACAACAACAACAACAACAACAACAACAACAACAACAACAACAACAATAATAATAATAATAATAATAATAATAATAA
>JAQQZW010000023.1:13743773-13758395 GCA_029814745.1 Zanclus cornutus | reverse complement strand
AGTCCCCAGCCAATGGCAATTTTGAATACATATTTAAGATAACATTTTACTTTTTTTTTTTTTTTCTGAGAATTTAGTGAATTATGTGCACAGTTAAGTGACTAAGGGTGAATCTTACTTGTCCTTTTTTAAAAACAAGACTGTGAACCAGATTGTGAAACAGCCTAGGTTTGTTTTAAAGAACATTCAGGAACAAAGAGACCTTGTCATAACATAACTACATTACCAGTTACCAAAGTATTCACCATATAGCAGACCATGTGAGACTTTTGGAAAATTCAAAAAAGCAATCGTAAGGCTTTGTGGCATCATGTTCAATGATGTCAGTAGGGACATTCTGACGGCTTTAAGTAAACAGATTGTTCAAAAAAGTTCAGCAGAGATAAACACTTATAGCGCTCCAGTAAACATCTCACAGCTGCAGAATTCTGACCATAGAGGGATGAATTCCAGCATGTAGGATCAGTTCAAAGTAAAGAACTATTTGCCAGTTATTGAGTTACTCATTAGGAATTCTGACAGGCACTGCCCTTTAACCGCACTTTAAACATATATAAAAATTCTGAGTGGATAGACTTAAGGCATTTTCACTTTATGTTAGTGCACACCATTGCTGTGCACCAGATGTGAAAAATTATAGATTGTTTAATTTTTAAGCTAGTGCGGTTCGCGTTCACACGCTTTTTCTTTGTTTTTTACTCTGGTCCAAAGGCCGCAACACTGGCAGAGCATCATGCTTCCATGACTCCTGACTGGAAAAAGAAGCTTGAAGCGTCATGTTTCCATGACTCCTGAGTTCCAACCAGAAAAAGAAGCGCAGAGAAGTAAAGATAAATTAGCGTGCACAATGGAGACACAACAACTATGCGGGTTGTTCCTGGTGCTGGTCATTGCATTCTATATTGTTTGTTTATGTCACTCTTGGAAAAGATAGAGTTTGAAAGTGAGGTGCAGCTGTGGCTGCAAAATAATGTGTTGATGCACTGGAGATGCCAAATGTGCATATCAAGACAAGTCAGGAGGAGGTTTAATCCTCCTGAACTGTGACCTACCCATCAGACGCTGATACTGACGAATGACCAGGTAGGCTGTGCCTGTGGTCTTGAAGAAGAATGAATGAAGCTTAGAAATGCTTTTTGCACCTGATTTTCAAATCATTTTTGAATTGATTTTAACTGCTGGTCTATTAGTCAAGGTCCTCCATGATAATGTCATTCTGTTCCTCACATCACAGGCTTTTATTGTCTTTGTGTATGTTTTTTCGCAATCTTTCTTTTTGGGGTCAAAAAGTACAATCTGACATGTCTGAACACGTACATGGGTGACTTTATCTCTTGTTTGGTTTGCCCCCATGATCAACAGTCAGTCATTGATTGACTAAATGAAAGGCCATTTTCATAGTCATATTTCATATTTTAATATTTACACTTGGACATGTTTTTTTTTTCAATAATTGTAATTACTGGTTAAAAAAGAATTCTAAAATATAGACATTAAATAATCATTTTTGTCATACAGGGATCACATGTTGTCCTCCATAATTTGCTGGCATTTCATTTTTCCTGCAGTTTGTTACATAATTTTGTTCATTCACTCAGGTGTTTTGCTGTTTGACGTTGGAGGAGGACACAGGAGACATTTTGAAATGCAACACAACATAGTTTAAAGCTATGTAAAGCTAAGTTTAGCCTGGAGCCTATATTAGTCCATGGTTCATATTTGCCTCTAAGTATCTGTACACTCCTTGGCTCTTAGGTTTCCCACACTGGCTTTGTGGCCCCTACTAGCCCTTTAGGGGAAGGCGTGTATTTTGAGGTGTAAACACATATAGTGTCATGCGCACATTTCATCATCACCACGGATCCAAAACATTGGTAAATGTCATGTCCTGGTGTCAGAGGCAGATGTCCTTCAGATTAAGGAGCTGGGACTTCTTCCTAAAGATGTTACATTTTGTGCCTATGCTCAGCGTTTAGAGAGATAAATCCATCATTGAAAATTGAGAGAGATGAAATTCTCTACCAAGCCTCAGTCGTCTTTACTGCAACATACATTGAGAAAGTGGTATTTTCAGCAATGAGTCAAAGCTCCTGCCTGAAAAGTCTAATAAATTCAGGAAATGGCGTGCCAAATTGAATAGAAGTAGCATTATTATTTGGATTAACAACTTATGCTGCTAAGTTGTAGTTTGCTCACATTTCTGACAGCAGCAGAGCAGCTTTCAAAAGATCCCCTTTCAAATTAAGTCTCAGCTGGATGTTCTTATCATCTTTTATCTTGTCATTTAGTCAACTCAAATGCTACGTACAGAATGCAGATGGAGAGGCTCTATGAGTGACAGTACGCTGACTTGCACAGATGGTTGTGTCTGTGTGATTGTGAGTATTTCTGGTCACTACTCATCTCTCTCCTCCCGATGGCCAGGCTGACAGGGTGCTAACATGACTGTCCATGTGTGCCACTCTCCCCTGCCTGTAATATTTGACCGCTCAATGGGAACAGCTCCAGTTTCAGAGCCACAGAATTGTTAGTGTCTGAGCTTTGCGTCTTTGTACCTCTATGTTGTCATGCTCCCAGTTAGATTTTCGTATTAGCATTTTCATAACGTACAAAGGCCTTCAGGTTAAACAAATTTTCAATGCACATGTCTGTGCCTGTGGTTTTCCACAAGATAGTCAGCATAAAGATGTTAGCCTAGTTAGTGTAATAGCTCCAGCTCTGCTGACTTGAGTTTGTTGGTGAGTTCTGTAAATTAGCATCATAACAGAGGGAACATGTTTAGACAAATCTCTTGGCAGTTCAGCTTCATTCTCCCCTTTCTCCATTCTTCACTTCATTTCAACTCCATTGATTAGGAAACCAACTGAGAAAGAGATAACGTAGCTTAGTCTGTGCTCCTGACTTCTCCTCTTTGTGTTAGCCCAGTTGGCCATGAGCACAAGGCAGGTACAGAGCAGCTATGTTTTGCTGTCATTCTGTACTGCACTTCATGGGTACCTTTGAAAGTAGTTAAACATAACTGAGTGGACAGGAGAACGGGTGCTAGGTATGCAAAAACTATAGTGGCGGAATTCAAACTAGTAAAGGCTATTAAAGTTGCACACATGCACACACGTGAGTTGTGTTGAAATGAAATAACATTGATGTGGAGACACCTGAAAGTGTTGCAGCAATGTCCTGGGCCCTGCTAAGCCGTATGGGCAGAAAGGAACAAGGGGGGGTTGGAGGAGACTGATTCGAAGAATGCAGTTTGCCTTGAGCAGCTTGCAAGAACACACAAATATCAAGAGTGGTGTTTTGTTTGCGTTGGTTATTTACACTCGATTATTCACCTTCTGCCTTTGTTTTGCTCTCCAACAGAAGTTTACCATCTCTCCCTTGAGTTATCTCTCTCTCTTTGTATCTCTGCTTTTCCTCATTGCTTATTCAGCCTCCTTTGCTCTCACACACTTAACAGTGTTTTTAGTGCCTTTGTTTAAGAGCTTGTGTCAGTTACCCTCCATCTGATGGAAGGAAGTGCTTTCACTGTGGTGTATGCAATCTAGTACAGCTTCAGTGTTCTTGTAATTCAAATGTACCCAATGCATATTGTGCTATTTAACCTCTAATTTTTGTTTTTAACCCTTTTCATGAAGTGAAAATAGCAACAGGTTGTGCAGGGTTTTAATGATGATGTATTTTCATCATTTTTTGCAGCTACATGTAGAGTAAATGGGGTTGATTACTGTACATATTCCTCTTGCATAATGATCAGCACAAGTTTTTTTTTTGCTGATATATTTTTTCCTGTTTGTGTTTCAGGTACCCCAGTCAACATGTGTATTGTTCAGAGCAAAGCTTGTCTGGTCAAGGTCAGTTTGCAGAGGACAAAAACCCTGACAGCCAGAAGCAGGAGCAGGAGCAGGACTCCCTGCAACACAAGGTGTGTTTAAGTTAGGCACCTTTACATGTTTAAAAACCACTCTGTCACATCAAACATTGTTTTCAATAAACAGTTGTAATACACTTTAGTAATAAAAAACATGTGTTTGATAAATTATATCCTGGAGCCAGACCTGGGAGGGGAGCTCTCTGGCGAGTGGCTGGTCGCTGGGCTTTGAGCCATATGGCCTGATCAGGCACAACCGTAAGGAACTACTTGGATCTGCTACCCTGTGGGCCCACTACCTGCAGGGGGCTGTAGGCTTTGGGTTCGGTGCATTGTAAGTCAAATGGCAGGCAACCTAGGGGACCTAATCACGCTAATCCCTGGCATAGCAAACTTCTCTGGTGGGAGAAGGATCCAGAGGTAGTGCGTGAAATGGAGCAGTACCAATTCAATGTAGTTGGGTTCACCTCTTAGCAAAGCATTAGGTCTAGAACCAAACTCCTGGATTTGGACTGGACTTCCACCTTTTTTAATCAAAGGTTTCCAGGGTGAGAGTTATCAGGTGGGTGTGAGGATACTCATGAGCCCCTGGCTGTGAGGCGCTGTATTGGAACTTTTCCCCAGAGAACCAGAGGCTTGCTTCTATGTAACTAGGTGTCCAGATTATCTGTAGCTTTAGTGCTTGCTGAAGCAAAAACGCTGCTGAGAAGAGGGATGTCTGGACTGCCTTGCGTAGCCTGCTACCACCACGACCTTGCCCCGAAACATGAAAGAAAATGGATAGATGGTTCTTCAGTGTAGTTAACATTGCTGGTTCATCTTGTTGGCCAGCTATGGGACTGTGAGCAGTGTTATTGGACTCACTGCTCGTGGTGAATTGTATTTATGCTGACTAAGCAGAACACTAAGAGGATAGTGGTGGGAGTTGGTTCATGCTCTTTAGTGACCCACTGACCCTTGGTGAGAAGTAGGAGGAAAAGTAGCTATAAATAACTTGGGTGAATGATCATTTAGGTCCTAGATTATAGAGGCAAGCCTGTCAATCATAGGAGGGCATGCCATAATTCTTTGTTGCTCCCACATAGAAAGTCGTTTTTGAGGAAGAAAACAGCATATCAGTCATTTTACCATATCTCTCAACAGATTACAACTGATAATCTTGATGTATTATAGAAACCTTCAGGAGGAACACTCACCAAGAGTGAACATAATGTACAGTACATGAAGATTAGAGCCATTTCCAGGTAAAAAAGTTACCCAGAAAGCAGCCCAGTTACACATTGTCAAGAACATACATAGGTTTCACTGTATAATGAGTCACAGAGGTGGCTGTGATATAGTTGTGTGGGGTTGGTTCAGAGTTCAGCGTAAACAGAGCTTTCCCAAAGCTTGCCTTAGTGGCTGAATAATGTTGGAGGCTAATCCATCTTAAGTCAGTCAACAAGAGTTTGTCAGAGGTGGACTGATGCTGGCTTAGAGCTGGATCTGGTTTAAACATTTGATACCCTTATGATGCTCTTATGAATGGGCCCTCAACGTGGTGTGTGTATGTGAGTGTGCATTTTTGTTTCCTCAAAGGGATCTTTTCTGGTAATGCTGGTAAATGCTGACCTTGTTGGAAACAGAGGTCCTCATGGGAACCAAAGCCAAGTCCCAATGAGACAAAATGTCTTTTTTAAGATCCTGGTTAGAAGTAAGGTGCAAATTGCGGTTAGGTTTAAGGTTGGGTTAGGCATTAGTTGGTTATTATTAAGGCAGGGTTAAGGTTTGAGGCAATGAATGAAATTGAACGCAAAATGCTAATGACGATAACTGTGCAAACTTGTGTGTGTGCTCGTATGTGTGCTGGTGTGTGATAATGTGTGCATGAGTATTAGAATGAATGATACTGTAATTTGGGGAAGCGAGTGTGTTTCGGTATGCATGTGTGAGCTCAGAAGAAGGGGAATCATTGTTTGTGGTCCAGCAACAAACAGGCGTGCCAGGGCAGTTTAGCAGGCCTGGCAGTCTGTCATTGGCCTGCATAAAAAAGTCTTTGTCTGTCAACAAAAGGCTTTTTTTTTTACAACCAGAGATGCAAAAACCTTTCACTTCTGACATTTTCACACAATAATACATCTTTGAAAATCAACACGTCTTTCAAAGGGTTTGAAATATCGTCCTGTGACGTGCTTCATTTTTAGGCAGTGGTATTTGATATATTGTAACTGCTTTCAGCATTTTATGTTTCTATTCAAGAATGTAGAGTTTTTGATTACGTAGATTTTTATTTATTTTTTCCCTAGGTGTTGGAAGAATGGAGAACACACACATCATACGATATGGGACTGGAGGCAGAGAGAGCAGCACTAGAGAAGCTGGCAACACACAACGTACACCAAGAACAGGTAACATCAGATATCTGCCAGTTCGTAAAAGGTTTCAAATCAAGGGCTAAACCATATCGACACATTACGATATATAGGACAACCAGGACATGCAAATCTTTGAATAATTAATAAAATTATGAAACATAAGTGGACTTAAGTGTCATTCAGCTTACAAATATTCAATTTTTTCTCCGTTATATGCTGCACACGTAAATGATTGGGGTTTATTCTAAGTCCTATCTATAAATGGGACCACACAAAAATGGGAAAGAGAAAAAAGTAAATGTTGAAACAAGTTTGTCAAGTTCTTCTAATGGTTTTTAACCTTATTTTTGGTTGGAGCTGACATCAAGTTTTTTTTAGCTGTTGATGAATTATCTTTTATGTGTGTATTTTTTGTGTTTTCTCTCGACAGACTGTGAATCCTCGGGAAGCTGACCTGAAGGAGACCAAGGCTGACCCAGAGTCTGATACTGTACACGTTGCTCCTGAGCCAGAACCCCACCCAGACCACCAGACTGATTTGGACCTGCAGACTGAAACCCAGGACCATGACCAGGAAGTCCCTGTGCCCTCGACTCCAGAACCAGTTCCAGCACAGGGCCAAGTGTCCACGGATGCCCCAGCCCCACCAGAGATCATCAGTGACGCCCTTTCAGCACACCTCAGCCTGGACTCAAGTCCAGCCACATCCCCAGATGAAGCTGAAAACACACCTACCTCACAGAGTGCCGGCCAGATCCACACAGGGTAAGCTTAGATTCACTTCCTCATTCCAGAGACCTGGTCTCTGGCACTAGAAGTTGGCTATAACCACAGAGAAGTCACACTGGTGAACTAAATTATAATCTTATATGGCATGGAAAATGCATGTTCCTCTTAAGATGGTTAAAGCCAACTTCAACCCAATCCAGATATGATATTGGTAAAATAATTTTCCAATGCTGCAATTGTGCCAGACATTGCACATTTTCTTTGATATTTTGGTTGGTTAACTTTTGTTATCTTCAGTTTGTTTTATTTCAATTTGTTTATTTATTTAATCGCTGTTAATGACTGATCACAAACTGAGAGAGAAGCTCAAAGAAGAGTTGCTCTGACATCCTGGATAGTTCAAAGTCACCTCCGGAACCTATAACTGGCAGCCAGTATCGTGAAGTTACATGGAACTGCTCATGCACAGTGACCTTTTAAGAAACGGACTTTGTAATGGAAGTTCATGGACATTGTGGAAAATCAACTGTGTGGACGAGAAACTTTGACCAAGATTAGTCTGGATATCTCCTGGACCAAACCTTCAAGAAGAATATGTCCATCCCATGGCAACGTTTGTGTTTAACTCCTTTCTCAAAGTGGCAACATCCGGACATTTTAAGACATGCACTTCAACTGCCCCACCAGCGAGCTACCTCTCCATCCCCTTTGTCCATCCATTTCTTTCTCTACTCTCTCTTTCTCCTGCCTTTTCTCTCTTTCTCGCTCTCCCTTTGCTCTGTGTCGTTTATTCCCTCTTTCTCGCCCCCTTCCCTACCTCTCTCCCACCCCATCCTCCTCTCCCTACCCTCCCCAGTGTATGGAGGTGTGGTAAACGCCATGTCCTTTCTTTCCTTCAGTGCAGTGTGGGTTGCCAGTGCAGGAGATGATCTCCCAGTAGACAACTTTGTCTTTGCCGAGCACTCTGATTCACAGTGCGGGGTCATTCCCCCCGAACTGGCAACCTGTGAAATATCTCCTTTTGGCAGCCCTCTCTTCAGGTGAGTTTCTAACCCCCAGAAGCCAATCAAAGCACAGAGACAGGTAATCAAGTCACAAGCTACACCTCTCTGCTGTGCGCAACCGTCGACCGCTGGCTTTGCTCTCCACTTACTGCTGCTTTTTTATTTTCAATTTCCTTTTTCCGTTGTTTTGCCTGCTCACAACCAAGGACTGTCAGTACTTTCAAATAAATTGAAAAATATTTTGATGTTTTGCATCATGAGTCCAACATTGCCGAGGACTTATTTGTGTTCTCCAAACTTCTTTATCCTCATTTCTTTCCTCTCCGTTACCTTTTCTTCCCCCCAAATCCTCCTCCCTGTTCTCCTCCTTTGCCCCGTGTCTGTGCTGTAGTGTGGATGAGGCTGGCATAGAGGACCAGCGGATAGACCAGAGCCACAGCTCTGGTCCTGAGGCAGAGGTCCCAACTACTGCAGGCCATGTGGACCAGGAACAACAGCAGCGACAGGAGCTGGCAGATGGGCTGTCTGATTTGGACCTGGACAGCAACATTTCCCAACCCCACCATGAACAGGAGGTCGGCTGCTCAAATTCTCACATTTATTAGTGTTTTATGAATTAGAGAAACAAGGTTTCTAATTGATTTACAAATCCAAAACTTTTTAGTTAACACCACATTCAGTCAGTGCAGCAATAAAATGAAAAAGCTTTCTTCATAAGCAGAATAATAATGACTTCCACTGTTCTTATGAATCCCAGTTCAAGAGAGAGATATTACAGTGCTGCAGTTATCTTAAAGGAAAATGTGACTGTTTGACCCTAATCAGACATGGAGGAGACGCCTGGCAGGGTGAGTGTGTGCTGCTTTACCCTGGAGATTGCCTGCATGGATGTGTGGGAGGTGGAATTTAGCCACACAAGACTAAAAGACTGTCTCATGCATTTAACATCTTGCCCAACCTCATGTGATGTGTAACACCTTGTGTTGTTACCTCTAAGCCTTGAAGTTAAGCCTCGTTCCTGCAGGTAATATTAGCAGCAGTTGCTGACTGACTAGGAGTGATGGGAGTGGGTGTTGTTGCGGTGACTGAGGGCTTTGTGTGTTGCAGGGAGGAGGTGAGCTTGCTGGAGAGGAACAAGTATAAGTTCTCCCCGCTGGCCTTGCCAGAAGAACTGCCTGCGCTCTTCCATGGTGAGACACTCCCTTTCGTCTGCTTTACCACTCTGATCTCTGTCAGACCCGACATACCACGGGAATCAAACTGTTCCTGCCACCACCCAAACACAACTTCCATCTGTCATCTTTGATTCGAAAAACTGTGACCTTTCGTTTTCTCCAAATGTGCTAAAAAACGTCCTTTCTCTGCTGTGGAGACTTTTAGGTTTGGGCTAAAAACTTAATTATTCAACTTTTAATTATAAGTTTATCAGTCCAAGCATATCTAATTATAGAAGCCCTACTAGTTTATAAGCCATGTGGGAAATCTCAGCAAGGCAAGTTTCAGTATGTCCAAATTTTAGGAGGATTATACTGTAATAGCATGCTTTAATTAGAAACATGAGGCGCTAATTGTGTAATACCTAGCCGATTAGCAAGGCTCAGGATTTGCTTCTTGATGTAACTCTGAATGACAGAGGTGGCAGATCGGAGGAATATTTTGTTGAGCCATTGTACCATGAGCATTTGACTTTATTTCATTATTTTTTATTTTATTTTTAGTGGTAGGGGGCTGCAGTCAATCCTTTTCTTTATTTACATGCTATATTTGACACTGTGTTTTCTGCATTGTGGTTAAGTGATAGCCTGTCTTGTATAACACTGAGTCGTACAAAGTAATTTTGTTCTGCTGTACACTTATCCCATGTATAGTCTGAGTGACATTAAAATTAAACTTGAATTTTGTATCTTAAATCTTGTTTCTCGGCTTTAATACATATTCACAGAGAGTCTCAAGGCAAGTGAGCAGATCCCAGAGCTCCTCATGCTCAGATTGGTTCATCTCCAGGGTGCTGTCATCAGCGGAGGAAAGGTCTGCTATCCTATCCTGCTCTTCATTAGTGGTTTTTCCGAAATCTGTGAAAACTCTTGATGTGCAAATCAGAACTGATTACAGGAGAGTCACTTTGTCAACACTTTTCCAGAAAAATGGCCTTCTATCCATCACCCCTCACTCGGTTTAGGACCTGTTCTCTGTTCTGCGTGCGTGGTGCTGCCGTACATCCCCTAAACCCAAGAGCACGGGGCTCCCGCGGCTTACCCTGCAGTGCTTGACTGCGATGATCCACCTCCTGCACTCCAGCAGCCCTGCGGAGCGGCAGGTGGAGATCAGGACGATACTGGATAGCTTCTTCCAGCTGCTCAACTGGAACCGTCTGCTTAGCAGTGAGCAGAACGACAGGCAGAGCTGGGAAGACAGCTTGATCTCCCTCCAGAGCCAAATGCTAAGTAAGAGCATGTCCACAAAGTTTCAAGTCTTGCTGAGTGGAGAGCATTCCTTTTGTAGCTCTGTCAATCAATATAGAGGCCAAATAATTGATTTCCCTGGTGTCTGATAAATGAGTCAACATCCGCGTTGTTGCCAATTTTAGCTGCTGTCCCTGAGATCCTGCAGTGCTCTGACAGACCAGTCCTGCAGGCTGTGTTCCTCAACAACAACTGCTTTGAACACATCCTCAGGCTCATCCAGAACAGCAAGGTCAGACCCCTGTCCATCTAAAATGTTTCTGTCAGCTCTTTATATCTGTCCTCCTGTCATTTGACTTGCCTGTCAGTCTGTCACCTTTGTTATTTATATCATGTCTATTTCCTCTTTTATATTTGCCTGATGTGCCACATCTGTTGTCTAATCTCTTTCTATTTGGCCAATGAGAAATATCACAAAAATGAATATACTTCCAGCTTATATTTTCCCCACTCGGCTACAACACTTGTGTCCCGCTGCAGCTGTTGCGAGATCAGGATAAAACTTGTCTCCATTGCCTCTCGCAGATGACTTTTTTTTGTCTAATTGTCTGTCTTTTTGTGTTGTGTGTCTGTCTACCTGCGTGTGTAGCTCTTTCAGAGCAACAGGCGTAGGCTGGAGCGTGAGGTTAAGTGTGACCTCACTACTTGTTTACTCACAGAGGTCGAAATGGACCAGGTACTTTCCTCCACGTGGTGTTCATATCGGTCTGTCAGCAGGAAACTCAGCCTTCTCTCCACACGTTCACAGCTCTGAGCTATTTAAACAGGAAGCTTTAGGCAGGAAGTCTGGCTCACACTCGCTTGTAAATAAGGCAGGTAGCATAGCTAGACATGATAATTTTCTGGAGTTCCCTTTTTATCTGTCTAATCTGACCATCTGGAATGCAATGTTGTGTAAAGCCTGCGTTATATGCAATTATCGTTATTTTGGTTTCCTGTTTGTTCTACTTGAATCCAACTTGAAATACACTAAAGGACAAGCTGGCATTAGCTTTGTACATATTTCATAGTTTAGTTTCAGACTGTAGGACTATTCTTTGCTCTTATGGAAGTGTTGATTTATATCACACTCATAATTAGAGGCTGAATTCCCTGTTGACGACACTGGGCAAGAAGAGCATGTTGTGTTTTTTATAGTGCATGAAATGGTTGTTTTTCAGTGCATGTATTTTCCTCGTATTTTGGCTTTTCTGTTTTATGACCGGTTGTGCTTGTATGAAAGACCTGGCTGTGTCTTTGGGTTTGATGTTGCCTAATTTCCAGCAATAGTTGAGGATTGCCTCAGTCTTTTTTTTGTTTTGTTTTGTTTTGGTGGTTTGCTTTGCTCTTTGCATGCTGGAACCTATCAGTAATTAACAAAGATGCAGTTGTTTAGTGACTGGTACAGCAGTTCACTTACTTTGAGCCAGTTTGCTCCAATAATTGTGGTGTGGAAATGTGCTGTACTTCCTCTTGCACTTTACAGATAATCAGAACAAAAATCCCTCGTTCATTAATTTGGTGAAAGGTTTCCTTGGTTTTTTTCTTGGTCACATACAGTTGAAATGTTCACTTTTTTTGGGCTTCTTGTGTCTGCTCATGATGATGCACATTTGTAGTTCTGCAATGCCGCAATCAGCTGTACCCCCTTATTTTGATGTAGGTTTGGGAGAAAGGAACGGATAGTATAACTGTTCATGCCTTAGGAGTCCTCACAGCTATAATGAGTAATTCACCCTCTGCTAAGGTAAGGCCCCTCTATGGTCAATTCCTATAACCTTTGTACATCTGTACATGTATTACAGCATATGCATACTATACTATGGTGCCTAAAGTGCCAGCAAAATTAATCTATTGAGGAAAGCTGTTTTCTCATTGTATTTCCTTCCAATGCATGGAAGTGTGCCAACTAGTTATCCCCTGTGGAGCTGCTTACTTCAGCCTATTTCTGTCTCCTTCTCCCTTAGGAAGTTTTCAAGGAGAGGATTGGTTACTCCCAGCTATTTGATGTATTTAAGAGTCAAGGTCAACCCACCAAAAGGCTGCTGCAGGAGCTGATGAACATGGTGAAACTCATTATCTTTACTGAGTGCAGAGAGAGTAGAAGATGACCTTGTTACTATTTAAATAGCGTTGCTAGTTAACCTGTCACCCCATCTGTATCTTGTTATATATATGTTATCTCCTTCATTCTCTGTCTACACTTTTTTCGTCCCTCTCTGTCTCCAGGCAGTGGAGGGTGAGCATGCTCACGCCCATCACCTTGGCATAAGTAACGACCAGCCTTTGCTGCTGCTCCTGCAGTGGCTACCCGACTTGTCTGGTCAGAGGGACCTTCAGCTCCTGGTGGCCCAGTGGCTCGCTGCCGTCTGTGGTGGCTCTTTATCCTGCCGTACCGTGGCTGTGGAGGCAGGCATGGTTGGGGCTCTGCTGCAGGTGCTCTCACAGCCCCAGAGTCTGGACAGGCAGTGTGCAGATGCCCTGCTGGGCCTCCTGCAGGACCTGGGCTGCCTGTGTCTGAGACCAGAGGAGCTGAAGAGCCTGATCAGACTGCTCAGGGTGGATCAGGACAATGGCGCAGTGGTGGGGAAGGTGCACCCCTACTGCACTCGTATCATCCGAGTGCTCTCTGCCATGGCAGCCAGAGAAGGCCAGGACAGTGCCTTGCAGTACTTTGATCTCACACCCCCCATGGCAGGTATTATGGTACCCACAGTCCAACGCTGGCCAGGCAGCGGGTTTGCCTTTCACGCTTGGCTGTGCCTTAACATGGAGTTCTCCAACAACCGTAAACCCTCTGCCAACTCTGGGGCTCAGCATGACATGGGAAAGGGACCACGAAGGAAACAGCTATACAGGTAAAGAGACACATTTGTGAGATTTAAGTTTAACTGCAAAGTATTTTATATATATGATTACATTGCACAATTTTTGACAGAATGTGTTTTCTTCTATGAAGTTTCTTCACAGCAAGTGGAACTGGACTGGAAGCCTTCTTCACCATGGAGGGCGTGCTAGTGGTGGCTGTTTGCACTAAGAAAGACTACATGGCTGTCGCGCTGCCTGAGCACCCACTAGCTGACTCATGTTTGGTGAGTGTGGACACAAATAGCATAGCTTTTTGGCCAACGTTTTTTCCTCATTTAACCTTTCCCAAACAAAAATAGATTAGATCAAGAAGAAAACTACACATCATGTTTATAAGTGGTGTTGTCTGGGTCTAGGACCTCATAAGATAAGTGCACCTCCTGAAGAAACAAGCAGCTGTAAGAACTCATTCAATAAGGTTAATTAAAGCTGTGTAATGTGACTGTAAGATTGTTTGGCTTCAGCTTCTAAATACAGAAATTTACTTTTAAGCTAGAAACACTACGCTTGAAACACCAAATTTTAATAGTCCGTTGGTGACACCAGCTGAAATCTGTGTACTCTTTACTATCTGTCCCATCACAGCATTCAGTGGCTATAGTTCACATCCCTGGCCGTCGTCCATTTGGTCAGAACCTGGTCACCGTCTACATCGATGGCGAACAGCGCATTACTGCTCAGCTTCGCTTTCCATCTTTCAGTGAGGTAACTGTAACTGATATCTAATATATCCCAGCCATGGACATATTATGTTATTACCGAGGCATATTATATTATTTCTGAGTAGTTCTCTTTATCAGTCTAACTTCCTCTGTTTCTCTCTCACCTAAACCTGACTCCTGAAGCCTTTTACCTCCTGCTGCATCGGCTCTGCAGGCCACCGGACCACTACCACCACCACCTCTCCCAACCTGCCCATGTCCTCGTACTCCAACCCATCGTCTCCTGAATTTGCCTTCCCTGCCCACGCTCCCTCCCTCATCCGTTCCCAGTCCTTTCCAGCCTCCTTTGCAGGGGGCCGCTGGGGGTCTCTGGGGGACTCCCCAGTGCATACTATCCCTGCAGGACTACAGGACACAGAGTGGGGAACACCCACTTCTCTGGATGGGCTCCTTGGCACCGCTTTCATCTGCCACGAGGCTCTGCAACCTGCACAGACGAGAGCTCTGCATGCTGCAGGTGGGTCACGCTCTGCTACGATGCAAATGTTGTTGTTAACATTATACACCTTGAAATTTTCAAACATTTAGCTTCTCCTCCGATGTTCACAATGTATAGAAAACCAGTGGTAAAGAAAATCTGTCATAAGAATACTCTCGCAAGGATTTTTTTCATATGCAACAAGTAATGTTTGCTTG
>JAQQZW010000023.1:13499941-13515768 GCA_029814745.1 Zanclus cornutus | reverse complement strand
TGGTGCTGCAAGGGGGCACCAGGTGGGCCTCAGTATATTAAAGGAAAGATGAAGGAAAATGCTGAAAACAAAAATAAAAAATGCTAACATTATTATCACCATCTATTGTATTATTATATAATATAATTCATGATAATGACATGCCATAATCGTATTTGTAATGCCCATTTTTTAAATCGGCTGCCAGCAGAAACATCAGTCATCAGGTCACAGGCTGTCACTGTTGACCTGGAACAGTGCACCTGCTCAGAACTGCTCTTCTCCTGAACTTTAGCTAACTTGTCTTCTTGCTAGCATGTTGCTTGCTAGTGCTAACGCCTGAAAATCTAAAAGCTAAGTTAAACTCACAAATACGAGGCAGCATATATTAAGAATGGATTTGCTGCAGCACGCTGTTGTTGTTGTTGTTGTTGTTGTTTTTTAACATTTGCTGTAGTGTTCTCAATGGGTTTTTCAGACACTTTGCAAAAACCAAGGCCTAGAGTTAAGCTAATGTTGTTCGTGTGACATTGGCATGGACAAGTTTGGGAAACCCTGAACTAGTCAACTAACCGGGCACATCCCCAACCTGTAGTCACCATCGACATCTAGCTTCTTCTTTCATTGCTTTGGAGCTTCTTCTGTCCACAGACCTGCTGCTGTGGAGTTTTCTATGAGCCTCAGTTATAGTACGTGCAGTTCGGACTGGTTTTGTGATTACTTGCAAAGGATTAAGGTTGGCCCACTAGAAAAAGTGGTTTACGTTCGATTATCATACAACAGACATTTTTCCAAATATTTAATACTTAAGTGAAGACAAAGCAATGAAGGATTTGACAAAGGAGGCAATGAGATGAAGTTTAGGACTCTGTTTCTAACCGCTGGAATGTGTATGGGCCAATAATTGCACAAATATGTTTTTCTAAGAATATCGTGTGCTCAGTGGTGTTGTGCATGTGTGGGTAACTCAGAATCACCTTGTGCATTTGCTGTGCCATTCATTAAAAGAGAGGAAAAACATAGTCACCAAAGAAACACTGATTCAGTATTTAATGTTATTTACAAACGTACAGATGTATGCATGTGTTTCTCATCCTGTGCACACAGCTCAGAGGGACAACTCTCGTAGATGAAGTCAGTGAAGGATTTCTGTGATCCACTTTCTCTCATAGTAAAGCTGATGAAAACAAAACATTTCTTCTGAAAATGCTGCAGATGAATTCACAAACTGTTACACTATAACATGGTGTGAAAACTGTGTGTCTCCACTCTGCCTCAGTTGCCACTAAACGCTGCAAAGTGTCAAGTTTCAGGTTTGTCTTAAAGGCATTTGCGTATTTCTTACAGTAACAAATAAATAAAATATAACTGTTACATTTAAAGTGGAAACACATGTGACTGAAAATCAGTATGAAAATATAAATATTTAACAGTAAATTCAAATATATATGAGCGTGTGCGTGTGTGTGTGCGTGTGTGCAACTATCTGTTAACATAGTACTGACATGTTTTAATGACATATCAATCATTTAAGTCTTTAACTTGTTTTGACGCAAAGCAAACACTCATTAAAATCTCATTTAACATTTTTTGCTTTACAAACAGTTTTCTGCTGCCATCTCGTTTCCTTCATTGCATTAGTGTGTCCTTTAATGTGAGGTTAGTGTTAACTATCTGGATAATGAGCCATGCAAACTCACAGCACGTAAATTAATGTAGCTAAATGGTCGCAGCATATAGGGCACTCCAACATAGTCAGTAAATCTAAATAGTCCAATTAAGAAAGACCTTATACTATCACAGAAAGTCTGTTTTTTTTTTGAGATACAAAATATAAGCATGTTATGCTCAGTAGAAACATAAACAGATATAATTGAGACTTTTCCTCCTGCAGGTACTCCGAGCGCAGTAGCACCAAGTGTGTGGGAATCACTATCGAGACGCGGCCCGACTACTGCCTGAAGCGACACCTCAGCGACATGCTGGGCTATGGCTGCACCCGGCTGGAGATAGGAGTCCAGAGTGTGTATGAAGATGTGGCCCGTGACACCAACAGGTCAGTAGGTCGGGGTGGAGTGAAGGGACGGCTGGAGATATGGAAGGAGACACGGTGTGATAGCAGCCGGTCCAATGCTGTATGTTGGATAGATAAGTGTTTTTTCTTCTTTTACCTTCAGGCTTTATTACCTATTTAACTGTGTATTTCTGTGTTTCTACATGTGTGTTTCCTCCAGAGGACATACGGTGCGAGCTGTATGCGAGTCTTTCCACCTTTCAAAGGACGCCGGTTTCAAAGTAGTCGCCCACATGATGCCAGATCTGCCCAACGTGGGCATGGAGAGGGATGTGGAGCAGTTCATTGTAAGGAATTACAAATCTGATTTGATGTTGTCTTTATCATTTTAGATTATTTAACAGAATATTGCCTTGAGCTGATCATCTTCAGTCTTTTCTGGCTGCCTGGTCTTTAATCCTAAGCCCACACAAAGCTGTCCAGCAGTGTTTGTTTAGTTAGCTGTTACAAGTCCTATGTAAGCATTGTTAGCTCTCACAGTTTTGGTTTCTATAGCCAATTCTCATGTTCATGATAATTGTATGGGTCATGATTTTTTATGTAACTCACATGTCTAAATTATATTAAGACTTAGTATTCTGCATAATGAAGGGCATGGTCACTTTGAGTTAAACCAGCTACCAGCTCTCTGCAAGGCATCACACAGTCATTGGTAGCAGTTCATATTCTCCCTAGCTCCACCCTTTTGTCTGAATGTGATCACTAGTGCCTCCAAAATACAAGATGGCAACAACCATAACTCCAACCTCAAGGCTTCAGAGCAGTGTTCCACAAACCAACACGTGCAGCTTTGTGGCTCTACCCACTACTTATTATACAGTCTATTGTATTGCCGTGTGTGTCTATGTGGCTCATCTGCAGTGCTGCGTGATTAATGACTCCAGGGGTGAGTGAACATTGGTGGTCAGTCCTTTCTGGTTATTCTGAGCTGACCTAGTGTGAGTGGGCCATAGTGGACAGAAAGTCCCAGGTGTTCTCAAAATCCTTGGTAGTCTCTCACCTGTACATCAGCCTCAGCACTGCAGGAATATTTTCACTTGCTGAGAGAGGGCAGAGCAGTTTCTATACAAGGACGCACATTCAATCACTGGGAAAGGACACTCACTGTTTACTCTCATTCTTTCCCACTCTATGCTGAAAATTGCTCCCTGAAAGGCCAAAATGGCTATTTGAGAGGCCAAAGAACAGAAATAATCACTTGTATAAGTATATATTGCCACACCACAGATCCAAAAAGTTTGATCTTTCACATTTCTGTTTCAAATATCAGTGAATGAACAAATATATGCATAAACAAATAAAAATCATTAGGCCCACATTATAAACATGCCTGAGGTGCATTCATTTGTATTTGTTTTTACCTGTATGTCAAGCTACCTTTGGAGACCCTAGCAGCATGTGTTCAGTCTCCAAGGAAACAAGCCCATAATTAGTATTTATGTGTGCGTGTGTGTGCGCGCCTGTGCCTGTATGTGTTTTTTAATAATCGACGGTAATGAGATGAGCGGAGGGGAGAATAATCCTGGATTAACAGCTTAAAAATGCATGTGTCGTCATAACAACACCCTGATTGGGACTTGTGTCATTGAAATACAGACACACAAACACTCAGTAACCACACACAGACACACAGACACATGCTTCAACACGGCAACCACCAATTGTCCATGCATCAGATAGCTGGATGCTACAAGCAGTGTGTGCATGTGTTTATCCTCTGTTGGTGTATGTGTGTATCATTGACTTAATTAGAGAGTTAAGCGGGGGGCTCCTCTGAAGGGATTACAGGGGAAATTATCAGAATCTGGAGACTTACAGCTGAAACCAGTTAAATGGAAACAGGAGGAGGGAGATCACGGCTCAGAGGAGAAAAGAGTTTGAGAGGCAGTTCTGGTGTTCAGACACACATTCACGTGTTTACTGGTGTAAATTGTCCTCTTGAAGTTACGCTCAAGCACTCAAATTTTCTTCAAGGTGTTCGAGCACTTCGCTCAACCTCTCAAAGCCACTACTGGGATGTTTTTGAATCACAGACACTGTGTTTGTGGGTAGAAGTGGATTTATGAGTATTGTGTGATACTACTGTAAGTGACAGAAATTCAGACAAGCAGTTCAAAGAAAATCAAGGTCAAAATCGACTTCCCTGACAGACATGAACTGCATGCCAGTCATCTGCATCACTTTCTTTACGCTGTGGCTGTGCATTCAAACTTTGAATTAATGACATATTGAGAGCAATAGTTATCTGACACAAGGGTTTTCCTGACAGCCACTGTGAGAAGCCATGAATCAACTGACCTTTATCCTCTGCAGCGAAGCCATTTTCCGTACAGGATGGATTTCCTGTGTAATGAATGCAGTTGGTCTGACCTGGGAAAAGCACTGCAGCTGATGGATTGATGCAAAGAGTTAATGCTCACAGCTTTGTGGGCCTTATTATGATCATTAAAAGGTGTTAGGTTTGTCTTGGAGAGGTCTTATTGGAAAAATGTGTGTTTTTTCTCTAATCATTATAGCAAGAGGTCAACGTCAATTACACGATTCATTTATCGTTTTAAATGAAATATTTGTTGAGGAAAGGTTTCTGTGAGAGATGTGTTTTCTCTGTATTGTATTCTGCAGAAACTCATTAAATCTCATAATTAACTCTCAGAAAAGTTGTCTCATCATTGATTTGTGTTTTTGGTCAATAAGGCTATTTTAGACCATCCTACTGCTTCTATTGTCTGAGGATTGAAGGTGTTCATGCATCTCTGCATGCACACAGTTTATGTGTGTGTTGTTTTTGTGTATGCACACAGTAATCTTTGGTGGGAACATCTGTCTCTCAGAGATAACATAACCAGGGAATTAGCCATGCTGTCTTACAACAGAGCATCACATCTCACTATTACAGCCTCCTAAATTATACCCTATTACACCTCCATGTGTGTGTATGTGTGTGCAGAGGAGTGTAAGCAATGTGCTGACAGTGTCATGTCCTTGGGCAACTCTGCCAAGTTTAAGAGTATCACCAAGCCCACTACCCTGCTAAGCCTTAAATCCATCGTAGAACAGAATTCACAGTCATCTCCGCATAATACAAGTCCTACACAAACAATTACCTTATTCAGTCAAGTCAAGTCAAGCATACAGTAAGTGAATAGAATAAAATAAAAAATAGGCTGGTGTTTTAAAGGATCAAGGTGCTTATTCTGGTTCAGAATTATACACAGGAATATATTTTATTGATGTAAAAGCTCCAAACAGCCTGAAGCCACTTAGCTTTCCATATATTGCACCTGCAGCAACAGCCGTATCTCTTGACGCATACATGGTGACACATTACTCTTTGAACTGTACCTTTATGGCAGTTCAAAAGCTCACAAAAGTTAACAAAGTGACACATCAACCTAAAATCATCAAAAATGCAGAATGCTGTATGATCAAATGATATGACTATGGACACCCACCCGAGTATTCAACTATTGGAAACTAGAATGTATTTTCAGTTTTTAGCGCTCTCCAATCTTGAGCAGCTCAGTCCTTTTTAACTTTATTCTGAGTGACTTGTAACTTCAACATGTCATTTAGTGGTTTAGAAGAGTAGTTAAAATATTATCATTGCTGTTAGTATAACTACTGTTCCAAAGTGGCACAGGTATTCAGTGGAAAGACCTTAAGTAGAGTGGAACAACCCGGCACTGTATGTCACGCTCAGCCACAGCTCAAGAAAACTTTTAATGAATGTCACTGCGAGAGGTATGGGAATGACTTTCTTTGTGTTATAATTCTGCAAAGCACATTGTGCTGTGAAAGTCTGTACTGTACAACAGCATTCAAACATGTGAAAGATGTAGACTCTGAATGAGGGGAATCGAGAGGACGCAGTGTAATGGTGCCTTTTCTTCCTCACAGTCAGAGAACAGCCGGGGGAGTTGAACACAGCCCCACTGACCTGGTTGAATCAAAGAGAAGGGTAGGAGGCGAGACCACAAAAAATGAAAGAAAGGGAGACAGAGAAAAAGATGGGAAGTGTCTCATTTATACAGCTTTACAATTTGGGTCGATGCACCGCCTCGGTAGCCGTGAGGGGCTCTTTTTTCACTCAATGCAATCTATACCCACAATCTAACAATCAAATGTGGTGCCAATAGAGGTGATCTTGCCCAAGCAGTGAGCTCTCCGTGACTGCTGGTGTATTTGACTGAGTGCCAGCTTTAGTTTTTATACCTCATTAATTCACAGGAGCGATTGACTGAGGAAACCGTTTCTTCTTGATCATAAATCAACTCACAGTCCTGCGTGCTCACAAAAATGCACACATGCACATACACACATGCACACACAACAGCAAAACATCACCTCACCAGGAGGAGGGGGGAATTACAGGGCAAAGTTAATGATTTAATCAGTCACTGACAGAAAGTATAGTCATATGTTATTACTAATTTTCACATGACCCCTGTGTGGATAACTGTGTGTGTGTGTGAGACTTACACTTTTGCATCATGAAAAAGGGAAGGTCTCAGACACTCCCTATTACTGGGTAAATTTGGTTTTAAAATAACATTTTTATTCAAGCTCTGTGATTGCTTTTAAGCTTTTCATTTGTGTATGTGACACTTCTTACGCGTTCTCCTTTAAGCCGTGTGAGTGATTTCAATGCTGATGAACTGGAGAGAAGATTGGGGAAAAACTGGATTAGGTTGATTTTGTACCTTCTCTCGATTATCAGTATTGGAGGACTGAGAAGAGGCAGCACATTTGAATATCTCTAAATGAAACTCTGGGATAAGAACAGAGCGTGTGTGTGTGTGTCAGAGGGAGCGAGAGGTAGAGATAGAGATGTTTGATGCTGTAACAGCTGCTAATTATTGCTGCTCTATATTTCACACAGTCTGTTTGATCTCTCGTCCTGTGGAGAGAGATAGGGATTCTCCGTCTCTGTTTCTCACAAATTCTCTCTCTCTTTCTCTCTCTCTCTCTCACACACACACACACACACACATACACACACACAAGCTCAGGGGTCAGAAGGAGGAGAAAGAGGAATTGTGCTCTAATTACTAAATCTCTGCAGGGGTTGACTTATATTTCTAGCCAACACCTCAGAACTGGTATTGTACGTTTTGTATCTTGTTTTTGTGTCTGTATTTACGTCACCTCTTGCTGTAACCCCTCCTGTGCGCAAGGCTGTATTCACTGATATCATGGAGGGCAAATCAATCCAATCTCTCAAAGCACCCTGGGTAATCCAAGTCCATAGACCATCTGGATGCCGCTCTGTTCTCTTCTGTGTTCTGCTCCCTGAGTGCCGGCCGCTGCAGTGATCAACTATTTGGCAAGCAGCTTTAACACATCCGTGCCTTCACCAATCACCAGGCATGAATGCATAGCAACAGTTACTAACCACCATAACCTTTGGCAAGTTACACATAAAACAAGCTCATCTATGTGTTGTCACAAAAAGGTTTTTGTTTTATCTCATGTATGATATGGAGTCACAACATGCACTTCAAAAATTGTGTGGTGCAGATTAAGTGTCTTGAAACTGAGTAGATATTTTTTTGGCTTTGGGCTTTGGGCATTCCCCGCACAATGAACCAAAGGTCAAACTGGGCGTTATAATAAAATGTGGTTGAAGAAATTTACTTCTTTGGACAAAATGATTTATCTATTTCGCAACGAAAAGGTCTAATAGCACACTTAAAATGAAATATGGTACTTTTTAAAGGGCAGCATCTTACTCCGTGACTGACACAATAAAAACACTTTCACCCCAATCCCTATTTTTATTAAATATATTGCCAATCCCTATTTTTATTAAATAAATTGCTACACTTGGTAGATATATGTATTAAATATTACTATTACTTTTTCATTAGATCCTCTAGGATGTTGGCTTTCAACCCCTTCGATTGGCACCTTAACCAGGGGAGATTCATTTGAGGATGAGATGAAATTACTAGGAAATTAGAAAATCAAAATTCTGCTACACATTTACACAATTTTACTTGGTTTTTTAAAAAACTTTTGTTTGATCTTAAAGTACTATGAAATAGTTTTGACATCTTAACATATTCCAATAAAACAGCCTGTAAAGGGGGAAGCTCCTTTGCAGTTGACCTGCTCAAAATTCACAGACATGCACCCTGTGACAGGAGGTCACAAGTAAACATTGCTTCAAATAAAGTGATCACCATCCAAAAAGGTTTGGAACCACTGCTCCATGATCTTTTAAAAGACTCTTAGGAATTCCACTCACTTTGAGAAGTGGTAAACAGCACAGCATTAATTTTTTATGTGGAGTGTGTTGCAACATGTTGCACGATCAACATGAAATCAGACTGAATAAGAAAAAGCATTAAAGCTCATTTATTTCACCACAGTCTCACAATCAGATCTGACTCATTTATCAATGTCTCAACAACTGATTTGTTGAATGCTACATGGAAAAAAATTATCTTATGTCACTTTTGAATGTGAAAAGCCATTGATTGTGAAATGAACATCGTACTACTGGCTGAGGTTAACTTCACCTTTTATTTTATTGTTTCTGTGATTCTAATATTATAGCTCACTGTCAGATTATTTACACTATAGACACAAAACAGGTCTTCAAATGTGTCAGATATGGAAATAGTTATTGTCCTTCCTACTGGGTATGTGTGTCATTCCAGAGTTACCTCCATCCTACGCACAAACACAAATACAGTATCCAAGGTTAAAAAGGCTGTGCTATGCCTCCCAGTCCCTGGACTGTTATTTATGCTTGTTGAAAGTCACTCTAACTCAGATAACCTGTATGAAATGGAGATAAGGGGACAGTATTATCTCTCTTGCCCCTCTGTCCCTGGCATGAAGGATACTTCAAAAAGGCAGCTGGCCTGTCTCTGACTCAGAAGGAAAAGAGAGGATGACACAAGCCCAGCTTGTCTTTGAATAGCAGGTGCACCTTTCCCTTTATTCTAGGCCTGAATGAGGAATGATGGAAAAAGCAAAGGATCAAAGTCTGTTTTCTCACTGCCTGCTACAACACAGCAGAGGCTAGATGGAGAAACAAATTTTCATTTAAAAACAGTCAATAGCTGGGCTGTTTGTGTGTATGCATGCGTGTGTGCGTATGAGGGCCTTTGCGAGTAAGTGTTTGAATTGATGCTATCAAAAGCACTGACACATCCCCATTTCAAATAGCAGGCTTTTATCCAAACTAAAAATTCCCTCCCTCTCTCTTTCACCAGTCTGTGTTGCCAAGGAAGATTAATAAACATGGCAGCTATTCTGTGAAAATCACAATGCCTTCTGTTGAAACCTCACTGGCCACGCTCTGTCCATGAAAGGCTGTGGGTTCAAGGGTTGCAGGGCTACTGGGGAGAGGGGAGCGAGAGGTGTCGTGTGAAATGCGGGGGACTGGGGAAGGAGAGGGATGGGATGATGAGAGAGCAGGATGGAGGGAAAAAGGGAGGATATGGAGAAGGGAGAGAGGTGAAGGTGATGAGGGAAGGACGGGTGGAGAGGCGGCAGGGGGTGAGGGAGCTGAGCGGGGTGAGGGTGGATGGAAGGAGAGGGCGATGAAGTGGAAGATGAGGAAGAGGGGGGCATGGAGAGGGCTGTGTGTTGTAAAATGATATGATGGAGGCTGGAGAGAGGGGGAGATGGTGGAAGAGGGGGGAGGTTGGGAACTCCCAGAGCAATGGGTTGACTAAAATTCTCTTGTGGGGCCACATGTGGAAGTGGGAGACTGGCTGGGAGGGTGTGCTGTGCTTGTGTTTGCATCGTTTCTGTGTGGATGGACTGCGTTTGAGGCTGTGAAGGGTTGTGCAAGGGTGCAGGTGTGTATTGTTCCTCTGAAGCCCCACTGTTGTCTGCATGTGCTGCATGTGTGTAGTTTGTTTCTATGTGTGTATCTGCACTCTCTTGTGTCTGTTCCAGGACTTTCTGCATGTGCTCTCTCGCCTGCTCTTGCAGAAGGCGATATTTGTCCATCTCCTCAGCAGTAAAGCTGATTGGCGCAGCTGTCTCTCCACCTGTCTGTTTGTCATCAGTCCTAATCTGTGACGGGCAGAGATTTGGCGTGTAGTTGAGGTTTGACTCAGCTATGTCCAGAGGACATTTTTGACTGATGACAACTGCTCCAGGATCCCCTCCAGTGCCTTTAGCTTCCTCTTCATCCTCTCCCCCTCTGACGCACGGAAGCCCAGCACAGCTTTGAGCTCTGACAGGACACGACGGGACTCCTCCCTCTCCCGCCGCTGCCGCTCCCGTTCCTCCGGTGACAACATGTCGGACCAAGGCCCTCCGCCTTCACAGTCAGAGTCTGAGTCGGACACGTAGGCCTCCCACTCCTGGAGGAGAGATTGACGACAGGGAAACAGGTTACTTAAATGTCACTTTTCACATGTGCACACTATGCAAGCTGCACAGCGGTAGGTTGACATTTCATCTTACCAGCTCTTCTGGCACAGGGTCTCTGTCCAGGATCAATGGGAAAGACGGAGGAGAAGCAGGAATCTCAGGTACGGAAGGACCGCACTGCTCCAGACCCTCGGCATTACCTGCCGAGATGGTTTGGACTGATGTTATTGCAACAAAACACAGATGACCTCATCAATGTGGCACTGGAGCTCGGTCATTGTGCGGCCTCCCCTTCTCTGGCCGGTCTGTTTCTTGTTCTATATTCTGAAGGAGCCACTTCCTCCATGACTGACATCAGACTTGAATCATGGTAAAGGAAGGAGGAAGTCTGCACTAAAAATAGGCCCTGTGCAAATATGGAAACCAATATACTACAAAAGTAGGTGTCACTGTTCTGTATTGTACATATGTTATTGGCATAATGAGAAATGTTTTTTTGTGGAAATGTTTTGAACGAGCACTGAGCCTACGAGTACAGTATGCAGCTTGTGCAGCTATTGGCAGGTTCAAAATTGAGAAAATAGCAACACAGTTTGGATTTTATGGCACATAAAGAAAATTAACGGAATAGTTTAACATTTTGGGAGATATGTTTATTTGCTTTTTTTTGCCAAGAATTACATGAGAAGACTAGTACCACTCACATACATATGTGTAAAAACGAAGCTACAGCCAGCAGCCAGTTCGCCGTAGTTCCCGAAATGCTGAACTATTGCTGAAACAAACAGTAAGTAATTTCTACTGCTACGGGTTTGTCGGTCAAAACAATAACAAAAGACAAAGTTTGATGATGTCATCACGTAGAGTGGGATCATGGGAGTTGTCGTCTACATTGTTAAACAACTGCAGCTGCTGTGTTAGTGTTCGACCCAGCTCACCTGGACAGGTGTTGGCCCGTCTCAGCATGCGATCCACCTGGCTGATGGTGTCCTCCCAGCAGCCCGTGCTGGCCTGCATGTGAGGCTGCAGTTGGTGCAGCCGGTCACTGAGGTCCTGGTAGCCCTCGACCGTCAACTGCGTCGGTTCCTTGGACACCATCAGTTTTTCCAGGTCGTCCTCCAGGATGATCATCCTGACGATGTCCAAAACAGAGGAGGAATGTCGACAGAAGAGATTAAAAGTGTAAAATTTTAAGCAGGCGACTTTCACGAGACAAGCCTCCTTAAGTTATGTTATGTTGCCTCAACATGAAACAGAAAGTGGAAAGAGAAACTCAAGCTAGACTTTAATTTAGACTTATAGTTTGGGTCATGATGGAACGATCCCCAGTTTCCCAACACTGATCATTAAAGTCTCATCTCATCTTAAGGGAAGTGTAGAATGAGGACATTCAGGATTGTGCGTGCGTGCGTGTGTCTCACTCGCTGAGCAGGGCCTTGAGGTGCAGCTGCAGGCTTCTGATGGAGGTGTGCAGGGTGTTGAGCTCTCTGCATTTCTCCCTGGCTCTCCCTGTCCTGTCAGAGCCCGTCGACCTCAGCTGGGTCTCAAAGTGTCGGTGGAAGTCGTAGCTGCGCTGCACTTCATTGAGGCAGCTGGCCAGAGCGTGATGGAGGGGCTCGGTCACTGCAGCGATGGACCGGTGCAGCAGGGGGGGAGGAGGAGCAGAGGCGTCATCCTTGGCTCCGCCCTCTTCTGGCTCCTCTAGTCTTCGGGAGGACAGGAGAAGAGCAAGTCGACGGAAACATTCAGAGCTTTGTCCCACCCACAGCTGGAACAGCATCTGCAGGAGGACGGAACAACAAACATCAGCTAAACAACATTTATACGTGTGGTGTGAGCCCTTCATCATAATACCAGTACTGTTTCTTTCTCTGACTTAGGTTTAAGCTTTCAATTGTTGCTTGTTTCAGTCTTTATACTTTAGGAGCCAAAATGGAGTGAACTGATGAATACATGGCTTTTGTGGCAAACTATCATCCTACTCAAGGTCTGATGCTTCTCAGCAGAACACTGTGGGAATGAGTTTATGCGAGAAACCGAGCTTACAGATGGCCAGCAGAGAACTGGATAAAGACCACGCTGTATGTGCCTTTTTTTTTTTTGCTATGGTTTACTTTTTTTCCTTCTTTTTCCACTCTTGCATTAGTGTGGACCTTTATGAGTAGCCCCAGGTTTACCCTCAGGCCTCACCTTCAGAGCAGGCAGGCTGTAGTCATCCGTCAGCTCCTGAGCCTGCTCGTCACCCAGGTGCTCAATGCCCAGGCCGAGCCCCAGCTCCTTCAGAGGCACTGCTGACACGTAGTTGGTCACATTATCGATCTCAGAGTTCAGAGGGAACGTTGGGAGGGGTTAAGGACACATCACACATCTGTGAAAACAATGCCTTCACCCACCTCTGACTCATAAAAGACTACCTCAAACAAACAGGGCCCTTTTTCATACTTAAAATGCAGGTTTATGCCTATAAAAGGACTTTAAATAAACAACTCATTGACCTCAAAAGAGGTCCTGTGATTACCAACCTCACCATCAAAGAATCAGCATTTTCCTATTGCTTGGTAACAGCTGTTAACCACGAAAAGACAAGAATGCAATGACATTTTCCCTCAAGATATCCACACACACACACACACACACACACACACAAACACACACACTCCAGTTCTATATCTGACTCTTTTTCGATGCTAGTGTATCTTTACATTTGGGCCCTTCTAGTCACACAAAAAGACGGCAGCATTAAAAAGGTTTGACTTATTTTTAGGCATAGAAAGATGCTTTCTGCAGCTAAGAACAACTTAACGTTTAGAGGAGGTGTTATGATGCTGACTAGTTTTCAGTGACCTGACTAGTAACCGGGACAAAGAGGAAGGAAATGTTTGTCAAAATCTAAGGCGTCTTCGCGGTCACCTGCTGGGTTACTACTAACAAGCCAAAACAGTGCGGAGACAGACTTATTTGAGTTGTTAAGTTTCTCTCTCCAGGTAAAGGATATGCCTTGAGCATGTGACAGGTGGCTCTACGCGAGGCTCTGAATGCTGAGCGGAGCGCCCGGTACAGGGCCTTCCTCAGTCCGATCAGCTGCTGGCCTCGTGGCATCGCCCCTGGCCCCGCCCTGCTAAAGGAGCTGGCCGCACTCACCCTGTCGAGCAAACTTGACAAGTGAAATGTGATACAACTGTGGAGACGTCCCAAAGAGGCAGGGGGGCACACACAACACTGAACAACACACTACTAAAGACGACACCAACAAACTGAGACAATTCAGACATGGACACCACGCAGGAGTGTTAAAAACACAACGCAGCTGGGACAAACAAGACAATATGACATGCTAGTAAAGGAAAAGCTCGACATTTTGGGAAATATGCTTATTTGCTTTCTTACCAGAAGCTACATGACAAGCTGGATAGCACTCTCGTGTCGGTGTGGTGAATATGTAGCCACAGATGTGGTTGGTTAGCTTAGCTGAGCAGAAAGACTGGAAACGGGGAGACAGTTGGCCTGGCTCAGTCCAAAGGTAACCTACCAGCACCTCTAAAGCACAACAATGAACACGTTACTCCTCAGTTGTTTAATGTTTACAACAACCCAAGTAAGAGGAGTTTTCACCTTTGAACGGAGCCTCGTTTCCAGTCTTTGCAGTAAGCTAAGCTAAATGGCTGCTGGCTTCGGCTTTATATTTAATGTACAGACACGAGAGTATTGATCTTCTTGTTTAACTCGAGCAGACAAGCAAATAAGCGCATTTTCAAAAATATCAAAAAATTCCTCGAACTAACCTGGTGATTGACGAATAATGCTAGATTAATACCGTTTTTCTCAAGAAAATGCTAAAGCTATACACATAGACAGAGACAAACAGTGGTCTAAAAGAAGTGCTAACATAAATAATAAAACACCACTAGACACAGTACCTGAAGAGGTAAGTTAACTAACACACTGCCAACAAAGGTGTGAATTAACTGAGCAGGCTTGAACCAGGCAGTAACAGTGGGAGACATGATAGGAGATGCACGTTAGCATTATGTGATTGGGTGATATGTATGTTGCTAGACATAAAACGAGCGCACTTACAGGGTGAACCCTCTGGAGATGACCTCCGTTTCCTGCACCAGGCGCAGGGCTTTGCGAGACAGTCCCGTCAGGGTCTTGCTGTTGTGGACCAGAGTCTGGAGCTGCATGGCCCGCGCGTGGACGGCTCTCTGCATGCGGCCCAGTCTCCACAGCATGACCCCCCTCAGTCCCACCCAACCCAGCAGTGCTACACCCCAAGGGGCTGCAGCCAGGGACCACAGGCCCTCAGATGCAGAGCAGAGACCCAGCAGCACCGCAGCCAGGCCAACCAGGCCTGCCATATCCCTAAGTGAGATCAGAAGGGAAGTTTGATTGTTGCAAACCTTAGTTGTTTATTTGTTTTTGTGTTTTAAAAACTTTTTCATCCAAAAAAGTATTATAATGTTTACTTTTGTGAAGAAAGTCAAGAGGTCACTATTGTTTTTGAGGCCAAAGTTTGTCAGTTTGTTTTGGTGTTACACTGGAAATGAATTTTATTCTCTGGTGAGCCAATTACTTTGTCCATCCACTATACAGCTCCCAGTGTTTCTTCCCTAACAACGTACCATAGGGAGGGCTTGGCAATGAGGCTTGGTCTGGGCAGGGTGCTCGCTCGGCTGGACGAGCAAGAGGGCGACGAGCCGAGGGTAAGCAGACTCGGGTCTAACAGCTCGATCAGCTCCACATCTTCCTGCAGGAGCACGTCCTGGTCCAGAATGCACCTCACCGAGTACTGGCCGAACACACAGTCCTACGAGAAAAGAGAAAAAAGTGCTTAGAAAAAAAGGGAAGCCTTTGAAAATAAAACAGAGTGAGGTTGCTGGTTTCAGTGCCAGCATTCCTTTCAGTGTCCCAATATACCTACCAGCTGCTGGCCCAGCTTACGGGATGCAGCCGCCTGGTGAATCGGACTCCATCTCCACAAGGCTTCAGCCAGTCTCCATAGGCGTCCTCCCTGCAGAATACGCAGAGGGAAAAGCTTGGATTTCAGTCAATTAAGTCAGGGGTTCCCGAACTTTTCGGTACCAAGGACCCCCAAAAACATCAGCTTACATTAGCCAACATTAGCTTGTAGCCAGGGCCCACCGATGTGCAGCAGTTAATCCCTTATACTGTATGCATGCTGCTTCATACTTGAGTTCTTTTGCTTCTGTCAGCTGCACTAATGCTCGTCAGGTCTTTTTCTTTTCAAAAATGAGTACATTTTAGTTAGTTAGCACTAGCTAGCTATATGCTAGCTACTTAAATTTCAGGAGCAGATTAGCTTTGCTGTAGCAAACCATAGCAGGTCAACACTGACCGCATATGATGTGCTGAATGATGCTATGACCAGCAGTCAACTAGAAAGTTTGGCATGGCAAATGGTACTCATATTAAATGT
>JAQQZW010000023.1:13487996-13499841 GCA_029814745.1 Zanclus cornutus | reverse complement strand
CCTGAGGATGTCCTGCAGGAGTTAATTGTTATTCCATCCACTGAGATTCCTGAGCAGGTACTGCTCCTGCTCCACTCCCAGCTTAGTTCGGACATGCTAGTACTGCTGCAGGGGCTGCAGGAGCGTGGGCTGTGGCATCTGCTGGCCCGTGTGGTGATCACACTATGGGGGCTGTATGTCTGCCTACTTGTCCACCACTCAGGACTGGATAAGTACCTTGAGCTTGAGTGGCTGATGCCTGCACATTTCCACACACAGCCCGGGCTGTCTCTGCTGTCTGCCCCTGTCCTGGAACTTGATGTGGATCTGTGTGTCCCCCTGTCTTCCCAACTGTCGCTGCTGCCCCAGGTCCATCTGTCCACGCTGCACCTGTCCCAATCAACATCTTCTGTGCTAAGATGGCTACTCCTTCTTCCCCAGCTGCTAGGACTGGGGCTAAATCTTGCTGACCGATCCCACTCTGCTGCTTTGTTTCTTGATCTCCACCCAGGTCTTAGCCTGCCCTCCTCACAGCCCCCTCTCATCAGGTCCCACTGTTCTGTATCTGAAATCAAGCCCCTGTCTCGCCCTCCCATTTTCCTGCTCCTCTCTATCTCCTCCCAGACTTCACGACGCCTCAAACTCTTCCTTTTACGATGAATGAATTTCCTGTCCCTGTGGAGGAGTTTTCTCTTTCTCGCCGGGCTGCAACCACAGCTGTTGTCAGGGTAACAGCAGTCAATGAAACTCTTGGGGTTGCTATGGTGACCCCTTTCCCAAAACAGCTTTGAGTTACATCCTGGTGAGAAGGAGTGTAAGGAGAAGTGAGACCGCCAGGGAAAAGTCACTGCATCTCCGTCTCGCTTTCCCTCCCCCTTGGTGTCTGTTGTGTGTCTGCTGAGGAGCTGGGAGAAGGCACTGTAGTGCTCTGCCTGCTCTCTGTCTGCCTGTGACTGGGATTCACTGCTGGGGCTCCTGTGAGGCCTCTTCTTCCTGACAGAGACAGATACTGGCCCAGCCTCACATCTCCCCTGGAGACAGCTGCTCCCTGCTCTCTGCACCCTCCTCCTCGTCTCCCTTGTCTCCCCTTGCCTCTTTTTCTTCCAACAGCTCTCTCCAGCTTCTCCTCTCCTCTCTCTGCCAGTGGAGACTGTAGAGACAACACTCCTCATTTTGCACCTTGCTGATTGGCGCGTGCTTGAAGCTTTTTCTGTCTCGCCCCTTTTCCTCTTTCCTAGCTTGTGTTTCTTTTTGCTGGCTTTCCTCTTTTTGCGTGACACTTCTGAGACACCCACGCTAAGATTTGGAGTGCTGGCACACTTGCACATTGTCTCACTCCCACACACACACCTGGACAGCCTGATACACATCCCCTGTGTGCCAGGCTGGATGACAGACTCTGATTTACAGCTCAGGGCTGTGATGGCTCTCTCCCTGATCCCCCTCGCACCCTCTAATCTGCCTCCCAGAGGATTCTGGGAGTTTGTGTCAGAGCTGTCACTATGAGCAGGGTCAAATGGATGGGAGGCTGCACTCACACAATCCTCTTTATTTAGTGTGCCTCTCCCTCTTTCTGGTCTTGTTTCTAATGTTGAAAGGTTTTTTTTCTTTATGAACAGGTGTTCTTCTGTTTCCACATCAATATGTTGCTCTGCCTTGATTTTCTCCTCAGCCTGTCTGTTCGCTCTCAGCTCTTGTCTTGTCTGTCTTTGTAAACAGGAAGATGCGTCTGTTGTTAGAATAGCTGGCACACGTGGATTTGATTCATCTGAGAGCACACACAACTGAGTTTGTTGTGACTCCTGCAGATCCTCTGGGAGTTGTTCTGGTTGCTGGAGGTTCAAGCAGAGTGGGTTGCAGCTGTAGCAGATGTGTGGTTGAGACTTGGTGAACTTAAGCAAACTGACAGGCCATCTCAGACAGGTGGAGCCATCTTTCCCTTGCACACACATGTGCTGACTCTGTTCCTTCCCTCCCTCAATTTCTTGCTTTTTCTCTGTCTCACTATCTGTGTGTTCGGTGTCCATGTGTGTCCCTGCCAGTGCTGTGCCCCATACAGTTACCTGGGTCTGTGATTGCAAGAACAGAGAATTGTGGCTCCTATTTACAGGTAGTACTGTGGAAATAGGAGAGTGTTCTTTCATTATGTCTCTATTTTCAATCTCCTCCTCTTCTCTGTCAGCTTCTCTGGGGATTGGCAACATGTCACTTGGCCCAACCCTGCCAGAGCTGGACTTCAGCTTTTCAATCTCACTGTGTTTCCTCTCCTCTACTTTCCCAATTTCCCTGTCAATATCTTCCATTATTCCCTTTATCCTTTCTTTCATTTGTGCCCTCTTCTCTCTTTCCTCCTCTTCCAGGTCTGAGAAGACGGAGGCAGAAGGCTCAAGTCTGGGGCCTCTGCGTGAGAAGCAGAAGGACACTCCAAGCCTGCCTCCCGCTCTCCCCTGCCCAGAAGGAGGTAGCTGGGAATACAAGCCCAGGCAAGACTGGGGGTTCACTGCAGCAGGGCTTGTATTGGAGGCAGGATGTGTGATTAGTGGGGACTCTGCTCGAGCAGTGGCCAGCTGTATTTGGGAAAGAGACTGGTATGGATCTTCTGGCAGGTGGCTGAGAGGAGTTGTCCTGGGTTGCGTAGCAGGGCAGTTCTGGGTGTGGTTAAAGAATTCAGGTTTACCCCCAGGGCTGTGGTCTCTTTGGTCCATGTCTCTGTCTTGCTGCTGGCTCACAGCCCTGACTGCACTTCTTTGTCCGTAAGTTCTTCCTGGGACTCTGCAACAGAAAGGAATAAAAATTTTCTTGATTTTTGTTGATTTAGGTCAGTGGTTTTGACCCCCAGTTTATCAATTGTTAACAATGCTAGGAGAAACAACTAAAAAAAAAAAAAATCCGAGAATAATATTTGTGGAATAATGGTCTGCATGATAGCATCAGCAAATTCTTGTTTGTTTTTTCATATACGCATATATCATATTAATTCAACTCAGTTTCACTGTACAAGGGGTGATTGATAAGTTTGTGGTCTACACTGAAGGAGATGAATCATACATCTCTCGTTGCTTACAGATGCAGTTCATCTCCTTGAGTAATTACACAGGAAGTTTGATGTGAATAACTTTTGTGATTTCTTTTTTTTGTTTCATGTAATTGAAAATTGCAAGTCAGCACTGTCTGAGAAAAGGGAAAACAATGGCATTTGTGCAGTCATCAAGGAATGCAGATTTGAACTTGTCCAACACCCACTCTATTTACCTGATTTAGCACCCTCAGAGTACTACCTCTTTCCTGAGATGAAGATGGAGCTCAGTGGTCACCATTTTGACAGTGATGATGACATCATCGTTGCTCTAGACCATTTTCTGGATATGCAAGATGCCGACTTGTACAAAGAACTGTTCTGAATACTCTACAACTGCTGGACTAAGTGTGTTATTATAGATGGGGACTATGCTGAAAAACAAATGGGTTATCTTTTCCGAAATTAACTCCTACTTTAGACCATGAACTAATCAATCACTCAGTGTGTGTGTTTTTTTGCTGGTCATCCACCACTCCCTGCAGTGGTTCTATGGCCCTCAAGAGGGGCCTACTCCCAGACCTATTGACTTAAGCTTTCTTCACTTAAGCCTGGCTCATCTGATCACATTTAATTGAAATCTATAAAGTCGATCTAAAAATTGGTATATGATTTTAAAAGCAAAGCTAATGCTATCATGAAATATGCCAAAGTAGCACAGATAGACAGATAGATATAAATATAAAAAGCATACTACAGAGATTATTATAAATATAAGTTGTTTTAATAATATAAAAAGAAAGAAAGGAAAAAGAAAAGAAGGGAAAAAATAACCAAAGAAAGACAGACAAAGCCACACAGATGTAAAAAAAAGCAAAGGGCACGATATTGATAGTCATATTAATGCTGTTCACATATCATTTCCTGATTATAGGAAAGCACATTTAATTGCGCAGTGAATAGGTGCAATCAGGATGATTATTACTTGATGCATTGTTTTTTATATCAGGGGTTTTGATTGCATTAGGTTTGCGAAACTCGAGGCAAGTTAATTTTTCAACTTGTTTTATTAATTTTATTTACTTCTTCAAAAAAATTCTCCTTTTTTACCATTCATTCTTCTTTAAAATTCTCTTTTGTCCCTCTACAGATCATTTACTCTCGAACTGTCAGCAACAATGTGCGTGCATGTTATATTTACTTCACCTGTGGCCTGTCAACAACAACTGAGTACTCTCACATCTGTGGATGCATCCATCACATCTTAGAAACGTTGACTAGATGTGACGTACTCTAACCCCTCAAGACTCCTGCCCCGTGTCTCATTACACACACACGTACAAGTAGAGACACACAAATACACACTCCTCCTACACACCGCTGAGTATCCTGTTGCAGCTGTGCAAGCTGGTGCAGGCGTCTGAGAGCCTTCTCCTGTTTGCGCTGGTCCTTCCATGATTTTGAGGCCACGTTGCGAGCAAACTCCCTTTGCTTGAGTTCCTTAAGCCTCTGCAGGAAATGAAAATTAAGGGGCATAGAGGGGAAGGACAGAAAAGTATATGGAGAGCAGGGAGTAGCGAGGAAGGCACAAGAGTGGGACAAAGAGGAAAGAAGAAAGAGCGAGAGCGAGAGTGAGAGATTAGTTTTAGGAAGCTCTCTCCAGGCAGCTGTCTTTCAAACCATACACATCAATCAGCAGCATTTGCAGATGTTCTCCTCCAAAGCTCATGTCCAATTAATTCTATTCAGCCTGGAAGAAAGCGTCTTTTTCCAACACTCAGCTTGAGAGCAAACACAACCCAACTGGTGAATAGTAGATTACAGACACAGTTAAGATGAGTGACATGAGTGATTTAATGATGATGGTACTCTTGCCACTGAAATTTCTAAAATGTTCAACCTTTTATCAGTCATGACAGCTTACTTGTGGAAAACTTTTAATCCAATAGCATGTGCTTTTGAGGTTGAGGAAACCAAAGGCACTGATATGAAATTATACATCACTTAACACAACGGCACAACCTCTTCCCATTGACAAGATAACCATGTGAGAGATTGTAATGGCCACAGATTGCAGTTGGAAAAATGCTAAACCATTGTAGGTATGTAATGTGTGCCTCTGCATGTGTGTGCACCATTTAGTCCACACAAATGCAAGAAACATTACTTGACTACAAACTATACCATAGCGAGCGTAATTTCATTTTGAACAAACTGGGGGGTCTTCACCTGCATCATAGCGTTGAAAAAAAAACAAAACAATTACCTCTGTTTTGTGTGTGTATGTGTGTGTTATACTTGAGTGTGCATGTGTGTATTTGTACAAAACTATGTGTCTATAGCCATAGGTGTGTCAGTCCTCTCCGAGAAACAATGATTCATGCCTCTCTCTCCGTTTCCTTTTCTGACACACTTTAATCTCTCCTTTATCTATGCTTGGCAGTTGTGTGTGTATCTGTGTGTGTGCGTGTGTGCAAGTTAGTGTGTTTCTTTTTGTCTATGTATGTGTGTGTGTGTGTGTGTGTGTGTGTGTGTCTGAAGGCTAAGAGGGGGGCTAAGGAGTTTGGGAATAGCTGCAGCATCATGCACCAATATCCCAACTATCTCCAGTCTTTCTCTCTCAGTATTTCTGCTACGTCGGCGTGCAATCCACCTATGGCTTATAAGTTCAGGATTTGTTGTTTATCTTATATATTTGCAAACCTATCCTATAAATTGCAACAGGATTACACCACTCTCACTTTTAGATTGTGTTACGCTATTATTCAACCACACAATATGTATCACACATACATGCACACATCAGATTAGCCCCATAGACATAAGATTTATTTATACACTCAGTCTCTTTCACACCCAGTTTCTACACTAGAGCTGACAGTCGTCAGGTTAATCTCAGCTGAAACTAACACAATCGGGTGTCTTTTTATATTATCGCTCGATGCTTAAGATCCCACTGTCAGCTCACTGAAGACAGCATTAAGTATGTGACAGCTGAGCAGCACTCATGTGTTTGTATCTCTTTAACATACATGTCTTACACTATAGGTGTTTGCGCATTGTAGCCCAGATTTGTGTTATCATTTGTGTGTGGATGTGTGTTTTTTATAGTGCGTGGTAAAGAGCTGTCAGGGGCTTTGATGTCAAGCTTATTCTATGGTAAATATTAATCATGTTCAAGCAGAAATGCATTCATAATGAACTACTGCTGACAGAGCCAGAGAAGAGGAAGAAGAGGGGAGGAAGAAAAGATCAGAGTCATTGTATTGCAGATATTCATGGCAATGATTGCATGACAGAGAGAGAGAAAGAGAGAGCGAGAGAGAGAGAGAGCAGTCTGTAATAGATGGAACATATGAAGATGAATTTTTCCTAGTTCCTGTTACATTTGCACACTGCCAGGTTATTGTTCTCTCTTAAAAACAGGTCCCACCGCAGGCAGACCTGTGGTTATATTTAGAGCCAAACAAAATATTGCACGCAGAACCATTATCATAGAGCACACAGGCCAGAGATATTTCCTTTTTCACACTTTAAGGAAGATACTTTTGTCTTCAAAGATTATGAGATCATGTCCCTAACAGTGGGAAGTGATATTACCCCTGCCCTCCGACATGCCAGTCTCTGTGTGCTGAGAAGCTCAATCTGTCTGTCAAAGTCTCAATCAATATTCCCTTAGGTGTGTTAAGGAGTGCTCAGGCTTAGGCAACTATTGATGAGTCAGAGTTGACTGAATTCACATCCACCAGGGCCTTAGAATGAAGAGTGATATATTCCTAGGTAGCATGTGAGGGGCTATGTTAATGGGCTGATTGCTCTTTTATTTAAAAGAGAGTGTAACTCTGTTGTAATGAGCAATTTCTGTAATCAGCAGTAAATGCTGATAAAGCACTGTATTCAGGCATGTTTATCCCTGAATCGATGACAAGGGAAGGAGACAGAGCAAATGCAATCAGCTTCAATTCTCTAAAGCCAATATTCCAGCAGGGAAGCTGGCTTCAGCTAGAATTTCATCTGTTGTCTGCTCGGTAGGCATAGAGCACATGCATGCCTGTATGTGTGCACACACATGTGTGTTCCTATAGAGCCAGTGGCTACTGTCAGCTCAGTGCCTCATGCAACTCATTTCATGTGCCTGCCTCTGGCTAAAACAAAGCATTAACATTGGCTTGCAGTTGCCTCAATTCATTTTCAAAGGAAGATGACAGTGGAGGAACAGTCTCATTTAATGTTTATTTCATGTTACACAGTGTGGGCGTTCAGAAGTGGGAAGTGGCTTGGCTTGGTTCAGGGATTGCTTGTGTTGAGGACCAATGTGTACCCGGATAAGTGCACGTCTGTATGTTTTTGTATGTGAGTGTATGTCTTGGCGTGACAACAGATAGCTGTAGGAGACTGTGCTATCAGCAGAACCTTCAGCTTGTTACTCCAGTGTGGAGGTTGTGTATAGAAATGGATGTGAAAGCAGAATGCAGGAGAAAACCTGCTGCCGGGCCCTTTCCTAATGGTCCATTGACCTCATCTTGTCCAAACAAGAGTAATAGAATCATACTTGAGCTGTGACTAATAGCTCCATGTTTTATTTGGTACAGAATACTTATTTTTCTTTTGAAGGAGGTACAAATTGAAGAATAAAGTGAATTTTGTAGCAGAGGCCTTATGTACTAGATACATACAAATCAACTGCTCTGAAGTCTGAACTTAAGAAAAAAAAACTTCCATTACTATAAGTTGGGGACTTGGAGGAAAAATAGAACTTTGCACATTCAGATTTTTTTCTGTGTTTTTTTGTTTCTGGTTTTCACTCAGGTTGCTTTGGTGACTATTTTTATTTATGCAATGCTACGAAAAAAATTTCTTTATCTACCTGATTGTATTTCTCCATTCAATTGTATTTTTGTTCGGATTCATTGTAACCTAATTATTCAGCTGGTCCAACTGCTGTGCCAGCTTGTTTTTCATGCAATACGCATACTCAAACAATGCACATTTTGGGGTCCTGGAGCCCCTAGGATCTATTTAACAACTCAAAAAAAAACATAATTAACATTGTTGCTTTTTTTACTTTGATATTTTTCCTAATTTTTGTGGAAATAGCTTTGCATTTAAAAGACCACTAAATATGACCCTTTACTGCTGGTTGGGGTCTCAAAGTCCATTATTTTGAGACATGGTTAAATACAATGGGTTTTTTATGTGCTGAATCTCTTTATTACTCTGCATTATGTCCCTCTAATCCCCAATAAGCCTATTTTGACTTCAGTTATTGGAGTTTTATAACTGTTTGTTTATGATGGCTCTAAATTCAGAGGTCTAACTGACCTAAAACACATTTACATCCCTTTATCTGCAAAATGAAATGTTTTCTTATGTGGTGTTATAGCATTGCTTTTTGGTAATTTTTGTATCTTGTCACCCTCATCGAATGTGCATGCCCAGTTTGTGAAGAAGAAGGTGATCACTTGACTACTTTTCTTCGTATTTAGCATTAGGTTAGGAGAAAAAAAAATAAAAAAGGTTTGACTTTGCAATTAGGCCTGTTATCATTCTTACACATACAGCAGCTTGGTCTGTGACACCCCCAAACAAAATCCAGTGTCAAAAAAAACACAAGGGGTAGTACTTTCCTATTAACTATCTCTATATAGTGTATACAGTACCTCTATTCTACTGCTTATTGTAGAGGCTCATTTTTATATATATTTTTTTCTTCTTCAGAGCTGCTGTGACTTACATTTCCCCGTGTGTTTATCTTATCTAATATAAGAAATTAGGCTGTTAAGAATGAAAATGGAAATCTAAAGTAAATACAGTGCTATATGTGTGTATCTGTATTACTTGTGTGTGTATCTGCCCAAATTCAATGACAAGAGATCATAAAAAAAATTCTTCTTGTTTGTCTTTTTGTGTGCTGTTACGCAGTATGTGTGTGTGTAGCTATTGCGCAGGTGCACTCCATGTACCTGTTTGTGTGCATGGTCGTAGGAATTGATGTGGTTGTCAAACTCCTGGTGTCTGAGGTACTGCTTGTGACACAGCTCGCAGTAGAAAAGAGCCTTCAGATCCTCCACTGAGCAGCCCAAAGCCCTCTCTGCACGCTCCTGGAGAAAGAGAGAGATGGAGAGAGTTTGAGGGATTGGAGGAGAAAAATGAGACAAAGTTAAAAAAGAGGCATAAACAGACAGAGACATAAAGGGTAAGGGAGGCAGAGATAGAGAACAAGAGGAGTCGGGGAAAGAGGCTGAAAGAATGGCAGATTGTTAGCCATTTAGAGCAAATCTGCATCCAAGAGACATCAGCAGTAATAGCCTCTACATGTGCTCTGCATAAAACCGTTAAACGGCTTCCCATTAAAGTATGTTGCCTTTGCTGCTGCTGCTGCTGGAGGTTGGACAAAGGCACTGAAACCCTGCGCTCATGGCAACTCGAGCCTGGGGACACATTTAATACAGCCACTATAATGAAAACCTGCGTATGTATTGTAATGGCAAATAGTCAGAGTTTGACTGCAGAGAAAGCAGCAATTGTGACCGACAGAAAACTGAACATCTAAAAGGCACAACTTAGACTTTGGTACAGTGGCAAATCGTGCATGTGAAGAAAAGCAAGTTCCAGACAAATACACACAAACACACATACACATACATATGAAGGCGCTTAAGCAGCACATGGACAGACCAATTCAAATGCACTGCGCGAATGGCAAATAGACCTCAGGGGATAAATCACTTGTCTGCATGCTCACATCAGCCAGAGGACTTTTTTTTTGGTCCGAGGACATGCACAGAGTTGTGTACAATAGATGTGTGTGCTTGCTTGTGTTTGTGTGTAAATGTGTGTGTGTTCGGGGGTGTGTGTGCATTCATGCCATACTCTGCTTCAGAATGTAATTTCCCTCAGGCTGGGGGCTGCCAATAAACACTATTGAATTCTGCTCTACACTGACATGATGGGAATTTAATTTGAGGTTGTCACTTCTTTCTCTCTTTCTCTCCTTCTCTGCTTCTTTCCTTCAGTCTGTCCATCTCCTCATTCTTTCTTCCTCCTTTTGCATGCTCTGGTGCTGTGCCAGTCTTTTTTCCTTCCTCTTTTGACTCACTTTTTTCTCCTTTCCTTTATGTCCCCTTTTATCTCCTTTATTTGCCTTTTTCTCTCTGTCTTCCATGCTCCTTTTCTGTTTGGTGAGCCAAGGGTCATGCAGTGACAGGGTCTATTGGCCCCAATTTGCTTCAGTAATATGCTTGCACACGGGAACCAAGGTAAGAGGAAAAGAGAAGGATCAGAATGCAGGAAAGGGGAGAAATGACCCCTGCCTGCACTTGCAGATACACACCCACACACACACACACACACATACACACACACAAACACACACGTACATCAGAACATGCAGAGAAGAAACAGGACCATTATTACCACATAGTCTCACAATCCCTGTTTTACATGCCATCAGTTGTCACAAATATTTGCTATATCCAGGCAATTTTTAACGGCACGTACAAACACAGACACATCTACACAATACAGGGAAAAAACAGGTCCTCTGGCCAGTTTAATTTGGCTTGCAGCAGACAGAATGGGTGAGGAGGTTGGGAGGCTGGAGTAACGACCAGGCTGACACGACTCTCCTTTACTGAAATCAACAGAAAGGTAACTAATACACATTGATCCTGTTTTGCTGTGTGTGTGTGTGCCTTGGTATCGATCTGCCTTGCAGGCTTAAGTCACAACCAGGAAATGATCCAATCACCCAGTGCAGTATTCCTTTGAGCGCTGCCAGGGTGATGAGATTGAGATAATGAACGCTACTCATTTGTCAACCTATGTGCTTCTGCAAGATTACATAGGAGCAGTGTAACTGAATGCCCTCACATACTCATTTTATGTATGTGCATGTGAATGTTTTTGTGTGTTTGCCTTTGTACCATCTAAACCTTCTTCTCACCTCTCTGTTCTGTCAGAGTAATTATTTTGAACAGCGGAAAATATATGTGGAAAGATGGGTGTATGTATGAGAATAGGTGTGAATGAATGAAAGCAGAAATGTGCGCTTGTGTGTGTGTGTGTGTGTGTGTGTGTGTGTGTGTGTGTGAGTGAACTCAGGAGACATTTGTTTATGTCTGAGTCATTCTGACATGTGATACCAAATTTATCTGTTGAATACTTCAAATCAAACATGAGAGCTTTCATTTGCTCTAAATGTATACACCTCATATGATTCCTGCCCTTATGCACCAACACACTTACAAAATTACATCTACACATTCAGCACAAACACACACATTATGCATGCGTAGTCACACACACAGTCTGTCAACCTGATATGCCACTGCTAAATTAATCTAGACCTCAATTTACCCCACTAGCATAATTCTGTTTGCAGAGAAAGCACAGTGATATCTGCAGGCCTGAATGGACAGTGATCGTTTGCATGATTATGTGCATGAGTGTCTGTGCGAGACTGTGAATGTGTTTGCATTTTTTTTTCTTTTCGCTTATCCTCATTTTGTTGGAGAAGTGCTGTGTTATGCTCTTCATAGCAGAAATTATGCCACAAATAAGCGCTGTTATGAACCATAACCAGAGTTTCAGACACACGCATGTAATTCAATGTCTCGAGTTTTCTGTGGAAATGAGCAGGTCACACTTAAAGTGTTTTACGCACATGGTCTGTCAGCATTTGAGAATGTGTGCACTGGAAACTAATGATATACATTATAATAATAAAAAATCCACAGAAAGAAAAGGTTCTTTGAGGAACCTCTGGGGCATCGTCATATTGAAACTGTGATCGCACCTTTCTGATGCAACTACCCTTCCACTGCCATCACACCTTTTTTCTGGATTTAT
>JAQQZW010000023.1:12504271-12514909 GCA_029814745.1 Zanclus cornutus | reverse complement strand
TCTCTTGTCCTATACTTTACCTGAATTTTGTCTCTCACTTTCTGTCTCGTTACTAAAGTTGTCCATGGAAATATTGTCACTGATGTCACTAATGTATGAGTCATCCTCTGATGCCTAAAAAACAAAAGAAAAAAAAGAAATACAAACTTTAGCTAACAGATGAATGACACATACAACACCTGTGGAAAGGGACTGGGCAGGTCTCTCTCTACATCCTGTCACTTCAGCAGATGATCTTAAGTACTGGAGATGAATGGTCCCTTAGGACCTTGTGGCAAATTTGCACTTCAGCTTGCTGTATTTTTAGATGAAAGTCATTAACTTTCATTTTCACATTGCTTCCGCTCCAGCTGCTGTCTGATCAGGCATGCTGCATGAGCACCAACGTAAGAGGAGAGGGCAGACTTGTTTTATGGCATAGTTTATAAAAACTTAGCATTAGGACTTTAAGATGTTGTTAAGTTAAAAGGCACCTCTTTATATTTGCAATAAAACAGCACTGAATTGTCACAAAGTGCTACAAAGTTTGACACATTTTACAAAAAGAATGAATGAATTGTTGGGTAATCAGCAACAAACCAATTGAGAATATGTGGTGGTAATTTTGTTTAAGCCCAACTGTCCAGATGAATTTTTCTCTCTATTTTATCATACAGCTCTTCTCATCACACAGTAACTGCAGCAGAGCTGGCATAAAGGTTTGGGTTATAAAGAAGACAAATTACTCCAAGCATCAACAATAATTAGAATTCCATTATGCAGCCCTAAACGTCAGTGTTTAAAGTTTATGCCACTGGCTCATTCTGAGTGACAGACACATAAATTTGGCTCTCTCACTTACCTCGTTTTCAGAGGAACTAGCAGACAAAAGAACTTCCTGTGCATCAAAGAACTCAGACAAAGACTCCGTGATTGAAGCTCGGCTTTCATTGGACACTTGGTGTACGAGGGGATGAGATTCATTGACAGAATCCTGTTTCTAGGAGACACAGAATTCACTGCTATAATTAAGAACAAGAAAAGGGCAACATCATCACGGCCAGGAGGGTAGCAATTATAGGGTAAATCACTATTTGTGGATAATAAGACTATCAAAACAAACAAATATTTGACATGCAATATATTGAAAGACAGTCATCTATAATAGAACACAGTGTTATAATGTGAGTGTTACTGAAGAGAAAAAAATAACTAAAAAAATGCTAAATAAGCAGATAATTTCTACACATTACTACCATGGTACAACAAACTGCACAGAGGGTCCTTTCATGCTCAGCGACAAGTTAATGTGTGCCATCATTTCAGCCAATAACTGACAATAAATCTGAACACTTCAAAATTGAAACTCCTGCTGCCGGTATAGACCAATTTCAAAACATATTAAGAATATACTGTATCAATCAAACATACTTCTAATGGCTGTATTACAATATATAACTGTATTATTAATTACCAAGAGCAAGCCAGAAGTGCAAGTGTGCAACAAGTGTGCACACCCATTCTTGTGCAATATGGCAAATTCCGACACAAAACAAGACGTACATTTAAAATGGACTCGCAACATTCATTTATTCTTTTTAAAAAACCTCACAACCAATTGCAAACACGTAGTATTTCCACAGAACCACACATGGAAGTGAGCACATCCTTTGATGCTGCTGAAGCTGATTAATTAGCCAGGAGATAATCCCAGAGGAGGGGCATTAGTTTTGCATTGTGTGTTCAACAAATGTCCGGGGATGTGATTAAGAAAATCAGCTCACACTCTCTGGTCAGCAAATCTGACTATGTGAGCAAAGGGCTTCCTTTAAGAGATGATAATGCGGCAGGTGGTTTTCCCCTGAGCCGTGTGATAGTAAGACATGCGTGTACACAATCACAAGACTGAGATGTAGCACTTTGTCATAGCATGGAATGGAAGTACTACGTATTTGAGGGGACAACATTCCCGAAGAGTGCGTAGTGGAGAAAAATACGTTAATTTCTTTACAGTCACTGTCATTATGAAACAAAGTCAGTCGAGTGAGGGGGTGGAAAGAAGGCAACATTTCTTGAATCAGGATGAGAAGGAAAGGACAGCTCATTCATTCTGTGGCAAATTCGAGACTAGGTAGGATGAAAAAAAAAGATGAAGATAATAATAGTCATCATGAAGGTGGTGGGGTGGGGGTTGGGAGTAGAGTCACTGCATTCCCTCACCCACCTGCACATGGGCAGTGAGATTTATTAGTGTGGGCTCTATGATGTGGGACTCGGCGTGAATCTTGCACAGGCGTTCTCTCAGCTCTGAGTTCTGGGCTAAAGCCTGGAAAAATAACCAGTGTAAACATTGTTTATAACACACACCCAACCAATAACTGAATAAACTCTCGCCCTAATTTCCATCTCTGTGTTTCCCTTCAGCTAAATGATTTCAACATCAGGCTGTGAACATTCAAGTTCCCTTAGCTATAGAGACATTGGTATGTGCTATCACTGCAGACATCGATCAGACAGGAAGCCAAAGGAGTCCAAACTATATTACTCACCCATTACTGACTCTATGTGAGGTAGAGTAGGTAGAAGCTGAGTAATCAGGGAAAGGAGCTAAGACCCAGCAGGGTATTTAAAGTCAAAGAAATGTGTTGGTGTAGAGTACACAGACATCCTAATGCAGTGAAAGAAGTCAGTATGACAATGAACATGAACACCAAAATACAGAGAATAGAAAAGGCCTCTGGGTGGGTGGCAGAAGCCACAGGAAACATGACTGTTGAACAAGGTTCAGGTGGGTAGACACATCGGCAGCTAGTAATCCCTCTGAGAGGCTTGTCAATGTGTCACGTCTTACAAGTGGTGTGGGAGGACACGATATTAGAGAGGAGTATGAAGGTATCAAAGAAGTAGAATACCTGACCTACATCTTCTGACTGATGACGCGTGCAAGTGTGTGTTGTTTTACGTACCGTTGCCAGTGCATTCTTCAAACCAACAACCTGTGGTGAGGTAGGGGGACATGTTTCGTGGTCCAGACATTGTTTTAATCTCTCCCTCTCAGATGTTAGTGAACTCAGAGCTGACTTCATGGTCACATGCACTGCAGCAGCAAGAGAGAAAGAAGGGCCCTTTAGATGCAAATGGATTTGAATTCATTTCATAGTGATGCAGAATAGATCCAGTCACGGTAGATCCGGTGATAGTCTTCCACTCCTCTAATGACATAGAACAAGAGTGAAATTTTGATTATTTCTAATTGCTCTGAAAGTAACAGTCTTTGTTTTATGTCATAAATTCTTACACGCAATTCAGAAAATGAAGGCCCTGACAATATTACTACATCAGTGCATTAGATTAAGCCCATCAAACATCCTTGGCTTCATCATTTTGAATGTGCATAAAGTTGGCGTTTTAAATTTCAGTAGAAACAACAGTTGTTTCCTTAGAGCGACTTTAAACCCATGCTACAGAAAAAGTGGGGTTCAATTTGCCATTGTGGAAAACACAAATCATTCTCATTATGCCATGTCAAGCATCAGGTATCTGAATATACATTTCAATGAGGAGTGGCAGAAAAGCTCATTAAGACACCTATTTTGTGGTTTGGACAAGGTAATCCTCTCATGTAGGGCACATCATCATAATCCTAATGAATGGAAACAGAGACAAACAGCTTATCAGTAATTAACTGCTACCATGGCTGCATCCCTGTCACATCCACATAATAACAACACAGTGCCAGACCTATCTTACTTGCAAATAAGACAGCGGGGAGACAGATTGATCAGAAGATATGCACCTCTCTCAGCTGAGTTTCTTTTACTTTACAAAAACATGCCCTTAAAATCCTGAATGTGTCACTCATACTTCATCACTCATTCCATCATCTAACTGTAAATTTAAAACGACCAGCCCATAATGTTATACTCACAATTAGCGGCGACACGGCAGAAATCCTCCTGCAGCTTGGCCACATCAAAGGGGGAATCCAGAGATTCAGGGTCGACCTTGTCATTGCTGAGTGCAGCAGTGGAGAGGTTGGGGTTAGAAGCGTGGAGGCGGATAGAACTGGAGGAGATGCAGCTGGGTACCTTTAGTAGAGCAGGATGAGTTGAACTTAGAGTGACTCATACTTAAAAACATTATCGCACTTTACTGTCACGCTGATTACCTGCAGAGTTGTTTTGACATCTTTGTTGTAGTTTTTAGTGCGCCATTTCCTTGGAAGTCTCTTTTCCTTCTTAGGGCTGTCAAACGTAGACGCCTGGTGAACATGGATAGAAGTTAAGACAGAGAATAGACAGGCTTTTCATAGGAAATATTTTTGTCACTGGCAGTGCGGATGCAATATGTTCTATATTTAGTAGCAAATGACTTGAGGGAAACAAAAGTGGTGGGGAGAAATGATTAAAGATGAAACAAGACAAATTAGCATAAAAATTCTGTCATTTAGCATTTTGGATATAATTATTAATTTACAACTTTTTTTTTCAGATCTAATCTTGAATTGCAACCATGATGAACCAACTTGCTCTGCATTTCAAAGTTAAAGGAATCAGAAATACAGTGCTGACCTGCAGCGCTTGGATGGATGGAGCAGAGTAGGTACGGTGGATGACCTCCATACTCTGAAGCAGGTGGTTTAGTTCCAGCAGGTAGGCCTCACACACTGACAAATCTGTGGAGAGGACAAAAAAGATTCACACTGAGATAAGAAAGTTTAGAAGTGGGAAGAAAGTAAAGAACAATGAAGGTAAACAGACATTTGCATGTACTGATAGATATAAATAGAAACAACAACCCATCAACCTCTCCTGTACAGACTGTACAGGGCAGATGGACCCTAACCTACTGTCCATGAAGTCAGTGACTCCAGGTGCCCCAGAGGGCAAAGTTAGAAGGCTAAAGATGTGCTCATAGAGCTACGGTTATAATACATATTTATACTTTGAGTCTAGAGTCTATACTTTGTTAGACTCTAAAGGCCTAAGATGCTTGAAACTTCTACTCCAGCCAAGATATGAGTCTCTACATTGGATCCTTTTTAAGTAGCAGTAAGAGGACATAGCAGTGATAACCAGGACCTAAAAGACTTCAAACAGTAACACAAGCAGACCTACTCCAAACTCCATCTGCAGGAAAGTGGCGAAGGTGAGTCAAAGAGAAGAATGTATCAAGTTGTACCGCCCAAGACTCTGACATTCATTGAGACAAAGGACTAAGCTGCTCAGGTTGACCATCAGAGTGCACAAGTCGCTCACTTGCTTTACAGAAGTTACTGCCAGCAACAAAGTTCACCTGACAGACAGCAGCTTGGAAGGAGCTTACTTGATGGGTTTATATAGTTCATTAAGGCCATTTCACTCCTGCGTCCTGGGCTAGACAGTGTTTCAGAAGAGGAACTGGCATGAAGAGATATATTTAGGTATCAGAATATAGATTTCACTAAGGAGTGGCAAACAGCTAAGTAAGTGTCAATCGTAAATAATGCATGAGGCAATCTTCCCTTTATAAATGCATGAACAAGCAGTTCTTCGGTGGTGGACTCAGGCTGTGGTGACTAATGGGCACCAGCTATATGAGGTGGGGCACCAGTGTGGTAAAACAGAACCCTGATTAAGAATAAAATTATTTCCTTATGTAAAAAAATAGAAGGATTTAAAGTTGAACTACAACACCCCAAGGGCACGTCGAGGGCATCCTAGAAGTGCACTTTATCATGACGTCTTGCACAGTCAAGCATCATAGAAGGCACTTAATGATACTTTTTCTACAACAAGGGCACGTAAGAGGGCATTTTTGAAAATCATAACTTGTTACTTTACAACTGGGGAACTGAATGGGTATATCACATCATATATCATATATATAAACAGTTTATCAGTAATCAACAGCTCCCTTTCATCATAAACAACAACGCCATGCCTATCTTACTTGCAAAGACAACAGGTAGACAGATTCTTTGTAAGTAACTGAAGTATGAATGAAATACCTGTACTCTCCAATGTTAGATATCCTACCCCTGTCAGTGGCAACTTTACTTTAACTGGGAGGCTTTGAATGGAGCACAGCTCTTCTAAACACTGATTTCTAAATTCTCCAACTTTAGAAGTAGCAGCCTCTTTGTGGGTTTATGTTAATTCATTATTTTTTCTTGGGTTACATTTTCTAACAAAACAGTCATCACGAAAGTTGTTTAGCATTCAATTTGAACTTTCCGATGTCTTTCTTATTCACTAATGCAAGAGTGCTCTCATAGCTTCAGTAAAAGTTTAAATTATTTGATGATGGAAATCCCAGTTACAACCAAAAATTTAACCAATGTTTCTTAGCTAGCTGGCCACCAAATCTAACATTTTATCATCTTGCCTGAAAACCAGAGGACAGGAGGGAAGTCAAATAAAATGATTTAAAATAGGCAAAAGAAGTCAGAAGTGCATGAGGTACTACTGAGTGTCAAGAAACGCAGTTCTGTTGTCTCACCTTTGGAGCACTTGTCCATGTCGTCAGATGACTGCAGCCAGGCTGCTACTTTGGCCTGGCTGTTGCAGTTTAAAGGAAAGGCTGGTGCCGAATGCGCTGAGGACTGCCTCCGTATAGACAAGCACTGCAACAGCAAACAGACCCAGAGGTAATTCCAATAACAATCTGCCCTCTTGATAAATTTCTTCATTAGGGGGGACTTTGACTCCAGTTAATATTGCAGACAAAATAATGATAGTTCTTTGCTGAAACACAAAAGAAGGCATGTAATGAGTTTCTACTTTAATCAGAACACATTACTTTCATTAACAGTGTGCTCTGCAGTGCACAGGTATACCTTTCTGATAGAGGCACTCTCAGCATTGCTAGGGGAGTTGGGGGAGGGGTAGTGGGGATAGTGGAAGGACTTCTCGTTAGGGTACATGGCAATCTCGTTTTGCCGATAGAGCCGATGGTGACGCAGCTTGGACACCCATTCATCAAACAGCTCCTGTGATTTAATCTACAGAGCAGATACCAGAATCAGAAATCAACACAAGTACAAGTAAGGTGGAGCATGACAGAAGGTGGAGAAACACACACAGGTACTGTAATTCTTCCTCACATATACAACACATGAGGTCATTTTAAAGTCATTGTAATGTTAGCATCTGTTCCAGGAAACTAAAGGCAATATTCTGAGTAGTCCATGTTTTACCTCACCTCCTGTAAATCAACAGGGAACGCCTTTTATTCATTAGCCTTGCGTTTTACCTTCAGGTGATAGATGTTTTCTTCGGCATCAAGATCGATGCACTTGGCTTTCTTCTTAATGGCCATGACAGAGAGGCCCACGTCAATGCAGCCATGAAGCTTTCCTTTGTCAATCTGCAAGTCGACGCACGTTATGAGTATATTACACTGCAGATAATACAAATGCAACTGGATGTTGTTTAGGTTTAAAGCGCACTATCCTGTGGTTAACGGCTATAATAATCTTGTATTGGCTCAGCTGCCCTGAACACGTAGAGCCTCTAAATGGTTGATATATAATATGTGAGATTGGCAGATAAAATGCAGCGTGTGATTCCTATCAGTAATGATGAGATTGAGAGGGAATGAGGGGTTTTTGCATCTACAGACAAAGATAGGAAATTCTAGGGTAGATAGCTGGTGGTACAACAAGAGCATTACAAAATACATGCAGTGCCCAATGTAATCCTCTGTAACTGACAATGCAGCCAGCAGGCCTTTGTACTCACATCAGCACTGCACTTGCCATACTTCAGGATGCCCTTGTCCAGGAAGAAGTATCTCTGCAGGGAGAAGGGAGCACAATGAGCAAATGAGATGCAGCTGCGATGATATGTAACATGCCTGACAGCAAGTCTGAAGTCACTGTTACGACACTGTGATCATGACAGCCTCTTGTTAATGTATGATGTTAACGTCTCTGCAGTGAGATGTTTGTCATCCCAGGCTCTTGTCTGCCTCTATTACTCTTCCTCTCACTTCGTCACAATCATTTTCCTCAACTGTCTTCCTAAATGTGATTCTTGGTGCTCATACTGTACAACGCTAAAATAAGACTATTGAAAGCACAAAGACCTAAAAAGCTCTGACTGTAAGTCAATACTAAATGTATACAGCTCTCTTAATCAACAGGCCATCAGCTAATGCATCTGAGAAGCAACACCAAGATATCTAGGCAGTATTATCCCATGAAAGCTTTTAGACAGAGCGAGAACACACTCTGACCCAGGTCACATGTGACTCTTTTGTGAGTGAAATCATCTTCTGAATAAGCTCATTCAATTAGTTTAAAACACAAATGAGTCATGTCAGCAGATTTTGCAGCGCAGGCTAAAACCAGGAAATGGAAATGATGTTCAGAAGTCAAGTAGGTCTAAAAATAGGTCATGAAGTGTATCTCTCTAAAAGACGAGCAAGGCAACAGGGGTCATTTAAGGACTTCACAGTTGTTGGATTGTACCTTATGCCAGCCCTTCATGGGCCACTTTCTCCTCTTTAGCATGTAGCCCTCCTGTTTCTGGGGCTCCAGGACATTGCTGAAGCCTCCACGCAGGCCCTCCACTATTTCCCAGCTGTCCTGTGGGCACAGATGGTTAATGAGAACTCTGAAACATTAGCAAACACTCAACTTAGGTGCACACATGCTGATCAACATTGCTAGAAGGTATGGTAATATAAAACAAATCAGGCACACAGCAGAGTCAAGCCAAAAGTATTTAGCAATTGTGACTTTTTAGATTCTTAGCCCTTCCTTCAGTGTACTGTCAGTCAGTCAGTGGGAGGCTGTGAGAAGGGAAGGTGAGATTTCTGTTGCTGAGGGGAAACACCCAATGAGGTTTAGCATCCAGTGTGAGGCTCTATAGACTACTTTCACCTCAAGGTCCCATTTGCAAAATTAGCTTACCTGTCTAATCTCACTCTTCACAATAATCATTTCCTGACTTGGATTAAATCCAAATCCCCTGCAAATACAGAGATTAAGATGATATTTCATCATAGACTAATCCAGATAATACTGTCATGTACTTCAGCGGTGGGAATTCCAGGAAGGCAGCATAAACAGTGTGAAACAGAGGGTTTTGTAACATCTTCATGGATGCAGGGAATTTTACATGATTTGTGACTTATATTGCTTTAGGTTTACATTAGTGATGAAACAGTTAGCCAATAAATCATTTAGTCTGTGGGGCTGTGAGGCAATTATGCCATAATGGCCTCCCGATATTGTGATTTAGCTGGCCAAAAATACCATTTCCCATTTACAATTATTGGAAAAGGAACAACATACAACAGAAGGTCAAACAGGTCATCTGAAGGAAGTCTCTAACACGCATACTCTCAGCTAAAGCGCATGTTCTGTAGGTTTTTTCATCGGTAACAGCCTCCATTAGACCTAATGGGTCGAAGTGAGGAAAATGTAGGATGTAGTGTTCCTGGAGCTTGACTCACATAAGGGACTAAACGTCAGGACATTAATTTTAAACTCTTTTGTTTTTTTTTTGTCTTTATTGATAGTTGTACAGTGTAGGAATAGACAGAAAAAGAGGAGAGTGAGGAGGATATCACATGTAACAACGGTCCGCAGCTAGAATCAAGCCAGGAACGTGGTTGTACATTAAGTGTTTCAACTACAACATCACCAGGATGAACTATTACACATCTTCAAAAATTCTGTCTCCTGTGAGTCTCTAAACTTTAGGGAAGGGAAATAATAAATGGCTTGAGTCATACGAGTACATGGACTCAAGCTACCTAAACATGACACTTGCTGTGTTTCATAGTAAATGGAAGAAATTTGGAAACTGCTTAATGAAAAGAATAAGGAAATAGAAGAAGTCACCTCAGGCTTGTGGAGACTATACGATGTGCATATTTCACTATTTTCTGCCACTTCATACACTAAAGAATTAAATGAATAAAAAAAAAAATGAACAGATTAACTGATAATAAAAATAATAATTAAGGTGCATCCACTTGTTTGTATAAATTCATCATGCTGGTAATACAGTACTTTTGGATTATACCTCAAACTTCATAAATTCATCCAAGTAGGACAAAAACTCAAAGACAAATGATATTCTCATCACAGCTATCCTAAAGGACTTTGGGTTCTTGGCAGAGGTTTGAAGTGACTCCGTGTTTGTTATCACAGCGTGTCCCTGACTGTTCCAGCATATAACAGTTCTGGCTAAATAAACTGTATCAGTCAGAGAGAATGATTGCTAGAGGTGAGGCTGTCTAAAATAAACACTCATATCTGAAGGGGGTTGGGGGATGGAGAGGGCGTGGCTTGTTCTCTCCCTCTCCCTGAGAGCTAACATCACTCTGACACAGTCACACAGTGAGTCATTGTCACAAACTGCCTGCGCAGTTTTCTGCAAGGTCATGAGACACTGTCAGAGGGGAAGAGGTGACATAACAGACAAGGGGACATGTATGCTAAAGGGATAGCTCTCAGCATTAAAAAAAAGGAAAAGTGTGAGAGTTTCCAAAGTTGTCAAACACAGTGTTCATCCTGCTGTGATTTCATGAATTAGCCATGTCCTTCCAAAACCAAAAGATGAAGCAACATAGTATGACTAGTGTGTTGTAATACTGGTTTAAAAGCACAGTATGTAATTTCTGTCACTAGAGGTCAAAACAATCAAAACAAAATACAAAGTTTGA
>JAQQZW010000023.1:12430245-12442681 GCA_029814745.1 Zanclus cornutus | reverse complement strand
ATAAACAAGCTAAACAGAAGCATTGTGACTCATGCTTATTCACAAGGTGTATTTAAGCCACATATGTGCAGATACCAATGCAATATCTTAAAGCAGTGACAGCCTAATGTCTCTCTGTGGCTGAACCCCCCCCCTAATAAAGAGTAAGGTGTGGGACGCTTGTCATCTGGTGGACACTGCAGTGCTTAGCAGTGTGACATTTAATAGGGTCTCTGCAGAGTTTTCAGACAGCCCCCCTGTCAGATGTGTGACTGGTAGGAGGTCCTGGGGGATCCCAATGGACTCGCTCCTGTCTGAGAGGGCTACCAGGTAGACAGGCTACATTGCTCCCTGCTGAACAAAATGCCAGCTGCGCTGACAAGCCACCTTTTCTACCTGTCTCTCTCACTTTGTGTTTATAGTACCATGTACACTACAGTCACATATCTCTGCATGTGCGTGTACATGTGTGTGCATGCTGGATACATAGGCTACTCCCACAGTGAGCAGCAGCATGCTTATGCAGAGGTAATGAACGCTAAACAGAGTAAAGACAAACTGACATAAATTAGATTAGCTTTGTCTCTCTGCAGCGGTTGTAATATTCATTATAAATTCAGAAAAGACAATAGGCTTTTGTTGCAGAGAACGGAGAGGGGACTTCACCTCAGACCTGCTCTGCTCAGAGTTGGAACAGTTTGGACAGCAGGAAAGCCCACAAACTCAAAGTGGGGGATGGGACCTCTCCCCTGAAGATGTGTGGGTGTATATGTGCATTCATGCACATCCACATATGCTAATCCAGTATATGTATGCATCTTCTTGTGTCAGTGCTTAACAATGTGGGACAGAATAACACTACACCTTAAAAACACATGCACTGAGACTGTCAGTGCTGCAGATCTTTGCTTCAGCTGGATATTCGTAAGAGGTTTAAGCTTTTAATGCAACCAGAAAACACACCCAGGGTGTTGAAGTGAGGGCATTTTTACACAAGTGTGTGTGCGTGTCCTGTCTTGCCCTTGCCATTGTCTGGCCATTTTATTCTTTTTATATTTTCTAAAATAATATTTTGTTTGTCACATTGTAGTAAAAATCCAGAGACTGCTTAACTGTGTGCAGTCATCCTGACAGATGTGTCTAGAAAATGCAAGGCAATGTCACTTAAATGTTGTTTTCACATGGCAATCTTGGGGAAGTTTAATACTGCGATTGAAAAAAAAAACCTTGACATCGTGGGTATTTTATGAGCCTCTTCCAGTGGTTTTCGACTAACTATGTAAAAACTTTACTACTTTATGGACCATCAAATAAATAAATTAAGAAAGGCTTCAGCATGTCTCCACTCCTTCATCCTTTACACCAGCATTTTACAGAAAGTATATATTAATAGTTAACTGAATAAATAAAATACACAAATTCCGAATAATTAAAACATTTTAGAGACTCTAATTTTGGTTTCTGGTCAACATTTTATGAGAGTGGTAAGGGTTGTGTTGGGAGGACTCGTGACCTCAGTATTTTTAAAATCCTGGCAGCATTACAGCCCTGGGGCAGCTAATGTAAGAGGCTGTTAAATGTGCTGAAGTATGTCACAAAATTTCAGCGAGAAATTTTTGCTAACAGGTAAAAGCCTTGTTTTTTGCCTATACAAGAGGACTGAAGCATTTACATTGCGTGTTTCAGCCCGACCTGTCTCATCTTTTAATGGTCTGACACTTTGGTCCACTGACTGTTAACCTTGAGCCATGGTAGCCTAGCCTGTCAGTGCAGCTCTGCGGTCTTGACAACACTGACACATTTAAGCCCATCAGATCGATTGGCTTACCGCTCCCTGCTCCGTGTTGTACGACCACGAAGAGGTCAAATGGTGAAAACCTAGAAAGCAAGTACAATCACTCAGGGTGGGTTTAAGCTGAAAATAACAACAGTTGGTCAGAAAACTACAAGATAAAATTTCATGATTTCCACAAATGCTTTAGCTCAGTTTAATCTAATTAGTATGCGCATTGTTTGACACAATAAACAGTAGAAAAAGATAAAGGAAAATGGCCCCTGTGGGATATGCCCATCTGCCTCAGACCAAGTCAGCATGTCTTTCTGCAGCGACAGCTCAAATAAACCCACCTCATCTCTGTGATCTCATGCTTGACTTACTTTTCCCGCTGTTGTGTAATTAATAAAGAATCACAAAAAAGCAAAAAATCCATCTTACGTGTTGGAATGAACCAAATCGTCAGACTCGAATGTAACAATATGAAATCCCAATCAGGGTTTGTTTACGGAGCAGACTGCACTGAGCCAAAAACAAATGGAAGTATTGAGGGAGATATGCTCCAGTGGAGGCAAATTACAGATAAATCAGAGGCTGCTCATGCATTTTAAGTGCCACATTATACAGAATCCATTAGTAGCAATAGGAGTTCAGCACCACTTGAGATATTAAATCTCTTTGCCTGCAACTCAGTGGAACCCGGATGAGTCAATATCAGAGAAGCCCAGCTGCACTGCCAATAGATAGAGGATGAGACCTAAAGGAATGATGCCAGAGTATTACACCAACAATAGTCACATGATAAAGGCACAGGCTTGTGATACTGCTGTGTCGCCTGTTATGCAGCAAGACAATCACATTTCACTAGGGGCAGATGAAGGAGCAAGGTAAATGATCTGGAAGTCTGGGGTTAATTGAATTGTTAATAACTTATGCCTCTCCTCAGAACATTTTTCAAGGTCTCCCACATTTCATGCCAATACTAAGTGCTGATTTACTGAGGGCCACAAAACTTCCACAACCTGACAGCCAAAAGAGGATTTTCAGACATTACATCTGTCCTTGTAGGTGTGTGTGTGCCTGTGTCTTTTTATGTGTGTGTGTGCACGCTCAAAAGCCAACCCTATATCATAACACCTGCCTCAGTCTGGTGGAAAAATACTTTTCTGCACCTGACTGAAACATTTTTCTCTGTCACTCAATTGTCCCAGATGGAAATGAGCTGACTTATGAGCTATCCATCATTCATCAAGCCCAACAGCCTTGATGCCTTTTCTAGGTTCTGCATGGCTTATACCTGCTATTTCCTCTCCACATGCTGTTGCCTCTTGGTGCATGGATGTAGCAATTACTGAGAACGGGCGTGATCACTGTTGCAAAGCGAGCAACAGCTTGTCGTCTCCTGGAACCAGGACCGATCAGCATGAAACCGGCTCCTCTGCTTTTAACACGCAGGCCTGAGGGGGAAAAGGGAAGTTGAAATCACTGCTTCATAATTTCCTGAAATAATATGGTGTGTAAAATCAGACATGCTTCCTTTAGAGCGTATAGCCAAAAACAGATGGGGAAGGAAGGGGTCTGTGTTGAGATAACATGTCAGCACTTACTTTATATATTTGTATATATTCACAAAAACTCTTTTAAAACTTCTTTCTTCATATGCATATTGCACAAACAGCATCCTAAAGGTTATGAATAAGCTCAGACAAGAATGTGAGAACTCCAAAATGAAAAGTAAGAGTTTCAAGATACCTCCAGTGTCTATGATGCCTTTTGCTCAACCTTATATAGATGTGAGTCTTGGCACAAGGGAACAGCCCCTTTGTGTGTCTCAGGATCATGTGTGAATAACAGCCCCTCCAGACTAATGTCTTGTTAGAGATGAGGAACAGGTAGAGAGGGAGCTCTTTGGTTAGACCCAGTCCATTGAATGCAGATAGGCCCGGTGGTGGCAGTGAGAGGACGATGGAGGATGGAGAAACAAGGGGAGAAAAAATGGAGGGGTAGAGGGCATCGTCTCTTGAGGCCTCTGCGCTTCGCTGCCAGTGTGTGTAAATCAGCAAGCAGCTCACGGCTGCAATGAGGTAGAAAATAAAAAAAACATAAAAATGTCCAAGTGAAATAAGAGGCAAGGAGAAATCTTTTATGATGAGCCTAAATTCTCCTTACTCTGCAGTAGATCCAGTGGCCGGCTCAGCTTGTCTTCTCCAGACACCGTCCATCATCCCAGAGTCTGCATATAGCCACAAATTACTCAAATTACCCCACCTGCTATTCATGCAATACATATGTAATGAGGATCCTAAGTTCACATGATTATCATTCATGGAATGTTAATAGGCCCATGTCAAATTCATTAATATGCACGTAAAAATGTGAACCGCCAAACCACAGTGTCAAAAGTTCTGCAGTCCTGAAGAGAAGTTAAACAACGTGTTTAAACTTGTGCTATTGAGCATTTTTCACCATTTAAGCATAAAGGTTCACTCTATCCCTTAAGGAACACTGGAACAGTCTTAACTCAAAGGTCTCCTTACTTACTTACAAATCTGCCAAAACGCTCCTCATGGTCTTCTTCAGGGAGAGTTGGGCAGGTTGAAGTGCCATCATGTCATCAAAGTGTGGAAGTTTCCTAGTTGAAAGCTCAGAAAGGTGAATCTTCAATCTTTATGTTGTTTATCACATTACGCAGCCTTTATCCTTCAACATGAACATAATCCAGTAAAAGGGGCAAATTTACCTACAGTGCCGGAAGTATTCAGGTCCTTTGAAATTTCATTGTTTTATTGTTTTACAACAGTGACTTAGTGTAGATTTATTGTGGATTTTGGCACTGATCAACAGTGAAAGGACTCTCTAATGTGAAACAGATCTCTACAACATGATCTAAATGAATTTAAAAAATAAAACACAATATGCAATTTTGCTTAACAATTCAACCCCTTCCATAGGACACACCTAAATCACCACTGGTGCAGCCATAGAATAAGTTAGATGGAACTCAACTGTGTTTAGTCGAGGACTTTCAACTGATTGTAGAATAAATGCATCTGTATCTGGAAGGTCCAACTCTGAATCAGCATCATGGCAAAACCTACATCATGAAGACAAAGGAGCACTCCAAGTAACTCCACAAAAAAGGGATTGAAAAGTGCAAAACAGATGATATTATACCACATTTCAAATGGCAAGTCCAATATATAATATAAATATTATATATATAAAGATGCCCATTCCTGTTTCCAATTATGCTAAGTTTTTCTGTATCAATAAAATCATGTTAATGCCTCTATGAAAAACTCTTTACAGTAACTGTTTCTAGTACTGCCACAAATGTTGGTCAAATTTATCATTCAGTTGGAAGACAGTCTCTCAGCAGTGTTACGAGACTAGCTATCAGTCAAGTTTTAAAAGTAACAAGAGAGAATGTCCAGAAGGCCAAGGAGGCCAAATCACCACTGACAGAGCTGCAAGTGCATCAGTCAAAGCTGCAAAAAGATCAAGTAAAGGGAAACAGTCATGACACGATCCGCCACAGACAATCTACAGCCACAAAAAAGGAACGGTGGAAAGTCGAAACTAACCAGCAGGGAAATGAAATACAGGTACAATACATACTACTGTGTACTCTAGGTTGACAAATACTTCAACTTGGCATTCAACCACAACCACGTCAGTTCTCATTTGGACTTCTGTCATGATGACCAGTTGTCTGGATTATATAAATTCTGAGTCCCCCAGTGCAACCCCCGCCTCCAAGCCTTAAGAAATGTTTGACTTGCCACCAGAGAGTGTGTGAGGTCTTCTTTTGCCGCAGTTTATATATCAAAATATATATTCTGGTATTTTAATCTCCCAGCACATGCTTTTTCAAAGCCTTCGCCACATATTTCTTGAGGAGAAATATGAAATCTCTTTATCTTAAATTGGGTTTACAGCTTAAAATTGTCAAATTTAAGAATTAGGACTCAACTGAGCTTTAAAACCAAGCATGTATAATTTGTGTGCAACCGTAGCATATAAACTCCTCCTCTGGTTGCTTAAAATCCCGCAAAATCCCTTAAATAATACTGAACATGTTACCCTGATGATATACTTGATATGTTATTCTGCCCATTTGCATGGTCACTCTGCACTGGCAAGCAGCTCTTGTGTAGTTTGGGCTCTAAATTATCTCAGGTTAGCTTGGCAGGACCTGTGCTTGGAAATACACCAAAGTTGACATTAAGTGGGAGTGATAGCAGCAATCTGCCATATTCAGTGACTCAGTTAGCTCAGCAAGCTCCTGTAACTCAGCCCTCATACCTTTACTTCCCCTGTCAGGGGTCTGTCTTACAAAAAAAGCTGTTCTATTAAGAGCTGACACTGAGATGGCACCTCAACCTGAATGTGGGGTCACTACACCCAGGGGCATCCAACTCTGTGTGGGGTAAGAGAGGAAAAAAGGAGAAGAGAGATAAGCCTGGAATGGCTGGCAGGCAGTCAGCTGCAGTGAGATGTAAGAGGCACAGTGTGGCGAGGGTTGTAATTACAGTTAGAGCATCTCTGGCATCTGTGACCTCCCCTGATTACAAACTATCCTCCCGGACCATTCAGGGTCATTACTCACCTCACTAACTAGTAGAGTAAATCAGTGGCGGCGCGCCAACCTGATATTAGAGCCACAGCCACAGAGTAAACAGGGCCAGTGTACGGAGGTTGGCTCCTTGTAAATAATCTACGAGGAGATGAAGCAGGAGCGAGGCGTGGGAGATGTTTATAGCGGGTGGACAAACACCTGTCACTTTGATAAGCCTGATTTATCCTGAATGACAGGTCAGCACATAGCTCTACCCTGCCTGACAGCCTGGACTGCCACCCCTCACACCCTGGAACATGAGACCTGTTTGTAATGGTGATGCATGCAGTAAGTGATAGAGATGACAAGCGCCTCTCTAACAGTTTCATCAGCGTAAAATATCAGCTGGGACATGATGGAGTTCAGGGCAGTATCCTCTGTGGGGTTGATGGTGATGTTTTTGAGGACAGAAACGGGACTTTCAGACAGTGGAGCCACTTTTGTCACCCCTCCTGCTCCTGAGATATGCAGGTCTTCAGGTCGTCACTGTCTGCAGCTTGCAGAGGGCAATTAACAAGAAGGAAGAACAGTCACTGGTAATATGTGAGAGAAGTGGGTGTGGTGCTTTTAATAAATGACCTGTCTAATCCCATATTTACTGGGCTGCCACTAACCTTGGTCTTCAGCTTATAATATTACACATTAGATGTTGAAAAATCACTAAAAGTAATGAAACTCTATGCCTCAAATTCCAGAAATATGAATTTTCAGAGCAGTCTGTCATGATCTTAGTTAGCTTTCCCTTTAAATGCATCGTGTCTTCTCACATTGTCACGAGCCAGCTGAGGAAACCTTAATTTGTCAGCTGCCATGAGTTATGCTAACAGAAACTGACCTCAATTAAGAGTGACTTGCATTTAAAAAGTGTCTGTTTCAGATTTTAAGATTTAGACCAGGGGGAGAGGCTTTAATGGAATGCTGACAGAGAGCCAGTTCGAAAGGTAATACATTTCCTGCAAAATGCCAGGGGATAGCACATAAATAAGGCAATGTTATTCCTGACAGAAACTCTCTATGAAGCTGTGCTGTGATCTATGGCCGGGTGACCCGGTTAAAGAGCAGCAGAAACAGCTGACAGCTTGATCAAGATTACCTCTCTAAAGTGGTATAGATCAAGTCTTTAGCCTTCTCACCAGTCTCAGAGTTGATGGCATGAAATGGTGATGCTACATGATAATACCTTACAAAGATGAGCAGCTATTGCTGTGAGCAGAGGGATATTAGTGAACTGATACTGTCATGAGTGTTTTTTTACAAAGATGGTACGCGTTAACGCAGGATGAACAAGTACAAGTAACAAATTTATGGTCATTAGGCCGTGTAAGAATTAACATACCTGAGCACTAAATTGTCAGTGTAAAATGACTATGGATGTATTCTGTCCTGACGGGAAATTTGTTTTATATTTCCATCATCTTTCTCAGCAAATGTAATTTTATTTATTATTACTCAGCAGCTCAATCTATATATATTTGCCCGATAAAAGTGTATCTTTATGGTTGCAAGTATTAATTAGTGATATTCTGGTATCATTAGTGTAATTTAGTGCTCACTAGATTAATGGCACCCTGGCATTTATCTATGAAACATTATATCTTTATGTTAAATTGCAATAAAAGAACCTGTATTTTCTGAGGATATGGCTGTCCAAATGTAACGCGGGGGGATGGGGGAGTAGTTGACATCCATTAAGGAAATCCTTTATTGGCACATAAAAATGAGAGGCAATATTTAGCCTTAGTTGCCTTTAGAAACCCATAGCCTGATTTTAAAAGGAGGACTGTTGGAGGGAAATATCAAGCAATGTCAGCAGTAAAGGAATATTTGTGTTATTATTTTAAATCAACAATTCGACACCAAAACATATTTTTAAGTGTTTTATAATCAGCCGAAATGATGGAATAACACTCTCAGAGACAATGTCAGAAATCTGAGTGTTCTCCACTCACTGAATATCATTATTTATAAAATAATATCATTGTTTCACTGCATCTTCATCCTGCTCTAAAACAAAGCATTTTCTCTCTATATCCAATGTAGTATATTCAATAACTAATTATGGTAATTCATTACATCTCCAATTAGCAGAGAGGCTTTATCGCTGCACTATACAATAAAGGGGAGGATTTATGTTGGCTTTGAATGTCACCCAGAGGACAGAGGACGAGCTCATCACTCAACAGGAACAAAACAGAGAGACAGGAGCAAGGAAAAAAATAAAGGAAAGAGGGACAAAAAGATACAGTGAGTTATTGGATAATGAACGCATTTTCCTTCCCATTTTCTCGTAACCTTGAGAAAACCTTGACAAGGCCCCCTTTGTCTGCAGCAAACCAAAACGGAGCGTATTACCCTAACATATAAAAAATGCGGCACAACTTCAGTATTTTAGCCAGGAGGCTGTAAAAAGATATGTACAGTATGTATGTAACCTCGGTGGGATATGCCCAGCTCATGCCACCTCGCCTGCTGTCAAACAGCCCCTCAGAGGGTGATAAGCATCCCTTCTATCTGTGAGGGTGGCTGTCTTATTAGTGCACCTCAGCCAACCATCTGCCACGCAGTGATCTTCCGCCCAGCAAAGTCTCTCAGGTGCCATAAAAAAAAAAACAGTGTCCCTTTGAAGCTTGGAACTAAAGTGCTGACCAGATGAATAAACTCATTTTAAAAAATATATCCAGGAGGTTGTGTACATATGTTCGGTGTGCACACAGGATTTTATATTGACAGTGGCCTGAACTGCAAAGCATTGCAGAGGGAAAATAAAATGATTCAGTAGGCTGAATTGCTATTGATAAATGCACTTATTTCTCATGTCTGGTAGTGCTAATGGTTTCTTTCCCCCGAAAATACCTCAACAAACCTCCATCACACTAGTTCATGAATTAATTTCTGTTATCAATCTTATTCTTTCAGTCTCTTGTTAATAGTCACTGTTGACTCAGTCTGTAAACATCATTTCACAAAGTGTGTCCCAAGGCAACCACATAAAAAGAAAAGAAACTGGCATGTGGTATTTTTCACACTGAGCATCTCTGTCACAGAGGTGGTTATCTATGACCCGTGAAGAGACTCTATTGCCACCTTGTGGTTTGACTAGCAGGTTCAATAATTAAAAAGAGAAGCTCTGACACAACACAAGTTTAAATCTTTATTCACTTTGGCGTTTGCAAATACCAAATTTGACAAAAGCAGAAAATGACTGGTGTTGAGGAAAAACTGTGTCTTGGTTAGAGAATAAATACAAGCAAGCAGTGCAAAGTACAGATACTGTGTATTTCAGTCATATGAAAATCTTTTCTTTCAATCTTCAGTCTCTTGTGAACAGTGGACATGGGAGGAAATGATCCTGAAAGTGACACAATGCACCAGTTAAAATAAAGTGACATTATTCCAGTTAAATATTTTTATCCCTTAGTTTTGTACAAACAAGCATATGAAACAAAACATGATTATTACAGTCACGAGGTCTCAGCAACTTACACGGTTGGAGGGGTAGTATTCATAGAGCATAAAGCTCTATCAGATAATCTTTGGGGACAATTCCTATATTTCCATTCTTCTCTCAGACCCACCAGCCAAAGCTCTGGTACTCCTGGAAACAGGACAAAATGGACACAGAGTGATAAGAGTGTGTTGAGGAAATACATTTCCTAGCGTCTTTTAATTCATGTGGTCGTCACTGAGCACTTAATGAAGTAAATATCACCATCTATCATCATACCACAAAGCTGAGGTTTATCTTCAAATTGAAAAGTCTGTCTGATGGCAAAGGTAAGCTATATAAGTAAAAAGAGCAGAAATATCACTACAAAAACAAAATTCTTGTTTTTGAGACCTTGAGCCTGAGTCTATTTCTAATAGAATATCTCAGAATTAACAATGATATGGCACCCTGTCGGCCAAAGGTTTAGACGGAAACCATGAACCACAACGTCCTCGGGTTGTGTCAAGTCAGGGCCTTTGTCATTGCCATCTCTCCCTGTCCTTATTTCCTTATTTTAAGCATACAATGCTTTTCCTGTTTTCCGTTTACCCCCACCTCCAAAACAACACCTACATCCCATCAACAACTTTATATTTCCTGGTCCCTGTCCTGCTGTCAGTTTGGAGATTGCACACACTGTACCCTCCACTCACAACACAAAAAAGCCTGTGTGCATAGAGCACATAAGACATAAATCTGTCACGGCATGACAAGTAATAGCTCCAAATGGCTGTCAGCATGCCGAGATGTGAGGAGGACACTGTGCGTGGAGATCTGAGACAAGAGGAGAATACCCCTGTCTCTTCCTCTCTCTTTGGCCAAGAGCCTGACCTCACATCAAAGTCCTTCCAGGACATGAATCAACACCGGAGATCACGTTGTGACAAGGTTGAAGAAAGAGAAACCTGCACAGTGTTTCGAATCCATGCCGAAACTCAGGGACGAGGAGGGACCACATCTGTGTCCAGTTATTCCCAGCAGAGATTAATATATGTAGTGATCATAAGGTAGTAACAGACACAGGGTGATTACAGTAACAATAGATGTGGCTCACATTTGCAGTTGTCTGTTGATGGGCCCTTCATCATGTCAGATGAAAGGTTGCTTGACTTACTGTCCATATCACGACTTTATACACAGGACATGACTATAGTTAAAAAGTCATTAATGCGTCTAAATTATTAACAGAAAATCAATCATCACAAGAAAACAGAAAATGTCACATTCATTTCATGAATGTGTCACATAATTAAAATGACATTTCACAAGCCCCTGAGGGACAATACAGCAGATTGACATGAGGTGTGTGTAAGAGAGTGCGAGACTGAGTGTGTGTGCACATTATGACTTCCTGCAGCCAGCCTTTGAAAACAGCAACACCTCATTGTGTAGTTCTGGCTGACAAATAAGTCGTGCTTGAGTGAGCGCAGCACACACGAGAACAGAGCCGTGGAGGACTGATAACACCACACACTGTGACAACACATGCAGATTAACACAAAAAAACGAAACTTGATAATATTATTGCCAAATAATTGCATGACTTCTGGCAAGTGAAGCGCTCCATGGCTGATGAACCAGTTTAGACGCACAAATCGTACAACAAGATCTGCAGGTACATTTAAAAACAGCTTAGACAGTGTTTACATTTTATCAACGCAAATAGGCCTCCTGTGAAAAATGTTGACAAAAACTATGACAAATATTATTTACCAATGTAATTAACACTGTTTATAACTCATCCCTCCTGAACATTTTCATCTCGTTTTCATGCATTAGCGTCAATAGATTTCATCATAGTTTTTTGTCATCGTAAATGAGTTTTATTTAGTTAATCCTGTTGCTCTCATCAGTGAAAACATTTCATTGATGAAAACAATGACAAAAAATTATTAGCCAATGAAACTAACACTGCCAGACACTTAAGTGAAGTGAAATGTTACATCTTTCTATTAGTTTTATGTGCTGTGACTTGAACTGGGGGGCGGTGGTGCAGCAGATCAGGACAACACACTCTCCCTCACTCCCAGTCTGGCACTATAATAAACACCCAGGTCCTGACTGGGGGGTCTCGCAGCTGTAACACTACTGCTATTTCTGGCTTGTGGAATGGGGGAGGGACGCAGGGAGGAAGGAGAAAGGAGAATAGGGGAGGAGGGAGCGACTGGGGGAGAAGGAGTCGACTGTCCGTTAAGCTGCAGCTGGCTGCTGCAGTCCAGACAGGTTTTATGGTCATTGCCCTCGCAGCAGGCCACAACCCCCAACACCAAGGTTTCAGCTAATGGCACTCCCAGTCTGAGTGAAAGGGCAACTTGATTCTTGGTCCTTTTCCACACAAGAAGAGGGAGTAATAAACAGGCATTTGGCCATTGAGCATTGATGGGTCTGTCTGCTTTGTGTGTTTGTTTCCTTCCATTAGTGCTGAATCAATTAATCAATTAGGTCGTCAAAAGAAAATTAACAAGTTTGATAATCCTTTATTTTCTAAAGTAATTTATTGCACAAAATGCTTCTCAAATTTGAAAATTTGATGCCTTTATTTTTAGGTTTTGTACTGTTGGTAAGACTTTAAATTTAA
>JAQQZW010000023.1:12000718-12011485 GCA_029814745.1 Zanclus cornutus | reverse complement strand
TTGGAATCTCTTTTAAATGTGATTTGTTAAGAATATACACCTGGTGGCTGGCTGGCTGCCCTCTCTAGATACTCTTCTGGAGACAGCAGCGTTGGACTGTCACCCAAACTACAGGGTGTTCATCACTGGGGAACCAGCACCAAGCCCTGAGCAACATGTTATTCCCAGAGGCATACTGGAGAATGCCCTTAAAATCACCAATGAGCCCCCCACTGGCATGAATGCCAGTCTGCATGCAGCGCTCAACAACTTCAGTCAAGTGTGTTGAAAACCTGAAATAATTTCTTTAAAAAAGTATTAATTAGCAGATATTGTAATCTGTATTTATTTTTGTCTCTCTCCCTTTTCAGGACACTCTGGATATGTGTTCAAGAGAACAAGAGTTCAACTCTATGTTCTTCTCCCTCTGCTTTTTTCATGCTTGTGCTACGGAGCGCCGTAAATTTGGTCCCCAAGGGTGGAGCCATAATTACCCCTTCAGCATTGGAGATCTCACCATCTCAGCCAGTGTCTTGTACAACTACTTAGAGGCCAACACCAAAGTAATTTTAACCACTACTTTTAAGGATGATTCATCATTTTTTGTGTATATTTTAGTTATATATTCGTTGATCTTGATAAAAAATTTGGTTTGTTTTTTACTACTTTCTTAAGCCGTGCGAATTCATAATGATAACAGTGTTTTCAGTGAAAGTATTGTCAGGCAGGGATGTCGAATTACAGTACAGTGTATTCAATTTCTTTTTGAAATCTTTTGTTCCACTGTTATTTGTGAAAAATACTCACTCGTCTTTTTCACATTTCTTCTCTCATAAATATGAACACACAACCTATAATTTAGCTTTATTTCATGAAGACAAAAAATCCATTCAAGGGGTGCTGCACCCCTCACAACTCCTAATGCATTTCTCTTAGAACTCCTATTACCCTGGTCACAACCAATTATGTCTCCTAGGTATTCTGCCCTCCAAAAACGAATGTCCTTCATTATGTTAACCAAACAGTAACCTGTATGTGCGTATACAGAGAATTCATTAGGAGGGCAATGAAGCGTAATCCTAAATGTAATTACATGCAGCCAGTGTGACAGTTCACAACACTACATAAGTGATCACTGCAATTAGAGCTGATGAAGGAAGCAATTTGCAAAACAATACAGGTACAAATGATTGTGAACCTCCAGCTTTTGTAATTTGTTATGAATCACAGGTTCTTTTCTTTCTTCTTCACCCTCTCGGATCATAATCTCCCGCTGAGGAGAAGACTCTTCTGTCATACATTACATCAGTGTGTGTAAAGAAACATAATTTTGTTACATTTCCCTGCCTTTATCATTATTACCAGGGCTCATTTGAGGAGAAATCTTAGTTACTGCTCGAAGTGTCTAAGGAGGAACGCAAAAATGCAGAAAAAAAATGCTGAATTTAAATGCGCTGAAACTATTTGTGGGATGGAGATTATTTTAACAACCTTTGTCTGTTATCTTTTTAGTTTTGAGATGCCCCTAGTTATTTAAATACCATATTTTTGTCAGCCTGCAGACAAATATTTATTTTAGTCCATGCAGGTGCCCTGGGAGGACTTGTGTTATCTTTTTGGGGAGATTATGTATGGAGGACACATAACTGATGACTGGGATAGAAGGCTGTGTAAGACCTATCTGAAAGAGTTCATGCATCCAAACATGGTAAGTGAGTATTCATGTTGCCATGTAAGAATTTATTCATTTGTTTTTGTGTGTGTGTGTGTGTGTGTGTGTGTGTGTGTGTTTAATTTGAACAAAACTATTGAAAAATAAATTAATTTTAACAGGTTTAATTCCCTCATTTTCAAGATTTCAAAATCGATATTTGTCAAGCTGGATATTTACTTTAGTCTTGTGACAGTCAATTTTACTGTGCCCAAAAAATCAAGAAAATCTACTCAATCTACAAAACTGTTGTGAATTTCTTGTGGTGTTAAGATAAAGGGTGCCCTCTTGGGATGCAAACCTAAACTGCAATATTGGAGTCAGAATCTTTGCCATTGCTTATTTTTCCACCCCCACTTTGGTCATGTTTCCCCTGTGTGAACTGTGCCAAAATTGGCTGCCAGCTGCTGCATGACGCTCCACTTTAAGCATTATTTTGTGATAATTTCGTACTTTGTTCTTTAACAAAAGACCAATTCGCCCTTTGTGAGGTCACCTACACTACCAAGCTAACAGCCAATGATCTTAGTGCAGTTTAGGTTAACTGCTCATTGTCACCATTTTTGTATATTAAGTAGTGAGCTGCACTGTCTTTGTTTTCATCTTTGGATTTTCAAATCTTTAATTCATAGTTTGAAGGGGAGCTATTTCTGTGTCCTGGGTTCCTGGCCCCTCCATTCATGGACTACATTGGTTACCACAGTTATATTGATGAACATCTTCCATCCGAGAACCCCGCTCTGTATGGTCTGCACCCAAATGCTGAGCTCGACTTCCTCACTGTCACCTCAGACAACCTCTTAAGGACTCTGCTGGAGCTGCAGCCACAGAACTCCTGCAGAGCAGAGGGGGCAGCTCAGAGCACAGAAGAGAAGGTATGGAGGCATAAAAATCCATTAATGAGAGGAGCAGCTAAAAATACAATAACCTACCTATATTAATATCCTCACCATGTCAATTTTATTTGTCAGATAAAGTCTGTCGTTGAAGATATCCTTGACAAGCTTCCTGAGGAGTATAACATGGCAGAGATAATCACAAAGACAACAAAACGAAGCCAATACATTCTAGTCTGTTTCCAGGAGTGTGAGCGCATGAATCTTCTGCTAGCAGAAATAAGAAAGTCCCTTGATGAGCTTGAGCTCGGCCTGAAGGTATGGTCTACTGTGACATGTATTAAATAAAAAAAACTCATTAGTAAGATCCTGTAGCATTGATTTAGATGTCTTTGTCCACAGGGAGAACTCACATTCTCCTCCAGTATGGAATCTCTACAGTCAGCCCTGTTCACAGACTCTGTTCCAGATTCCTGGGCCAGACTGGCTTATCCCTCCACTAAAACACTGGCACAGTGGTAACTACTCCGTCCTAATGATACTGTGTTGTTTTTTTGTTTTTTTAACAAAACATAGCCTTTATTTTGTTTCCCAGTGACACACCGAATTGTTCATTGTAACAAAAATTCTGTCAATAAATTTGGGAAAAATGCCTTTAAAAATGGAGCAAATGTCAGGTTGACACTTTCAGACACAAAGGCTTCAAGTAAGGGCATGCCATGATATTTATTGATGGATTTTTTTTTATAGGTTTAGTGATCTGATTTGTAGCTGTCGAGAGCTGGATAGCTGGACTCAAGACTTAGTTCTTCCTGCAGTTGTTTGGCTCTCAGGGCTCTTCAACCCGCAGTCTTTCCTCACTGGTGAGATCGAAATCTCAAAATCAACACAGATTCTTTAGATGACATGTGTACCAGAAATATTAACATGCAGACTGTTTTTTCCAGCTGTTCTGCAGAGCATTGCTCGCAAGAATCAGTGGCCCCTGGACAACATGACTCTGACTGTGGACTTAACAAAGAAGACAAAAGACGACTTTGGACATCCACCACGGGAGGGGGCCTATATTCACGGACTCTTCATGGAAGGTCAGAATTAGTGGAGCTAACATTTGTCTAATACTGATTCTAGTGACAGATTTTTGACTGTATATATCTTTGTAAAAAAAGAGCATCTCTGTAAATACTACCCTCACAGTACATCATGTCCTGTGTCCCCTAAGGAGCGCGCTGGGACTCTCAGTCTGGAGTCATCTCTGAAGCGGTTTTGAGGGATCTGACCCCAGCCATGCAGGTGCTGTACGTTCGAGCCGTGCATGCAGAGGAGCAGGAGCTCAAGAGTACTTATGAGTGTCCATTGTACCGCACTAAGCAGCGTGGGCCAACATACGTGTGGACCCTCCACCTCCGAACCAAACAACCTCACGCCAAGTGGATTGTAGCTGGAGTGGCACTGCTGCTGTCCGTGTGAGATACATTTTGTAGTATCTACTAACAGTATTCTGCAAACAGTGTTAAAAACAGATATTTTTGAAGGGGGTATATTCTTCCGTTGAGCCAGTATTGAATCATTTATTGCTACTATTTTGCTTTTTTATCATGTTTTCTTATAATTACTAATACAACAAATACAATTGTACTCTTTAAACATTGCATTGCTATTGTTGTATTCAATTAGGTTCATACTGACAATACTGACATTGTAGTGTGTTAATGTGTGCATATTTTAGATTTAAGGATAATGGAAATAAAGAGGTGAAGATGCACGTTTACTCAGTGCTGAACCTGTTGTGTCTGTGTCGGACACTGTTGAACGTCTCCCTTGAGATGGTTCAGTCTGGGCATGATTTGTTGGGGCTTATGTCTCCATTTTAGACCATGTAATTCTGGATCAGGACTCTTATCTTCTCAAATGAGATTTTCTCCAACGCTGATAACTGCTGTGTTGATCTTAATTTCTCCCTGCAGCCCGAGTGGCTGCAGACAGACAAGAGGAGGATGGAGGATTGATTCTGTGTATTGTATTGCAAGGGGGAAATGAAGAACTAGTCTTCCTGTAGTTTCTCTTCATCTGCCCTCTCTTCCTCTCATTAGCACGCCACAACAGCTAGCCAGTCATTTAGTGACAGGGAAATGATACAGTGCTGGCAGCGTTTGGGAGGAAATGGCAGAGTACGAGGCCCAGCACAGCAGGGGTCGTGCCACTGATAGTCATGTTAAAAGGCCAAGCAGGACACCTGGTTAAAGTCAACAAGGGCATCTGTGTCACACCTCCGCCTCACAGCATTCAAGACAGACAATGTGCACTGATGGTTTTATTGTACTAAAATTTTACAAAGATCCCACATTTTCAGCATTTGTAAATGCCTGATTATGTAAAGAAGCAGGGTCTAACCATGTGAAATACTTATCAACTTATTGATTATTAATCCATTTATAGAATTTTCCATTTTAGTAGTGGCACAGATAGACTACAAACTACATTTGGTTGTACAACTTTGTGTTTTAAAATGATAATATAAGAATCTTGTATCTTGTTGACAGTACAGGAAAATGTAAGATCTGGCTTTGTTTCCTGCAATACTGTATATTAATGAAAAATATGGCCAAAATTAGTGTACAGTTTTAGAATATTATGTTCCTACTTAAAAATAATTTTAGATTGTTTGGACCTGATGAACCCACTAGAGGGCCCCGTAGCAAAAATGAGCTGTGAGCCTCCACATACAAACCACTCCGTTTTCTCAAAGTACTGTATATAGTGTGTATATTAGTAATTTGTTTGTGTTAACTTTATTAAACACAAAATTATTTAGTAAAATGCACCATGTACACAACATTTACCCCCCCCACACAAAAGGCATTTAAACTATATTTCAGTGGTGTATGCACTTTTAATAAATACCTCCACAGCAACTAAATAACCACAAACTAATTGCCATGCAGTGACCTGGGGCCTTTGGGCCAGTTGAGGGCCTATAGCCCCATGGCATTTTCCTTCGTAGCGAAAATACCATATTTTTTTAATTGCTGACATCTATCTTCTCGTTTTTGAAACTGAAATGTTCAGTACNNNATATAGATATAGATATATATACACAGAGAGAGAGAGAGAGAGAGAGAGAGAGAGATGTTTACCAATGTCCAAGTATAAACTGTATACAAAATATATTAATCTGAGATAGTTCATATCTTTGATAATGTGCCTTTTTCTTGAACCTGGTTCTTATCGACAATATAGTCTGTAGTGCTATTATAATTTTTATCTGTTCTATAACCTGAGTAAACCAGGGCATCCGTGATGTATGAGTTAGAAAGTACCATTTGCCTGTTTTAATGATTTTGAATGTCACCACCTTATACATGTATATGTCTATCATATACAATAAGCAAGTCATGATGATGAAAAATATTTTATTGCATGCACAGTTGACACTGGTGGTCAATCCATGGTTTGTCATATCATGCAGACCAGCCAAAACAGTGCGCACAAAATAAAAACATGAAATCAAACAGAATATCTTTAAAGCAAATAAATAATTCCAAAACAAATAAATATCCTTATGCAGAATTTTAACACATATATACAGTATAAACAGAATCAACTATACATTTTTGATGATACAAATGGAATTAAAAATAAGGCAGATGCTGCTGAGGCATGTTCTCTTCACGTTCATGGTGGGTTTTCAAATCCAAAATATGCAAATCAAATCTCAAGAATTTAATGCAAAATTTCATCTACAACAATTCACCACGCCTACTTAAATGGTCTATCCTTAGGGCAAACATGAGAATTTTTCAGTTGACTAGTTTAGAGAATAAATACGGTATCTTCTTTAACTACACACTATACAGATGTATACAGTAATGTTACACACTGTACATAAGCAAATGGCTTCAATTTGTCTTCCTCTTTCTCTGCTTTTTTGTCCAGAAGGTGCTTTAGTATGTCCTTGATTTTGCTATTGCTCTTTACTTACAGGGACAGTTATTTGTCTGCTACAATATCTAGCCACATGTTTACTGAGGATAAAAGGAATCAGCTGAAACTCCGTAATGGTGCTGAGTAGCATTTGATTTAACTAGAAAGCAGTCCTCAGTAAAACTATTCAGAGGAAGTGTTATCACCAGTTGCTATGAGTCACCTTGTAATTGTTTTTGGAAACAAATGGTTTTTAAATGCTAATTTCGGAAACTCTGAGCACCATAAAGCTAAAGCCGATATCTCCAACCCTCAACAAATCCAACCATGGCTTATCCTCTAACACAAGGAAAAACACACTTAATTGTATTGTAACCTTAACTTTAAAGACCAGCACAGAGCCATATCAGTATGGGTCTGCTGCTACATTAGCTGATTGTCCATAGTCCAACTAGATGGTTATCCTCATACCAATGCTTTTTTTAAAAGGATGAGCAATTAGCATTAAATTGAATAGATTTGTTTAATGGTATTTAGCACTAACATTGTCATTATAACTCACACATAGGACAAACAACTTCATACGCACCAAAGAAATATGCTATACTGTGTATTCTTGTCTAATTTCCTGCTCTAATTTCCATCTGAATAGTGTAAAGCCTAATACACTGCACTTCATGGTTAAACAATAAAGAAAACTGTATGGTAAGAGAATTCTGAGAAGTAAAAAATGGATAATAAAAATAACATATGACCATGTAAAATATTTAACAATCATCTTCAATATTTCTGGTATCTTGATTCTTATCTGCAAGACTTCAGCTTGGTGTGCATACACAGTCCTACATTGTTAGTGACCGAATGTCCCCTAGTGGCAAAGAGAACATCTGGATCATGGCGGACTCTTAAGAAAACAGCAGTATTGTGTTAAGTATTTGACTGGAGTAGTCTTTGGTTAAATCTGATAAAATAACTCTTATGCTGCTAGATCTGTGAACACTGTCTGAAAATACAAAAAGATGTTTATCATTAGTCAGTCATCCCTTTATGTGACATGATTTTTTGGGGTTAAAAGCTCTGGAAGGCTAGTAAGTGGACCTTTTTTCTAAAAACATACTGTTTTCAATGAATATGATGAACTTCCATATTCAACGCTTTCTTTGTCTTCACATTTGTTTTCTTTAGCTTTCTTACTAGATGGGAAGCACTTCACCAGCAAACAAACTTGTTTGCTCATTCTCCACAGAGGGGCGCTGTTGGGTCATTGACAGCATCTGTATCTGTAGGAAAGTAAATGAATAACTGCAGCAGCAGCAGCAGGTTTGGACCTGAAGATCTAGTCATACTGACCAATATCTTAAGCTCAAAGCTGATGCTGGTGTTGGTGTTTTTCTTGCCAACAGGCAGCATAAGTTTGAGTGGAACTACTGGCTCTGCAGCTTAGCTGTTGGATGATGTTTGCTGGGCCTGCTCTCAGCGTTTTTGGATCAGTGACACTGTTCTTGAACATTAATGCATTTAAGATGGTTCCTCTGCAGCTTACTCCTGTCTCTGGCAAGAGTTTTCCGGATTGAGTGGATCCCTCCTGCCGACTGATTCCTGAGAGATAGATGAGATAGTGATAGATTGTTCCTTGGCATTAGACGGTCTGGCAGACGGAGTGGGGACTGCAGTTAGAGCTGTCCTCTATGCACGAGGCTCCAGTCTGTGTGACAGTTCAAACAGAGTCTGCTGATTGTCGATGATATGAAGGTAATCGATGTAGGCTCGCACTTCGGAGCTGCTCTTCTGGGTGATACCATTACCTGGAGGGAAACCAGACGTTAAGCTTCCATAGCTAAGACAGCAACACCCACACCAACTCCTGGCTATACTATGCACAAAGCTACAAGTTAATGAATGCACTATTGTGAATTTTCAACACAACCACATCACTGTGGTAATTGATGCTAAAAAAAAAACATTGTATTGAATGCTGTACAAAGAATCAAAGGATAAGTTCGTGTATCACGAGACATTCTTTTAACTTTCCACAGAAGTGGTGAAAGGTAAACCTGCCATAATTACTTTTTTGTCAAAAAGTGAAATGATTGTTGACATCATAGTAGGTAGTATTAACTTGGTCTAAACTCTTCGGAATTTGTGTATGTCAGAGTTAACTGATTTTAACCACAGATGGTGCCCTCCAAAGACTGATACGGTATTCACTTTGTAAAATGTCATTACATCAGGGATTATATGTAGTTTCTCGGAATTAAGAACTTTGGGGAACTCGCACCATAAAATAGGGAATGAAATATCTGAATACTGACCCATGTGATCTTTCTGACACTGCCGGATGAGCCGCACTGCATCTGCTATCATGTGCTGGAAATAAGGACGAACAAGGGCTTCATTAAACGTGACATTCCAAGTTCAGCACCGCTCTACATTTTCAGTAAAGGGCTCATGAACTCACCAGCTTTTCAAAATTGACCAGGTTGTCATGAAACGTCTTGTTGCCCTCGTGAATGAATGTAATATCTAAAACAGATACACATTTCTATTTAGTATTCACCAACAGGTGTTTGTTTTGTGTTTGTTTCTACCTGTCAAATCTGCCTGATGAAAGTATTTCACAGCGCTCTCCTCGTAGACTAGTTGTGGGCTGAAGTGACAGAATAATGAGCGCACCTTTCAGTAGCAGAGGAAGAAAGGGGATCTTTGGCACCTTCATCTTCTTGAAGGAGTCCCTGTAGGCCTTGTGGTTCAGTGAAGGATCCTGTGAAGACATTTTCAAAACCAATGAGTCTAATCCTTCGAGGGTGACTGTGTGTGCCTGTGCATGCATGCTTTGTTAGCCTGAATTATGGCAACTTTAGAGGCTAATGATCATCTAAAACACCTGATTTTTGGAGTTTCTAAACATCTGTTTACTTCACATTATACACATAAAACCAAAGGTTTGTATTGCTTGGTAGATTCGATCAATGTCATGTTTTTTTTTTAATTTCAAAACAGATATATACAGCGTATTATATACACTGAGTGTTAAGAACTACACTTACCGTAATGGTCTCCAGCTCTGAAAACAGCTTTTTGAATTTCCCAGGAATTTTCTGCAGAGATAATAGCAGAATTTATTTTTTTTCTGACACTATGTACTTCAGCTATAAAGGTGGTACAGCTGTCTGTAAGATAAATAGGACATCCTTACCTCCCATGTCTGACTGAGGCGGCTAACGGCCGCAGTGTTCAGGCCCATTATAATAGCAAAGAAACAATTGAGGTTCCTCTGAGCTTTACAGCTGTAAAAGATCATTGGAGCATGCGGTTCAGTTACCTCCAGGGGCACAGATTAACAGCACAGAAGTAGATGCAGTTGATTGATTTGCCACTGGAGGGGGCACCTTCCAATGTAAATCTAAACACCTCACCCTAAGCATCTGGGGCTTAAATGCTGCAGTGTTGGCCAACAGTGTATATGTGATTCCAATCATTAAATCTTTGATCAAAATGCTAAAAGATTTGAGTGAAGCTACTAACTGGGCAGCGATTTTGATGAACTTCTTGATAAGCTGGACCCTTTTGCAGAGTGTTGGGCACAGCAGAACCTCAGTCATCACCCACAGCTGGACCTCATTGCAGCGCTGTAGCAGTAGCTCGAACGCCACAGTGTGGCTGCTGCTACTGTGGCGGCTGAAGGTGAAATAGACGAGCTCTTGCTGTAGAAGGAATGGTGTATACTCATTTGTTGAGCAGAGCACAGCATGTTGTTTCTGATGTGTTTTAAAACTGTTTAGACTACCCCGGCTGACATTTTTACTTAAGTTGTCTGACAAACCTCGTGTATTGAGTCGAAGATGGTCCAGTCGAAGTTGGTGAGAGCAACAGCCACATCCCATGTGTTCAAACTGAGCATGCGAGCTGCCCTCTGTTGCAGCTCAGAGTTGTCTGTGAATGGGTTCTGAAGAAGAAAAATGAAAGAAAAATCTATCTCAAACAATGACAAGCTGGAATGGAATTATAGATTGTCTTATTCGTTGCTCCTGAGCTGATATGTGAATATGTATGTACTGTATGAGCTAACAGAGGTCACTGTTTTGACATTGTACTATATGTGCAGTATGTTTAAGCTGAAGCGACATTGCAGTGACATTGTTACCAGGACTTCTCCCAGGTCTTTCCTGCAGACATGCAGCCTCCCCATTGGCCGTAAAGAATTGGAGAGGACTCTGTCCTGAGGCTGCAGGAGGAGCCTACCTGCAAGGGGAGAAAACATATCACAAACAGCAGAATACCATTAAAAATCTGTCAGGCAGTGTGTAAGCAGCTATC
>JAQQZW010000023.1:11614138-11625703 GCA_029814745.1 Zanclus cornutus | reverse complement strand
TCAGCTGCTGGCTGAATTGACACCCTCCTGGTAGTATATATGCAGGTTCAACATTTCCTATTTTCTTTGTGTTTTTGATGCTTATTTTGTTTGTCACACATAGAAAAGATGACAAACTGACATTCACAATAGCTGCAAATAGTTACAAATTCAGTGAAAGCTTCGTTTCAGGTTAAGTGTAAGTGTATTAGAAATGTTTGCCTCAAGCAACAGCTAAATCCGATCAAAGGTTACTTTCTTAAACTGACTACCACCCTGTGACATGAATTATAAAGGTCAGAAAGCTAAAAGTTGCAGTCTGTTTACTGTCCATGAAGCCTCATTTATATACCAAACATCTGCAAGAATAAAACACTTAACAGAGAGAAAAATACATTACTTTAAAGTGTATTTAGATATATGACCTTAGGAATGTCTTGAATATTTAATAATTATATTTTTACCAATGACAAACAGCAGATGTAATGACTGGATTTAATTTTGTATGAGGAAAGTGATCACTGTTGCAGCACCACTACACTGCACTGCATTGCTTATAAACAGAGTCATGGCCTGTCATTTAGAGCAAAGGGTCTGGATTTGCCTGGCATGAAGTTAAAAAATGTCAAGATGTTGGAGACACCAGAGGACGCCCGGCAAATCCACGCAGCCTGTCTGGGCTGCAACGTCGTCCTCGTGGGAACCTCTTTTGTTTGTACTGTGTCTGCAAAAACACTGTTTTTTCTTTGCACAGGAAAAATTCTCTTGACTTGCCGGGATGCTGAGAATGCTTCATCTGGAGATGTCCAGTATATTCATTCATAAGCTCTCATCTGAGTATGTGCACGGCCCTCTCTTCTTCTATTACATAACAAAAATGAAATCACATATCATAACACTGTTATGCATTTTACTCTGCCACTTGAAGACGTCATAAAACGGGCCCATGACCGATTAAGGTCACGACCTTAAGTTTGGGAATCGCTGCTATAAAGTAATGTAAATAATTAAACTTGCTTTCAAAGGTAACTCTGAACATTTTTATAGCAGATTGGAAAAATTACAGTTGCACATCAGAGTGCAACGTAAATGACAGGGAATGGTGTTCACACTTTACTTGTGGTTTAAATTTGTGTAAATTTATTTTGTTTTTGTGAAACGATGTCTTCAACATCAAACACCAAAACTCTTGGTCAGCGTACACCTGACAAAATCCGAGCATGTGTGTGTGGTACGCATGTGTCTGCTCAGCCGCTCTTTCTGTGCAGATTCTTACACTGAACGTCCAGTGTGATGGAGGTATGGTTGACACCCTCGTCATTTGTGCACTTGACCGTATAAACTCCTGCATCCTTCCTCGTCGCATTCTTGATCTCCAGTGAGTTGTCATCCAGCCAGTGGTAGTGCAGATCCCCCTCTTCACAAAAGCACAGAACACACATACACAGACACATAGGCGCACATGCAAACCAATGGTAAATTAAGTATTCATTACACACTCATCAACTGCATGTCCTCTGGCCACTGGTCTCTAAGTAACATCTAATCGTGCATTATTGATTGGCCTGGCTGGATTCCCACATCAAGCCAACAATGGGCTGCATGAGAGACATCTTCAATACCCCAGCAATCAAAATGTAGTAATGTGTGGGTTTCCACATTCAGAATACAGTCATTTTATGGTGGGGGATGTATGCTGGCGCTAACAGAGTTAGCAGAGAAAGAGAGTGGGTGCAGCAGGGCCCTGATGACACTGGCCTGCAGGAGAAGCCAGGTTTAGAAACACTGTGTTGTATTCAGTGAGACAGCAATCCTCATTTAGACTGCATACATTAGAGCTGTAATGAGAATCACATTTGGCAGGGTCCCATGCTGGCTAACCTGCCATGTTTTATTCAGACCCTGAATGGCAGAGCTGAGTGTTTACTTGCTGGCTCAGCTCAACTAGGACCTGGTTTATAGAGCCATCACACAGCCCCAGATCACCTTTTACCAGCTTCTCCCTGCGGTGCAGCCAAATGCAGGAGACCTCCTCTGGGTTAGCTGAGACCAGCAGTGGGATGGTTGCCATGTCATCCTCCACCACCTGGACCTGCGTTGGCTGCTCTGAGCTGAACTCTGGTGGGTCTGACACAGAAAAAGCACACAAATACAGCTACAGTATGTTGGATTTATACCAAAAATACATGCGCAGAGGCACAAATGCGAACTCAGACCCACAAACTGACAACAACCAGCAAGAGAGAACACAAAGACACACAAAACATGTTGAGCATGAAAGCAGCAAGACACACTAATGAGAGTCAAACCAGCAGAAAGTCGACATCCCACCAATAAATCCAGATCTAACCAACTTCACATACTTAGACGACGGGGGAGTAAGGCAACGCGGGAGGGAGAGGGACAGGCATTAAAACGACGAGTGACAGTACTGTTGTCCAACTGCAGCTCTGCACAAACACACAGTGACATTCCTTCATGCTCATACACAGTACCAAGCTTTGAAGCAGTGGCTGGCTGCTGCCTGTGAAATGGCATCAAAGACAAACATGGCCGTGCAGCAAAGCAAATGCACAATTAGGACACACTGCCGCAGAGCTCAACAGACCCACAAATCACAACAAAGGTTTCCAGCAAACAAAAAAAAAAAAACAACCCCGCACACATACACATACTGTACACTGACATTTCTGTGCAAAAGTATCCTAGTAATGCAGCTTCCTGTTCACACGCACCATTATAGATCATCATTATGCATCGTTTAAGTTTTATGCAAACTCTTGGTTACATGCCAAGAAGAAAATAAAGAAACAAACAAACCAAGAAAGAGAGAAACAGACAATCAATTCACCCTCTACTCACAAAGCACATTGAGTTTGAAGAATGTGTTGGCCCCCTCTGCTAGTGCAGGACTGTAGGCCTGGCAAACGACCCTCTGGTTGTGATGCTGTGAACTCAGATTCAGGGATAGAGAACTGTGTACTGACACACCACCAAAAAGAGCCATTGCTGGTGGCTGCTCCACTCCCTTGAACCTGGGACACAAATCCCACTCAGCAAATCCAATCAACAGGGGAGTTAATGTTCACCAGGCAATCATGTTTACTGCCACATTTGACAGGATAAACATCAGTTATTCAAACTCACTGACCCCAAATCAGCCATGTAATTTTGCAGGAAAATGCCCATATCATAAACATGTGTCTTTGTCTGCTATGGGATATTCCACCCACTGCCTTGCCAAACCTGAGGGCGCCCAAACTCCAGAAGATGCTGGCCTTCGGGTTGCTGCTTCCTGCCTGGCACTCCAGAGTCAGCGTCTGGCCCCGACGTAGCACCTCCTGTTTGGTTGTGATCTTGATACTTACGGCTGGAACTGGAGAACCACAGAGGAAATAAGAGAAGACAATCTTAACTCCCTGTATCAAGATGAAGAGTTTAAAATGGTTGGTGGAAGTCTGTGTGAACGGATTCATATCAAATCTATTTATCTGATATTGTGCTTTTCTCTCAGCTGAGTTAGACTGCAGTAAAGCTCAGGCTGTGCTTATGTTTTATAGCTCCAGAGTAACTCACAAAGAACCTTGAGCTTAGCGTGGGCAGAAATGATCTTCTTTGCCTCATTCTTGGCATCACAGCGATAGGTAGCCATGTTGTCACTTGCCGTCAGGACCAGGAGAAGTTCTCGAGCCACGCCCCGATCGAAGGACGTCTGCTTCAAGGCATCAGCCACGACCTTCCCATTCTTAAACGTGGAGGAAGGGTGTTACACGGAAAAATGTATGTACTTTAGACATACTGAGGCATATACAGTACGCACTCACCTTGAACCAGGTGAGAGTCCCAGTGGGATTCCCTCCAGTGGAGAAGCAGATGAGACGGACTTTGGTCCCTGAACGAAGGGGGACATCTTGAGGAGGAGTATCGAGCCATATATTTTGTGGGGGGTCTGTTGTTTGGGGAAATATTTTTACAATATTTTTCATGTTTCTTCTTACAATTCATGTTAAAGAGAGGATCATTAGCCTCTGAAAAGAGCTAAAGACAACAGGGATAATAACTATTTTCAATGTGAAAATCTGTACAGAAAATATTCACTCCAACACAACATGACAAAGCAAGCCTGGAAAATAGCTACTCATTCCTTGTCAAGGATCATATTTGTCTAGAGCTATGTTTGCCTTTTTTTGCATTTCTTATAAACTAGAGTTATAGTTACAACTGACTTTTCCGGAACCACAATAGGGTTTTTTTTGGTAAGAAATAAAACAATGGTACCAAATCAAAATTCATTCTCCTTGCTCTTCGATTTTTTGTCAACTAAAAATATAACAGTTTCAAGGCACTAGACTTAAGACCACTCACAATAGACACTTAGTTTGGTGACCTGGGTCTTGGAGAAGTGTGTGCCCTTGTTGAAAGCCTCACAGGTAAGTTTCAACCCATCGTCCTCCCGGGAGACCCTGTGGGTCATGTTGGACATGGTTGTCATCCCACCATTGTCTCCCTGCAGATAGAAAGCACACATGACAGTTCAGTCGGGGGACAGACAGCCTTGGTTTCTGGCATTGTCAGTCTTAGGAAAGAGAAGGAAAAAAATCAGAGAGAAAAACAACCCACCGTGGTCTTGGCGAATACAGATGGCAAATTAGCCGCTGTAATAACTGATGTTGTGCATGGTCTGTGATAAACAAGCATATTCATCTGACTCTCTTTGCTTTACACATTGTTATAAATTGAGCAAAGCGTCATTTTGCACCTGCCTGATAGCAGCCATGCCAATGCAGCACATCTGGTTATTAAAGCTATTATTGTGACGATTACTGTAAAAGCCACAGTCAGAAAGACTAACAAAGACACTGGACAGCGACGTCAGTCTTCATTAACCTCACACTGTTTCAGATGCATTAAAGCTCACACAGAGCACACTGAGTGCCTTGTGTAAGATCAAATGAAAATGCTGCTGCCAGATGAATAAAGAGCTTGTTTAATAATGCTCATCTTCTGTGTCAGCTTTTATTCACTTTGATCTTATTAACGTACAAGAAATAGTAGAAGAGCAGCAGAATACTCCTTTTGGAATCGGCTGCTGATTCATTTGCAAAGCTGAGGCAGACCTATTCAGAGACTGCTCATGGTCATACCGCTTTCTTTCATCTGCGAAGGTTCACATGAGGTCACATTTCATACTGAGGATTCTTTTAATTTAATGGGACGGATTTTAAAAGTGTTTTGTTGGTACTGTAAAGGGAAGCTTGACTGAAGGGCAAAGTTTTTGCACTTTATCTTTTATGCCTTTTGCCTTGTGTTCACGAAAAGAAACAAAACCATACACTTTTTGAGTAATCTCTTTAAACTTAACAGCATGATCACAAATTATAACCAACTGTGCACACTGTCTCTTGCCTGTATTGTTCTTGTCCTTCTGCTAAGATAGATAGTTTTTAGCTCTGTGCTAATTGTGTGCAGTGCTGTCTCACCTCTTCCATTGTAACAACAGACGTGTTAAGTTCCTTGTAGCCCAGCCACCAGCGAATCTGGACAGGGGGATTGCTGGAGGTGGCGTAGCAGCTCAGACTCAAGTCCTGCCCCTCAATGGCCGTGAGTGAACCTAACAATGTCACCTCTGCCGGTTCAACTGATGCACAAATACGAAGACAAGTCAGTAAAAATACTGTCACATGAAAAGCACATCCAACAGCTACCTATTCTGATCACAGTGGCAGCGCAACTATTTTTGGATGTGAAACACAGAGCTGTATCAAGGGAGGGAAGGAAAATCACTTGAGAGGCAACTTGTTTTCTCAGGAGGTTTTCAGTGTGGTTTCTAAAGTCTGCTTCATTTTAACCACAGGGGGAGACAAGGAACAATTGCTGCAGGCAAAGTGGTGCAGCTGCATAAAGCCTTCGGGGGAACATAAAGGCTGGGGACTGAGCTGGCAGACATGGAGAAGGAGGGGTCATGTATGTAAATCTTAAACCTATTTGTGTCTCTCCCACATGAGACACAGAATGGGATGCATTTGTGCATGCCACGCACAAAGACTGTTGAAATTACACAGGTGCCGTGAGGTAAAAGAGGCATATTCATATAACACCAGTGAGACGTATTCTGTGCCCTCCAGCCTCTGCCAGTGCCTAGAGCGCAGTCAGGCAGTCAGCAGCTCATTTTCAACATCTCTGAATGGATGACTGGGAGGCACGGCACCAGGGCCTGTTGGGGGCTTTGTGAGGAGAAGGAGAGGCAAAAGAGTAACTTCATCCACCGTTACACAGCACGAGCAAGAAATTTATGCAAGGACCTATCCTAAGTCAAAGCATATTTACATAAAATAGGTGAATCAGTCAGGCAGCATTTAAAGCCCTGACTTACACTGTCTGGCTCTGTAGTGAAAATCAGGCTATTGTTAGGCTCAATACACCAAGGCTACTGAATATTAATTCTGTATTTGTTTTATTGTTGCTGAAACAAACATTTTATATTCAGAGAGAAAAGTATAATCTATTAACCATGGGCATTACTGTCGCACAAAGTGTAGGCTTTACCGCCTCAGGATTGTGCATTAAAGCACTTCAGCTGAATTGGTGTAGCAGCTTTCAAAGAGCATGCAGTGATACTGATCTGGAGGCAGTTGGAAAAATGGGCTGCAGCTGTAATGATCGTTAGTTTCATTAATGATATTAGCATTAGAATTTATGCTGGGACTGCAGAAGAATTGGTTTTGAAGGTAAGACTCTTATTATATTCCTCTGCCTCATGCCTATATCCTTAATAATCCATTGCTGCAAGCCCCACCAGGGCTTTGCGTGTGCAAGTGTGTGTGTGTGTTTTCAATGCTGTGCTCTATATCAAGCATTATTTTCACTCACAAAGCACAGTGATTTTGCGGCTGACAGACAGAGGCGACTGGGACACCAGGTTGACGCTCTCACAGCACAGCACTGCCTGGTTGTCATCAGGGGTGATCTTCAGGCGGAGGATATTGCTGGACTTTTGAGCCGCAATGTCCTCCTCCCAAGTCATGGACAGAACTTCTCCATTCTGACACACACAAAGGCAACATCAAGAGAATGTTTGAATAGCTGTAGCAACCAAAGAATGGTTGAGTAGGAGCGCTGCCTGGACTTAAAATTGAGTTTAAGGAGGTGCTCTTTGCATTAGAATATATGTAGACGCCAATATCACAAGAAATTTAAAAGGTACTTTCCCTTTAAACTAACTCTTTAAAATAAACACAAAAACCTGACAAAGGCGTCAGAGTCTAAGCTCTAAGTTTTAAGGTCTAAGATTACCATGCCATGACAATAAAGGCATTTTAATTGTTTAAAACCAGAGTTCCTTTGAGTTTTCTTGCAATTTTTATGTTTGGATAGTTGCACAATCCCATATGGTGCAGTCAGTGAAGTACAGAAGCTACTAACAACAGGACACTTCCACTGCAAGTTCTTGAACTAAAATAGCTCATTTTGTCGGTGTGACAGTGTATTGCAAAGCCTCCTCAACAGATGGTGCAGAAGATTTACCTTGGTCCAGTGGAGAGTGGCTAGGGGGTTTCCACCATGAGACACACACTCCAACACGAGCACTCTCCCGGCTTTGACTTCTTCTCTCTCCAGACCCATAATAACTGGAGGTTGAGGTGGAACTGCCAAGAATTGGGAGACAAAAATAAAGATGGACTTGACAAAGAAAGACTACATAGAGGGCAAAAGAAAAGAGAAAAAGGTGGAGGAAGAGAAGGGCTGTAGTAACCCAGGGAAAGAGCAGGATGGAGTGACCATCAATAGGACCTGCACTTTGATGAGAACACTCTTGACATTCAAGTGTGGAGCGTCTTTATTTGTTGAGACAGGGGCAATAAATTGGGCACATACAACATGACTGCGGGATAAGAGGTCCAGATCTGATGAAAGCATTAAGTATTAAGGGAGCAGTGAGCTGGATCCAGTCCATAAAACAAAATAACAGATGTTCAAACAGTAATAAGGCAACGTGAAATATGAATAAACTACAGCCTCGTGGAATAAAATATCTAAAGTAAATAGAGGAGGACGGGCCTTTGTTATTGCTGCAATCAGTTTCTGAGAGCAGGTTGCAGACCCTGAGCCAGTGTGACAAATTGCCACCTTGCTAACAATCCGGCTGGCTGAAAATTGCCACCGCACTGGCTTTGATGGGCTTGCATGCTGAGTAAGACTGCAGCGGTGGTCCCAAGTTCTGCAACATTAGCACTTAGCACAGAGCCCATGTTGTTTAATACAAGGCAGAGAGATGGAGAGGAAGGGAGGAGTGTTGGTTATCAGTGATTGTTAAAACAGCAGCGGTGGCCTCTAATGTGGAGGAGTATAGATAGAGACAACATTAAGGTGTCTAGTCAGCCTGTGGATAATACTGCTGAGCTGGTGTCAGCAGCCCTGCTCCACTTTAATCAACAACATGATTTAGGCCTTGGAGAAGCAGGTGGGTAGACTCTCAGGCCTAAACAATCAATTACTTCAACTGATCAACAGAGTAGAAAATACTAAAGCTACTGTAGTAAACAGCAGCTGTGTTGTTACACTGTTTGTGCATTCAACAATGTTTTCATTATTGCCTTGCCAAATAAGAGGAAAAAGAAAGAGAGACAGAGAAAGCAAGTATGTCAACTTACCTTTTTATGCTGCAGTAACAATTTTATAATATAATGTCACGCAGTTTGTGATAATAACATGAAAGAAAAAGCAACAGAAACTGCCTCCCTGCCTGCCTCAGTGGATTCTAAATTTAATTTGAGCTGATGAGCACAAAAGTTGCCGGGTTAGTTTTGCAGGATTCATCATTATTAACTGTGGTGGCCCTAGCTTTCCATATAAGTCATTATAATACTGTTGAAATATTCAGTACTTGAAGCCCTGCTGATATAATCCATCTCAGTTGGTCTAGTAATTGGGTGACGCGTTTTGGTAAATATAATAAGACCGAAGGTATAAATATTTTTAAGATTATTGAATACAACAGTAAATCTAAACTATGATTTTACTGCAGGGTTGGTGTATGATTTTATGCTTCTAGCCACCACACTGTTACATGGTTTTACACTAAGAAAACAGTCTTGACCTCCTGCTTTGGTCATATCAATCTTAGCCCACCAGGGCACAGCTTCGGGAACTGCTCAGTCACACTCATGCTGTCTTGAAGTAGGTGTGAGTTTTCCTTCAGGATGAATGTTTCTCCTTGGACCTCTAACACAGTCTGAGTGCACAAGGCCAGATACCCTTGGGCTTCCCCGAGCTTGGGTTCCTGTGCGTTTGTGTGTTTGTACGCTAGTGTACTTTTGTTAAACAGAGGGGGCGTTGACTGTCAGTTTACAGACAGGTTGAGACACTCACAGTACACGCTCATGGTCATTGTGGTCGTCACAGGCCGGAAAAGAGCGGGGTTGTTGGCATGACATGCCAGCTGCTTCCCGTTGTCAGAGCTCAGAGCAGTGACCCTTTGAGAGGTAACAGAAAGACAAAAGAAATGAAAAGTAAAAAAGACAGTTTGTATTGAGCTACACAAACTGCTAAAGCTCAAAACATCACATCATGGTTAAGTCTGACCAGTGGGGGGCATACCTATTCAGATCCTCTACTGACAGTAAAAACACCTAAACATTAATGCAAACATGCTTCATAACAAAGAAAAGTCCTGCAGTCAAAATCCTACTAAAGCAAAAGCACAGAAGTGGTGACAGTAAAATATCCTTTAAGTAGCCCATTAAATGCCCTGCAGTAAAACGTTCCCTCTGACTGATATTTTATCACAGTGGTTCCCAAACTTTGCCATGCAACGAACCCCCCAAATAACATTAGCTTTAAGCCACGGGCCCTTTTTGCAAGTTCTGCAGCAGTAAATCAAAACTTTATGTATGCTGCCTTACACTTGTGATAAGGCCAGGGATTCATTTGGATTTTTTGCAGCTCAGCTTTTGTCATGTGAGATGTTGGTCTGCTCGTCAGGTCTTTTCCTTTTCAAAATGTGTCCATTTTTGTGAGTTGGCATAAGCTAGCTCTACGCTAGCTGGCAAAATTCCTGCTGTGGGTGGTCAAGTTAGAGCTAGTTTTAACAAATTTATATAAGACTAATCTAATGGTTTCCAAATTTGGGGTTGCGCCTCCCAAAGGGTCAAGATATATATATCTGGTGTGAGCTAATTAATGGGGTTTATAGGAAGGAAAAAAAAAAATCTGGTATACAAAGATGTAATTTTCTTACTTTCTCTATAGTCCTTGTTTTTTTGTGAAATATTGGATAAACTGAACAGTTACTTAAATTAAACCATCTGTGGAGTGTAGAGGAAAAATGCCTTTTTAACGGAACAGTTAACAACTTATAGACATTTGAAACATGACTAGGAGCCTCAACAAGACACTGATTTCATTTTGAAGGGTTTACAATCCAAATTATTTTTTTTAATTTGAACAGTATGACTATAGCTCACAGATAAATATAGTGTAGTAAAAAGAATAATATTTGCCTCTTGAATGTTGTGGAGTAGAAGTATTAAAAAGTATAAAAGGAGAGTATCTTAAATTTGTACTTGGTACAAATAGTAGTACATGTACTTTGTTACCACCACCACTGTGTCTGGCCACTTGCAGGAGCCATGTTACAATAAATTCAAAAATGCTCTTTGTGATGTACATTGAAAGATGCACTAGTCCCTGCAATGCAGTAGATTTATTCTGAGCCTAGTTTACTCTTCCATTTTTATTTCTTCTATATCAAATTACAGTACAATGTCAACCGTAACAATCACACATGGCCCACTGCTGCGTACGCTCAGTGTGAATATGAGGAAGAAGCATCAATATTGCTTAAGACCTTGGCTGTTCCGCAACAGAGCTGAACAACGTTGCAGCTCCTCAGTACCAATGTTATCGCAGGATATGACAAGAGGTTATTATCTTTGACACAGTGGAGACAAGCAGGATTAAAGTAATCTATGGCCTGTTTAATGTATAGGCACCTGGCGAACCAGCGAGGATCGGATCTGTCTCGCTGCTGGAATGTAATTTTGTGCATTTGACAGAAGCTAATTCAATCGCACAGAGCCAAGTAACAGTTCGCTGTGTGCTGAAATTCATTGTACTGACGAAGACAGAAGGAGAAAAGAGCATTGTGAAAACTAGGGAAACAAGAAACAAAGACAGACTTGGGGAGATTGAGCAGGTTGGTGAGGAGAATGAGTCTGGCAGGCGGGCGAACACATACGTTACTTCAGCATGCGTGTTCAGGAGCTTATCCTTTGAGCCAGACATGGTGAAAGACTCTGCACCTGTCAGCTCGACTCCATCTAAAAGACACAATGGGGGGAAGGCACTCAAAAAGGGAGAATACTGTTTGCAAACTTGCTCATGTGGGACAGAAACATCAGTGTTATTCCTATGGAATGGTAAATACTGGAATACAATAAATATGTGTGTGGTGCAGTCACAGTAATATCATTGTCTCTAACCACTGTTAAAATGAAATCAAACCAGTGTTGAGACTACAGGATAACCAAAACAAAATATTTAACATAGCAAAAATGTAAATTTCAACAAGAGAAAGAGAGAAATCAG
>JAQQZW010000023.1:11514423-11527211 GCA_029814745.1 Zanclus cornutus | reverse complement strand
GAATACTTAAAAGAGACAAAGGAGCTCAAGAGACGTGTTTAAAAAGTTTAAGGTTTGCGTTTGTTGTCTTTGTAGTATGACCAGACATGAGAATAGAGGCTGAACTCATTTCCATGTGTAATGTGGTTCTATTTGGGTGGCAATGTCACCACAGTGGAAGCTCGAGACGTTCCTGTTAGACACTTAATTAACAGTCTTATCGCACCAGGACAAGAGAAGAAGTCTGGCCATCAAAGATACAAGCACCGCTACCGTCTGGCATTGCTTCTCTCCTACCGTGCAAACATTGTGCTACAGACAAAGTGTGTGTTCTTCAGTGTGTGGCCCTGCAGCCTGAGAAAAGGCGCGTGCTACGTGTTGGTAAAACAGTCACATAGAACACATCTGCCCCTACTATGAACCATACATTCTTTATCCAGAGTAAAAACACCAAAGAAAGAACACCCCAAGACAGACTGCACAATGAAGTGTTTAAGTTCATCAAACCACAGACTCTGGTGCAGCCGGTAAGGTGTTAAAGGCCATGCAAGGGTCAAGAGCCCAACCCACAGCATTCTCTGCGGTGATACATCCCAACACACAGCCACCATATGTCCAGGGTTTCACAGTCAATGAGCCAACCAACCCAGCATGACAAAGACCTATTCACACCCAGTTGACTCTGAGGAAATCTGCAATGCCATGGTATGATTAGGACAGAATGCAGCACTAGTCCAGCCTGTGGCCGTTAGAATAAAAAAACAATAGACTCCAAGTTAGGGAGAAGTAAAAGGAGTGTTAGGGAAAGGAGTGCGTAGACAAAGAACTTTACAAAGCACTTTGAGCAGATAAACGTAAGCATGATCTTGCCCTCAGCCTGCTGCAGCTCCATCACTTGCCTCCATCAAAGCCCCTTGAGATTCTCCCAGCATACGCTCTGCCTCTGTCACTCACATCTCTGTTAATAAGGCCAGGAAAGATATGCAAGGATGAAAGATCCTTCTCTCATGTTCTACGCTTTGAGGATGTGTTTCCGGGTGTTGAGAGGAGGTGTGGAAAATGCAGCTTCATAGCGTAATGCTGCATTTTAATAGAAACAATAAACCCATCCGCTTATAAAATAATATTTTGTGTCCCATATCCTGTTGTGTAGTGGCTCTGGGGACTTTTGGCAGACTTTAAAAAGCCCCCACCAACACTAAGCTAAAGGTATAGAAGAAGGCCATGCCAAAGAATAAATTGTGAGGGGCTCCTGGGGGAGGGATATATCACACATATATTCTTTTACTGCAGCGATTAATATCCGGGAAAAAAAGGTCAAACTTGACTTGAAATGGTCCAGTATATCACAGTTACATTCGGAGCCTGCATTTCATACATCAATCCCTGCTGTGATGTCTCATCAGCCTGGTCACACAGGAAAGACCCACACTGCACATTATCAAAGATTGATGGGGTGTCCTAGTTAAAGACAGGGGGAGGAGAGACGACTGGTTAGAGACGGGAACTTTGCGTTACTCTCTCCCTCTTTGGAGGTGTTGAATGTGCGTTGCGTGGCCTTTCACCGCACAATGCAAACGTCATCAGCTGTAGTTTGCCAAAGTTACGCCAGACTTTACTGCTGAGTAACCTAAAGACCTGGTGAGGGGGACTTGAAAATGCAGTAGTTTGAGGTAAATTCTCTAACACAAGACGAGGGCAGAGCCTTCCATCTCCTCCCATCCGCCCTCTTCCTCATTCTCCCTGTACCGGAAGACAAAACAAACTGACAGAACAAACAGGCAGATTATCCTAAATCCTTCTTTCTCTAACACACATCCTAACCATCTCTTTTATCCACTGTTCATCGTCATCCTACCCGTTTCTTGTTCAGAGTGCTTGCTTAATAATTAATTTATTAATTAGTTCGCTCATTAATCATTTATTCATTAATCATGGCCTGATTTTTCTAGAGGAAGCGGTGCAATCTGAAAAAACCCTGACTTCACATTTCACTCTAATTATGCTCCTTTACTAATCAGCGCTTAAGAAATGGAGTTTCAGGAAATTAGTTTTCCCCTTCCCTTCTTTTTCTCAACACAAAGCAGGATGTATTGAGGTCGGCAGGTAACATTTTTTTCCCTCCGTTTCTTGTGTTCTGGAAGCTCTTAGTCATCAGTAATTTTAAAGGAACGAGTTAAGTTACAGGCAATCTGATGAACAGAAGAAAAATTTGATGTTAAATTAAAACTTGTCTGTTCTTTGGATGAAATGAGAACAGGAATTCTGGTCACAGACTAGCCACAGACAGTGATTAATAAATGGCAATTTGAAGGCGGTTTGTAAGACCAAAGAGGCGGCAGCATTGTGAATCACACACTTATTGTTTCCAGTGGATCCATGGCTCTCCTGGGAGAGGAGGTAATTTGTTTAATCGCCAGGAGTTATGTTCTCTGGACAGAGAGATGGGAAGATAGGATAGTTCTGAAATATCTTCTGTAATGTGGAGTGAGCATGAGAAGGAAAGTGAGGAGAAACATTTTAAACAGGTTTAATTAGAAGTGTTTTTGTGCCTTTGTGTTCCTGTTGGATGCAAAGTTCACAACACAGCTCAGCTGCTTTCTCTAAAGGGGCTCTTGTCAGCTGCTGACAAAAAAGAATTATGCATCAAATTAAAGAGAGCTCTAGTGAAATGGAGGCAAGTCGGGCATTAACCTCTAAGCTTTAAAAAGCACACATATTAAGCAACACTAATGAGACTCTCATTGAGCTAGCTCTGTTTTATATTCAAACACACACAAAAGCACAGCTTTGACTTCAATATGCCATTGCTGCTTCTGAATGAGGTTGTCTCTCTTATTCATCTCACCAGCAGCAAACACTGCGGAAGTGAACAATAGTGTAGATGGCCCTTTCACTCTAATGAGATGCATACATTTACAACATTACCACCCTCATTAAAGAATAATAATAATAAAGAGAAAAAAATATTAATTATGAAACGCACTACTTCCTATGGTGAAGAGCCAAGGGGGTCTCCACCGGGCTCAATTAGGAAGAGTAGGCCGCAAATCCCTAGACTAAATTAATTGACACTCCAGGGCATTAGGCCCAGAGTGCCAGTACAGAATCTATGTAGAGAGTTCCTTTGTTTTCATTTCCACTGCCTTTTAGAAAAAGCAAGAGATGGAGGCAATTTTAACATGATCTCTTCATTGTTTTATGGATTTTTTAATCTATTATTTATTTATATAATTATTTGTTTCATTTACTTGTCACATCTGCAGCAGGGAATGAAATTTTTAAATTCCTGTCCCATCTTTGAGAAGCCTTTCTGTCACATGTTGCGTACCAGTGGTGTTTCATCCACTGTGTCAGCTGTTATGCACACACTTAACCAGGGCTTTTGCAAACAGCACAAGAAGTTAATGATTTAAAAGCACAGTAAATTATACTGAAAGCCCTTCCATCCAAACACTGGTGAAAGAGGGGGAGGGAGCCAGAGAGTGAAATTGGGATACAGAAAGAAAAAGCAAGAGAGACAGAGAGAGAGAGAAGCAGGGGGGACAGAAAAGGGCTGGAACTGTGACACAGATCCAGCCAGCAGCTGTTACGCAGTGAAAACACCAGGGGGTAAGCAGGAATGACACAAAATGACAAGACTAGCTCAATCAACATCTTGTCAACACTGCTGGCTGATGTGTATAGACAATTTCATACCGCCACTGCTGACTCCCTCCCCTCTTCTCTCTTTTTTTATATGGCTTTTTATTTCCTGTCCTCCTGCCAGCCAGCCAGTCACTTGCTATCTGTCTACATGGAGTCAGCTCTCAGCTCTTTGGCTCTTGGCTTCAGAATGGGGGAGCTGTTTAAAAGCTGTGCTAGAATTATACTCAGAGAGATGCTTCTGCCCACTAGAAACCCTAAAGATATGGGACTGTGACAGTGAGTGTGCATCTACAGTATGTGTGTGTGTGTGTGCGTGTGTGTGTGTGTGTGTGTGTGCGGCAAGCATGAGAAGACAGTGTAAGAATGAGTGTATTTATGGCACATTGTACAGGCACTGCAGCACAATGGCTGTGTGAACTATTCACATACACTCACACACTGACTATGTCACATCAGCACTCTTGGTCCCCCACCACCACCAGCCTCCTCCTTTATTCCCTCCCTTCTTCCCCTCCTTGTATGCACACCACTCTATTACTCTATCCACTGCATCTGCTGTAGCAGGTACCCAGGGAGAAACCCTGCCACTGCTCTCCCATGCGATCAGCCTCACTGCTGCCCTGATGTGTTCAGTGCCCTATTCCAGCAGAGAAAAAGCTCGTGGTGACAGCCATCGAGACAGGCTGATTACAGCGTTCCATCAATCCCATCTCAGGCCCGCTCCTTTGCAATTGGAAGCTGACAGGAGCCCACTTTTTCCATTTTTACCTTTCCTCAGTTTTTTGCGGTCTTTCTAACATGTAGTGGCTCTTTTTTTTCCTGTTGTTCCCTCTACTCTGCTTTCTCAGGTTTTGTGTTGACAAGCTGACACAAACCCCTGTGATTTTCACACCGGGGATGCAGAGAGCGAGGGAAAGGGACAGGGGACACAGGAAAAAGGAGAGGAAGAGATGGGGAGAGAAAGTGGAAGGGAGAGGCTGGCGAGAGATGACAGCTGACTCGGAGTCTGGAGAAGTAGAGTGACGGCAGAAAGAGCCATGGAGAAAGCAAATCAACAATTAGTAACACCTTATATAACTCTCAGGGGGGGCCTGCTAGGCATTGATTTCAGGGATCATGGCTCACTGACTGTAGACATATGAGTGATAAACAGAGGAATGAGAGGATGGAGTTGGATTGTAGAGGGATGCAGGAATGAGAGGGAATGCCCTGGGTGGGGGTATCAGCAGAGCAGCAGGGGGGGCTGGGTGGATGAGCGGGTCCACTCTCTAAAAAGGGTCTAGGTCTGAGCCAAGATTTTCACAATGGAATAAAGGCTGAAAGGGGAGGCTAGGAGGATTAAACGCCAGCAAAACAGCTCTTAAAAAGCTGTTAGACTGCAATTTGAGCACAAAAACGCAGAATAGGAGAAAAGATAGTAAGAGTGGGTGGGTGAGAGGCAGCTGGAATGCAATGTGGGAGAGAGAGGATTGAAGAGAGGCCGGGACGCATTAAGGTGTAAGAGAAGAGACCATCTGCAGAGGCGCAAGCTGGAGCTGTTCGCAATGGCCCAAAGAAAAACACAGAGGCTCTCACACATGTAGAGCATGTGTTTGGTGCCATACTGCCACGAGTTGGTGGGTGGTATCTGTTGTTAGCCCCCCTTCAAGCCCTCAGAAGTTCTGTAGGAGTCATGGTAATGAGCTTAGTAGCCAGATCAAACATGAGATGGGTGCAGGGTCCCCTTTGGGACATACTCTTTGGTTCAGCTACCTCAGCACTACTGTCTACTTTGTATACACACAGACACAAGCACACATACACACACAGGAAGGGGAAGACAAAAGAGCCTGACTCAAAACAAAGGGATAATAATTCCATACAGAGAGAAATGGAGCTTGCATTTTCCAGCCCGATTTAGAAGCCTTATCTAGACAAGGCACAATGGATGGCATTTGGGGAAAGGGGTTGTTTATTCCAAGCTTGACACTTTTTTGCCAATTGCCTTGTTTTGCACTGCATTTTTTTGTCTGCTTTCCTCCTCATTTTCTACTCTCTGGCTCTTATTGTGGGAAACTCACACCAGCTGGCTGTAGGATTCTGCCTCCACCACCGGGGCAAATATGCAAGTAGATCCTGGGTACTATTTTTTAACATTTTGAATTATTACTGTACGGAGCAAATTGTCCAGTCAAGTTGAGAGCACTTATATTTATAGACCCCACAGGACTGGATGTTGCACTCTATGCACTGGATGGGAATGAGGACATGGAATAAAATCGGGACTAAAATAGAGACTCTCTGCGAACACAGCTTGGAGCCTCTCAGAGTGAATGAACATATGCAGTTGAGTGTCATTGTGAAAACACAGTGAAATGGACAGAGTGCATCGTCTGAGCCGTTTCAAACAAGAGTGTCTGATGTTATTTTATGTTTTATTTGAAGGACCTGACTTTTTGAATGCTGGGTTAAATTGATTTATGGCCTGGAATGCTGTTTTTGTTTTGTGTCATATTACCAAAATGGCATAGCTGATCATTACTGTTTTGACTCAGTAGAAAGCGCACTGTACTGTGTGTCAGATCCACATTTTATCTAAAGGTCATCTGCAGTGCCATTATCTTTCTCAGTCTTAAGCATCATGGCTTGTGCTTACACATACACATTTTCAGTAGGCACACACACACACACACACACACACAGTGACTGGTTCAGTCTAATTCTATCAAGGCAGATGTCCAGTGGTGGATGGATCATTGCTGACATCTGTCCATCTCTTCCTGATCCTTCCTGATGCGAGTGTATCCCTATCAGTTCAGATGAACGAGAGAGAGCGCAGGCGGTGCCAGGGTCGACGCAAAGCTCTTTAATAGCTTGAGTCCAAGTCGGAGAGGTTGTTTTGCACTTAACTCCAACCATGTGACAGAAACAGCAAAGTCACTGTGTCAAAGTAACTGCTAAATGTGCCCTCCGGTGCCTGACAAGTTGCTTTCCCTATTAACACTGCCCCACCCTCCACACTCATTCACACACTCACATGCACACACACATAAATACAGACATAAACATGAATGGCACAGGCAAGCACACATAGAGCTCACACAGTTGGACAGAGATGCACACACACATAAACTTAGCCCGATGTGCATCCAGCGGCGTGAAATGATATTCCATTTTGAGAAATCCGGATTAAAATGTATCAGGCCAAATGTGTTTTGACCTTGTTACTGGGGGATGGAAAAGCACACACACTCATATGCACACACAGCAAAGGTAGGAAATAGAGTAAATGTTGCACTTTGTTGCAACGAAGACTTGTAAATCTAAATTTTAACTGCCTTTAAAGTAACATTAAGTGAACCGCATGTGGTTTAACTAATCTACGCTGCACATATTTACCTGCGTAACATTCAAGACAACATGTCAAGTAAACCAACATTTACTGCAGCAATGTTAAGATTTCAAGGGGATTCAAATCTTTCTTCTCTAATGCAATTCACTTGCAGCCAAAAGACAAGCTCCTCATTTTGAGTGTGCCGAAAACACTGAAAGCTATGGTGTTGTGGTGTTTGTGTATATGCATGTGTGTACGTGACACTGCAGTACACCAAGAAGCTTTTTCACACCCACAGCTCCCTACTTCTTCTGACTGCCTCTCCTCCACTATTTCTTTGTCTGGTTCTGTTCCTCCCTCTCTCCCCGTCAGAAATGTATTCATGTAATTAAGCTGCTAATACACCGTCAAAGAATTGTCTAATTCGGCAAGGAGGAATTAAAGGAATCTGGCATGAGTCATTAGCCAGTCGAGATGTTCTGTTGAGCATTTTCAATAAGGGATCCGGAGAGCAATGAATCACTCATATGGTGTGAAGACATTCACTACAGCTCATACTCTGTACTCTATAATTGTATGCCTGCATTTTTATGTGAGAGTGCGCATGGTGTTAATTGCCATATGTGAGCATGAGAAATTGTATGTGGGTGAGGTAAAGGAGAAACAATTAAATGCATGTAATCCATCTGAACAATCAACCAATGCAGTGAATTATTACCCATTGTAAACATTTAGATACTCTGGGCGAGATACTTAATTGCAATCAATATTTGTAATGTTGAAAGTACAAAGGGGAAAATCCCAGCTCTGCAAGGGGAGGCATATGAAAACGCTCAATAGCTCATAAAGGCAGAATGTTAGGGACAGGCAGGCAGACTGTAAAAACAGAATTTTTTAAGGTATGATGGGAAAATGCCAGCCTTCGCTAAATGCCTAATAGCCTGAGCTAGAAGACGTTTCACTTCTCATTGAGGCTCTTAAATTGGCCTCTTTTGATCCATGGTGCGTGACACACATACAGTCTACCTGTTTGCATCCACAGCTCGATACGCTTTTCAAACAGTCTAGTAAAATGATGTACAGGTGGGCATTATTGGTGAGCTATCATGCATTGTTCTCTGTTTTTTTTGTTTTGTTTTGTTTTTTTGTTTAACTATCTATTAACATATCGCCTTTGGCCCATATGGAGACTAAGAGAGGTTGGGCGCATGCGAAAATTGGTTTTGAGGCAGTTGTTGAGGACCACAAATGGTAGGGGCCGTGGAGAACTCACGTTACTGATGAACTCGCTGTTTGGCGGCTTTAATTGTGCTTTTGGGAGACAGAGGCAGGAGGGTGCAAAGGGAGAGGGGAGGCGAGGGGCAGGGTTCAGTCCATGGTGCACCATGAGATGAAGTGGATAATTGAGTGCGGAATAAACACTGCCAGCAACCTCGGAAGCCCCCCTTTCAGAAAGAAAGAAAAACTGGAGAGAATGGAGTGAGAAAGAGGGGGAAGAGACGGGCAAAGAGAAAAGGGGTGAGAGAGAGAGAGAGAAAATCCCAGCTACCCTCTGGGGGGAAAAGCTCCTATTGAAAAGCTATTAAACTTGCATTTAGCAGGATTGATTGGAAATGAAGAGGCCTATTAAAAGAGAGGGACAAGGGGACAATAGCGCGTCTCTGGCCGCCGTATGTTGCCCTCCTTTCAGCGGCTTTCTTCATTGGGAGGGGGGGGCAACCCTGTCTGTTTAAGCACTCCCACCATGAGAAGCAGTTTGGAGGGGGGGCTTAGCACTGCCTGAATAGAACCCTCTTTATCTTTCTCTGCCCCCCTTTCCTCCCATTCTCCACTGAGCAACAAAGAAAGAGAGAAGAAGAATGAAGGAAGGTTTTTTTTAAGTCCTCTTCTAGACTCACACAGACACCCCACTTAGATAACCAACCAACTGCCTTTCTCCATCTCCTCCTACCTTCCCCTACGGATTAGTTACCTCTGGAGTGTTGCCATCTTCCCCTGCCAGTAGGGTTTGTAATACTCAATCTTTAGCATAGTGGCACAAACAGTTGGAATCGTGGATCCATATTCACACTGTGTCTCTGTATGCGTGTGAAGGCGAGCCAGCCAATCCGGTGAGACTGCGTGCCGTACTTAAACACAGCAGCGGAACGGCGGCAGGTGTCTCTGCTGACTTTCAGCAGGCTCAAACGGATGGGTCCCCCGGGAAACTTTAATGGAGTTTTGATTGTTTAACATCCATTTTTACAAAAAGCACACTGAAAGAATGGCAGTTTTTTCTCCCCAGAAGTGTGGGTGCTTCATGTCAGCAAGCATATAACCATATGGTCTTGGGAAAGAGTTAAATAAGTTATGAGGCGCAGATGACTCTTCCTCTTGGAAGCCACATTTACAGGGGAAAAAAAAATGTTTTCGCACATGTCAGCCTTGTCCATGCTCTCAGCAAGTGCCATGAAAACAAGAGAGTGTGCAGACCAGTTCATGGGAGTCTGTGCTCTTTCACACTGACTTTATTCACACCCCTTACAGTGCAGGTTCCTTTTTTCTCATGCTATATCTCTGCTGGCTCTGCAAAAACTTGCCGCCATTACATTCTCTGAAATGCCATTAGCTATTTTCGGCGCACCTATATAATTTATATTTTGTGAATTTCAGTGTGAATTGCCTGACTACCATCATTAAAATGGGAAATCCAAGAGATGTTTTATTCACATCATGCTTTCTCTCTTTTCTTCCAGCCGCCACCCAAGCAGCCTACTTCTCCCAGCAGCCCCAGGACCAGGTGGTTGTATCTGGTCAATCAGTGACTCTGCCCTGCGTCATTGTGGGTTATCGAGGAATGGTCCAATGGACCAAAGATGGCCTTGCACTGGGTGGAGAAAGAGACCTGCCAGGTATTAACAAACTTCTTATTTCTGTCCATCTGTCTCCTTCTGTCTTTTCTCTACTGTGTTCTGTGTGTTTATTGCTCTGTCTGTCTCACTCTGTCTTGCTGCGATCAATGACAGGTTCCATTAGAAAGCAAGTCTCTCTCTGTCAGACGTTGGAGTTTTACGCAAATTAATGTTTAGAGAACAATGTACCACAGACAGGTCGGCTGCTGCTGCACACACCAAACTTTAATTTGTTGCCTAGCATTTTAAGGGTCTTGTAAGAAGGTAGATAATCAATTGGCTTTTGTCACGCTCTGACATTTAAATGTGTGGAAGACTAGAGAGAAGGTGGAGAGTCTTCCTCTTGACCTTAGACACCCCATCTTTATTGTGTCTGTATTTAAAGGACAGACTCCTCATGCAGCAGCCTTCTCACGTGTTGCATTTCCAGCCTCACGCTGCTCTGCTAACACAACGACTCAATTCCTGGCCCAGTGAGGTGCCGCTTGCTTTCATTTGTGCCTTACAGAGCCTTGCCACGTTTCTCTCGCCTTTGTTCAAGGCACAAGTCTGTTCATTTTATAGTCCTTTCATTATGTGTTTGTTGTTTCTAGGTTTGTTTGTCTCTGACTCTATTCTCTGTGCTGGCTTCATGCAGGCTGGACGCGCTATTCCTTAATGGGCGACCCGCTATCAGGCGAGCACAGCTTGCTGATCGATTCGGCAGAGTTGGCGGATGACGCGGTGTATGAGTGTCAGGCTACACAGGCGGCACTGCGCTCCCACCGTGCCAAGCTCACTGTACTAGGTAAGATACACAGCTCAGGCATGATCCTCACAGCCAGCCCTCGTGCCAAGGCCTGCAGGCTGGCAGCGCTTAGGAACAATCAGGGGAGTGTCTTCATCACAAAACACAGAAGCGTGTAGACAAATATACAAATAACACATTACATGAAAGATAATCACATTGAAAACCCAAATTATCATAGATAAATAAAAAATACATCAAACGCTCTTCAAGTGATTTGCAATTCATAAAACAATCTCTTATCACCACTAAAAGATAACCCCATTGTAAATCTAGTTTCCTGGTAAAAATAATATCATGGGAGTATAATTCAAACTGAGCAAGGCTCAGCCAAGAGATGCAGCCAGGAAAAAAAAGGAAACCCCTCTGCTCTCAGTAGCGGTAATCAAGACTGTGCACGTCTAGGATAATGTTATTGCTGCAGTCACAAATGACTTGCGTAGTCGCTTGAAAGTCAGGGTCTGCACAGTTAGCACATTTTACAGTGAGCCACAACATTTGTCAAGCGCAAAGGCGGTTTTTACATTAACATGATGTGAGTGATCTACTTCTTCACACAGACGTTCAGAGGTGGAGGGGGGTTGAGGAGGAGGAGAAGGGCAAGGTCTTGTGGGAATTGTAATCAGCAAAGCACTGCTGGCATCTGGTGGCATGCAAAGGAACATCACTCATTAATTGGTCCTGTCAATCGTCCATATATTCACCTGCAAGAAAATATTATACAGAAAGAGGGGGAAACTCAGAGGGAAAAATTTTACAGGCATGATGCTGCAGCTTATGCCATAACGAAAAAGCTGTCACTCCAAAGCCCATTGTCCCATAATCCATCTGTTGACAGTAAGGTGTGTATTCTGAGTTCACTGAGGCAGGTTGGCAAGCGATAGAGACAGGGTTGCCATGGAAAGGCAAGCAGACTGAGATCAAAAGCAGTATGTACTAACATTTCAACTAAATGAATAGATTCAGAAAGCTCACCTGTACTCATCAGCCTACCTTCTGTGTGTCAAAGCTGCACAGAGCAGCACAAAGCACTGCGGTCATCACATGCCCACACACAGCCATTAAGAAGCCCACGTGGATGCAGCAAAGAAAGTTGATAAAACTGCCTTTTTACATTAAATGCACACTGAGAGACCAAGGCAGGTGGTTCATGAACATTATGTGCATATCGTAAACATATAAATGAAATCAGGTGAATCGCTCAGAAGCCTGTGGTTTATGCGCTATGGACAAAAGGAGTGTTAAAGAGAGAAGGGGGCTTTTTCCATGCATGTGTATGGGTGTGCACATGCCTGTATGTGTGTGTAAATCAATGTGGCCAGATGAGACCAAAGCAATCCTGCACAGTCAAAGGAGTCAACGGCGGGAGTGCAGTCAGGGGAATCGGCATGGAAATTAAAATCACCTAGCACTCGGATTCCATTAGTGTCCGTGCCGCGGCAGCGGAAGGACCTCTGACAATTCAGATATACACAGTGAAATTGGTTCGGTGGAGGGAGTGAGAAAGGCCAGCACAAACCCCATGTTTACGCCTTCTCTTATTGGCTGGGGAGATAGACGCCTTCATCAGAGGTGGCACGCTTGGCTTGCCAGTGGTGCGTGCGAAACCATGCAAATAAATGAACAAATAAGCAATTCAGTTGAAACATCACTCTGCAATAGTAAGAGCAAATAGAGTAATAATGCCAGTCCCAAGAAAGGAAATAAATAAGGTTGAGTTTGTTTCTTTCCAAATGACAACTGTTCTTGGTCCTTTCTACTGTCTGAAACTGTGCCTTGTTAAACAGACTCATGGCCATAAGGAGGTATTGTTTGCTTCTTTTGCTGTTGCGATATATTGATGCTGAGCTAAGAGCAACAGCAAGCTCAATATCAGTATAACTTCTTTGTAGCTCTGTGCTGGCCTGGAGCTGTAATGAGTTTTTTTGTTTTTTTGTTTTGAGTGGTATGTTTGTTGTGCTTTACAGTTCCTCCTTCAGACCCTGTGGTGGAGGGCGGCCCTGTTGTACGTCTTAAGGCCCACACATCACACAACCTCACCTGCAAAGCCTCAGGAGCCAAACCTGCTGCTGATATCACCTGGTACAGAGATGGATAGGTCATGGAGTCTGCAATTTATTCCAAGGTACAGTGAGAACATATCTCTGCCCAGCGTTATCATTCAGTCACT
>JAQQZW010000023.1:11034601-11045430 GCA_029814745.1 Zanclus cornutus | reverse complement strand
TCCTGGCTTTTAAGGCTCCATTACAGTTGAGTGATATGATTTTCTGAACGAACCAGACTGTTCTAGCTGTTGTAATATTTGCCTTTATCCACTTAGTCATTATTTTCACCTTACTGGTGATTATTTATTAAAAATCTCATTGTGTTACTATTTTGTAAAGCACTAAAAGTGATTCCCTACGATACTGTCGCAATATGGTTATTGAGGTATTTGAGATTTTGGTCAAAAATATTGTGATATTTGATATTGTCCATATCGCCCAGCCCTATCGTCACATCTAAAATGGAGTTTTGACTTACAACTGAATGTTTACCCACTTTGTACAAAATATAGAGATATCGACCATGTAAATACCGAGATAAGATTTTTTTGTCCGCATCACTCCCTAATTAGGGTATATTTATTTTAACAATTTCACATGATATTGGAATGTTTTCAGAGTAGAGTTTGTTTTCAGTGCACATTTGTGGTTGAACTTTTTGTGTTTTCTTTATTTTGCTGCCAAGTGCTGACTGAACGTGCTAGTAGAACAGAATGGAAGAGATTAGAAATCTACAGTAGAATTCTAATTCTTTTCCTCTAATGGCCTACAGTAGAGTCAGAGTAATGTGAAAAGGATTAACACTGGGATGAATGCACAAGAGGAAGGAGACAGCCTGAGATTACAATGAGAGCTTTGTTTCTCCAACTATCGAGCTGAGGTCTCTGCAAGGATCCATTATTCTTGCTTTGATGCTGCTGTCTCAATGAAAAGTGGTTGGCTGCGATGCATTGTTTCAACAGCAAAGGGGGATATCACTGCAGTGCTATTCAGCATAATTTAGCCTTCTCCCCTCTCCACTCCCTCCCATCCCGGACCCCTAACTCCCTCCTCTGCTTCACTTCGTTGCGAGTCTGTGCAATTACCCGCATTGCTAAATCAGAGTTTGACAGCAGTAGCTAAATATGGAGCTTAATGCCCACCTTCACCTTATCAAACTTTCAGGGGGTTTGCCAAGCAGAAACAACTCCAAAAGGGATGGAGGCCGCTGATAAACGCCTACGTCGAGGGCACCGTTTGTCAGTTATACGGGCTGGTTGTCAAGGAGCAGATTGTCAGAGGCCAAGAGAGTCGGGGACAATTAGAAGATGGGTGATTTATGGCGGGTGATAAAAAACAGAGCCGCCGCCGTGTTTGGTGGGTGTCGGCGTGTCTGAGCACCGCCATCCTCAGCCGTGCATGCTTGTGTGTGCGTGCAGTCAGAAGCGTTGATATGTCAGAGTGTGACAGATATTCCTGGCTTGGCGCTTGCAACATCATTTCCCATTGCTCCTCTCAGCACAGATGTTCGGCTGTGCATGCTCGATCTCACACACACACACACACACACACACACACACACACACACACAATGGGCAATGCTCCACACGCATCCCAGCTCCAGCTGTTCCAGCAGTCAGTGGGACATGGTAGATGCCTCTATTAGAGAGCCGCAAATCCCTGCAGAGGTAGAGAGGAGAGATGGAGTGAGCGATGGATGAGGAATGAACAGAGGAGGATGAACAATGACCCCGGTGCTGCAGGGAGGGAGGGAGGGCTCATGCTCTAGCTCTGGTAAGTCTCACAGGAGACATTCTGGACATTTCTGGATCTGGCTTCAGAGGTTTTTAGTCGAAGTGGAAGGGGAGAGGTGCACACAGAAAGGACGTGTGGGGGTTTTGAGGAGGGGTCTTGGAAAGGGTGATGAATGCTGGCGGAATGTTCCAGGAATGTCGGATGGGGCTTTTTAGAGGCAGCCTGCTCAACGAGGGCAGATGTGGCCCCGGGGGAAATCACAGGATCATCATTCCACCACTGCTTACCTTTTTCTTTCCAACACACACACACAGGCCATCCACAGATCCCCACACACATTCCAGTGGAACATTCTGCGCTGTACGACCAGCCGGGGGGAAAAGTTTAAGGGGGAATTTAACCCCCAGCTGGGGAGCAGTGACTACCTCCCATCTGTACAGATGGTTTTATTTACTTTTTACAAGGATTTATGTTTGTGAGTTTGAAGCTCCTGCCAGGTGCTGTTAGTACACTGGAGGTTAAATGCTACAAAATGAAGTACATGGTTAGTAAAATCCCTCTGCTACAGCAGTGTCGTTTTGGTACATGTTCTCAGGGCCAAACCACGTCTGACCTCAGTACAGAAGTCTATATTTTACTCCTCCAATCCCTCCCATTTCTTCTTATCCCTCTGTCCCGCCAGCATTCCCCTGGGGACAGGTTATGAACTCACGGGGTCACTATCCAAAACATCGCGTAGGTAGACCGGCCCCGCTGTCAAGTAAGACAACATGGCGTAGGCTAGATGAACAGACTTGTCCTGCAGGCTTTTGCGCGATTAGCTTTCTCCACGTGTCTCGAGGTCGATCTTTTTTCAGCAGTTAATAATGTTTCCTGTTACACTGGGATGAACCAGTGTGGGTGGATTAACAGATAATAGGCGGTGGGAAGACATGGGAAAAAGACACGGTGAGCTTTCAGCACAGTGACCCAGTGTGGGAGGTATGCAGGCAGGCTCTGATAAGGGCCCTACTGCTAAATGTTTCCTCCAGTTCCTGCTGAATGCTAATCAGAAAGAGCAGAAGACAGTATTGGCTGGTTTCTCTTATTTCCTCTATTGAGCATCTGCCTCTTCCTTCTCTATCCATCTCTTGTCCTCTCCTCTCATTCTGTTTTCCTCTCATCTCTTTCTCCTCCATCTGAGGCCTCTGATAAGGTCTCTCTCTACAATGGGAGCCAAGGACAAGCATGCAGCTCTAGGCTATTTAGTTTGTAGTGTGTGCATGCGTCTGTATGCTTATTTGCAGGAGAAAAACAGAGTGAAAACACAACCTTTGCATCTTTGGTCTCAATCAAATCGCTATGTATTTAACATTGTGGTTCATTCAAAATCCCTGTGTTATAATTTTTTGAAAAGATGAATTTGATGTACCTGCTTCATAGCAGTTTAGTGCTGCATCCTGTGTGGGTGGCAGCAGTACAAGGCAGAAGAAGGGGTGATATGTGAAAACAGAACTCGGCTTCGGGCTCTCATCCGCAGCCAAAGAGACTCGTAACTCTCCCTCTCTCCCATAGGTCCCTTTACATTCTTATATTAACGTTTCTCCGTTTCAGATACCTAAGACAGCCCTCAGGCAAGAGCTGTCTCTGCCTTTAAAAGCTGCGTTCAGCTCTGAAACCCAGTGCTTGATGGAGCCCGGGTCGCTTCAGCCGCTCTCCAAGCACCACTCTTGATATTTATATTTCCACGAGCGTGAGGCACTCAAACTTCCAGAAATGAACAGTGCCAGGTGTTATACAATCACAGATATAACTCTAAGATCGGAGAGGTGTGTGGCAGTGTTTCACCTGTTCATCGAACTTTGATTTATTACCTAAGAAGAGTTACTTCAACTTAAATAGAACAAGACATTGGGTGATACGCCTCTGTGGGTCACAAACTAAATAGAAACCTTGGTTAACACAAGTCAAATGAGGTAGCAGGGTGGACGCTTCTCTCCTCTGTCCATCTGTTTTGCTTCCCTGCTTCACTTCTGTCATGTTTTGTCACTATTTCTTTCCCTCAAATGTGTATATCCAAGTCCAGAAAAAGCACAGAAGTATTAACAACAGAATGTTCTCAAGGAACTGAAAGTAAAAGCATTCATGATGCAGATGATGGCCCCTGACAGTCCCCCCTTTTGCATTTAGGAACAGTATATAAACATTTAATAAATGGTTTATAACACTACAGTGTTACCAGTATTTTGTTATTGCAATAATTATTACTGGTCCATTGGTGTGTAAACAGCATTTTAGTTTAGCAGCTGGTCAAGGAGGAGCTTATTTTAATGACTGTATACCATTGGGTATTACTCTATAACAATACAGAATATTTCATAAATTCATAGGGTTTGTATGTACAGTCTTAATCTTAATATTAACTAGTAATTATGTGGACAAAAAAGAACGATATTTGCATCTAAACTGTAGGAGAAGTGAGGAAAATGTTGAAAAATAGTAGCATGATTTGAAAATGCTCAAAGTACAAGTACCTCAAATTGTACTCAAGTACAGTACTTGAGTAAATGTAAAGGCACATTCCACCACTACTATGGGGAGATGCAACTTTTCTGTAGAAGAAATGACATAAAAGTAACTGAAGGCTGGTATGACTGCTTTCTGCTGGTTTGCATATTTTCGTCTTCAGTGCAGCACCTTTATCTGCGGTGGAGTATTTCTGCAGAGTGCTGCTGCTACTTTCACTTTAACAAAAGACCTGACAATACAGTCTTTAACCTTCTGTTCTTCTTTGACCTTTAGAGGCTCAGTCACCCGAACCTGCCGCTGCCCAAACCTGCCCTCTGCCTGAGGAAGTCATCAACACTTTCAGCATCCAGGGCGACGCTACAGTAGGAACTTCCATCCACTACAGCTGCCTGTCTGGGTGAGAGAGGGTGGGTGGGGGGGGTGGGAAGTTAAGGTTGTCAGTGTGTAGGCTGAGGCTACGAAAACCTGAAATGATGCAAAGGTAGAAATGGAGGAAGTGAGAAGCTGGGGATGGAGTGTGAAGAAGAGGGAGGGAGTGGAGGGAAGGCTTGATTACAGGATAGGTGTTGGGGAACGACGGATGATGAGCAATGAATGGCAGGGAATTCATTTTGATCTCCCAGCTGACGATCTCTCCATTGAGCTAACTAGGTCATTACAGTCTAATCTTGTATTGACTCCCCTTTACACACTGACTCATCCACAGGATAAGATGAGCCTGAGTGGATGTGTCAGCCAGAACTGTGCACACAACATTTAGACACTGTGAAAGAGAGACAGAGCGGAAAAAGAAATCATTTACACCTTTTTTCATCACTTTCATTTAGATGAAGCTCCTTAGCTGTCAGTACTGTACATGTCAGACCACCATCTGTCTCCTTCACTCTCTCCCTTCTCTCCTGCAGGGCGGATATATTGGGGAGCAGTGAAAATTTCTGCCAGGATAATCAGACCTGGCAGTACCCTCACCCCATCTGTAAAAGTAAGTGTGCACTGGCCATGTGTTTGAGAGCATGCATGTGTATTGCTTCCTCTTCTTGCATTTTTCAAGGTGACCAGGAGAAGATCGAGCAGTGGCTGGTTGTGTGAGTCACTGAACTGAGAGACCTTTGCGTCTGTTTTGCTTGGATGTACATGTATTCGTTGTGTGCATGTGCTCTTGTATGGTCAGATATCTAAAGAGTCAAGAATCAAAAAAGGACAAGGACAGAAACACACAATCCTCTTCAATTACAGGCTTTTTAAGAGCAACTGCTCCGTTTCGCAGTGCTTTTCTGCCATCTAGTGGCTAAACCAGGGAGTACATGGCCCGTTCCACCGTGAGGAACATACATGATGCTTCTTGCATTATGCTAAAAGACCAGAACTGAGCCTGGCTTCTGTTGAAACAAAATAAAGATAAGAGAAGAAGAAAAGGACAGAGGCATTGTTGCAGTTTCAAGCTTTCAATCTGTGTCTTGTTTTGGAGTAACTCCACTCTTCCATGTTTTAAAAATAGTGGATCATCTGAAAAAGCAAACTGATAATCTGTTTCTCTCACTCTCTCAGAAGTGTACTGCCAGCCTCCTCGAGAGGTTGAGCAGGGCTACGTGGTGGCTGTCCAGAAGACTGAATATGAAGTTGGCTTTGACATCCACTATTTGTGTAAAAAGAACTTCCTTCTGGATGGACCTCAGAAGGTCACCTGCTTATCAAATGGCAGCTGGAGTGCATCGCCCCCATACTGCAGAGGTGAGGGATTTTTCAAATTGGCCAAACCAGAAACAAAATTTGTGAATATGATGAGTTTAGATAAGGATTTCTGAATTAAAATGTCTATAAAATGACTGGACCTTTTTGTAATGCATTTTGCTGAGTTCTGTAGTTACATAATCTGAAATGTCTCCAACACTGTTCAAACCCAGAGATATCCATAACTTTCTGGGTAACTGTGCATTTCATTTGCTTACCCGTCCATGGCCCCATATTCCCTTCACCCCCTTTAGTTGCTTTAACTTCTGGGGATATATGGGAAACACCAGGTGAGAGTGAGGAAGGAAGCTGTCTTTTGTTATTGTTTGAGCCCCTCAAAAAGGCACATTTAATGTGTGCAAAATGTAATGCTATTTTGTATAAACACACATAATACGCAGTACAAGAGACACATACATAGAAGAATGAACACAGCATTTTGTATTTGCTGTTTATATTATACTTTCATACCTTGTTAATTATTTTCACAGCTCGCTGTCTCATCCCTGCTGAGCGAAGCCGTGTGGTGATTGGTGGAGTGAAGCGCTGGCCCTTTGACGTTACAGATGCCGTGGTTCCTCACGGGGAAAATGTGACGTTCTACTGCAAACATCCTCACAAGCAGTGCAGCCTCAATGCAACCCAGACCTGCTTTGATGGAAAGCTGCAGCCACCAGCCTGCTATCTTGGTAAGCCTGGACCACCTATTCACGTTGTCCTTTTCTTATCTGTTTCGGTTTCAGCGTGTCAGTCAGAAAAACATGAAGGGGGGTTGATTGACAGTTGGAGACTTTTGCAATATTCATGCAGCTTCTCTTTGTTTTTCAGAGCCCACATGGTTGCAGTATAAACTCTTCCCTCACCGGCTGGTTTCAGAGATCGAAGCATGTGCGTCTGGTGATGCGGAGTGACGACCTGGACGTCTGACCTCGACCCATCCAACATTTATTAAACTGTGCCACAACTCCTGACACACCATCACCCTTCAACCAGAGAATCCTTCTCCACTCTGCAGCTTAGCATCTACTATCTATGCTATGATTATAGTCTGTCAGACGCTGAAATACTTTTTACAGCTCCTGTGGATCAGCAGGCTAAGCTATATAACCTGTGCTCCTGGCCTTTGTTACTCTCTACTGCATCCTATCAATCTGCAGGCGTAATTATAAACTGCAAACCCCTTAAGTATTGCTTTGATCCTCCTCCAGCTTGAACCAATGCATACTGTAGACGCAATCTACGGGCCTTCACGATGATGTATGTATAATGCATTAATACATGCTATATCAGTTATGTCTGTGATGAAACCTCCATGTAGCCTAACTCATAATGGCTTGACTCTGTGAAATCTCACTGTGTGATCTTTCCTTTCCTCTGTTGAGCGTGACGCATCAAGTCTTGAGGCTTGTAAGTGTTGATTGGGAATAAAGGTATGTCAAAATGGTATCGGGTCCATTTTTTTTGAATGACACACAAAGTGTGACTGTGTGACTTCAAGTTCATTTTTCTCCATCCTCTTCATGACTGTCTTGCTTTGCATCCCGTCTCTCTGACTCTCAGGCGCATAGAGAGCCTTTCTTTGCAGGCTGCAGGTTCAACCGTACTCATAGGCTGAACATGGCTACTGGTCGGACCCGGTAGGCTGCGACACCATAGCAACTCCCCTTGACCCCTCCCTCCCTCGGCATTCGCAGCATCACCCTTTACACTGCACAGTCATATTTGGTCCTCCGGAAATATCCTCAGCACGGGTAAGCCAGTCCCTATGCAGCGAGTGTATGGGTGGAGTATAGTTTTAAATACAGTTTTAAATGTATCGAAAGGGTGTCCGGCGCGTCCTACGCCGGCTCTGACAACAGGACTGGAGGAAATGACAGCGCGCTGGGAAAGTTTGTCCTAAAGCTGCCGGGTTGCGCTCTCGGTGTCTCGGACCCTCGGCTCTAAAATGGCTGGCTGTAGGTCCGAGGAAGCTCCGGTGCAACGGGAAGGACCCGCTCCATACCGCGACTGTCTGTAAATATATACGTTTCTCTGCTCCGACCGACGCGTTAGAGATGGCCGTTGTCCCAGGTCCGAGAGCTGTCAAGGCGCACACGCACCATAATAAAATTGGCATTTCGGACCTAGGACTGTGCGTAATGGCGTCCTCCACGGACAGATTTCTACGGTTTATCTCCAGACAATTTTTTTTATCATAGGCTCGTACTTGCAAGCGAAACGGAAAATGAATATTGCTCTAAAGCGAATTCGAAAGAGACGCTATCATATTGATGTTGCATGTGGATGATAGAGGTATAAGACAGGAAGTGTCATTTCGCTCACATCATTCGGACCCCTCTTTACTCCAGTGCGTTTCTCTCAATGATCGACGGCTCTGGTCAACCCCTCGGTAAGAAATTCGCTGAGCTAGAATTTAGGATCATGCGATGTAACCGACACAATTAACAGGCCGGACTGACGTCGGGGGGTGGGGGTGGGGGGTCAAATGAGTCTATCATCATGTCGGACTGAGGAGTCAGGGGGGGCACAGTCTGCTTCATCTACAGGCTGTTAGTAATGTGACAAAATCGGGAAATATTGGCTTTTGCACAAAAGTTGACCCCAATAATCACATTTTAGACACTGAGTTTTTTCTTACTATTCCATGATATTAATTTAATTTCCTTCTTTGCTACCATGAAATGTGTTTATTTGTCAGCTACTTTTGCTGCTCTGAGTTTTTTAATCTACTATTTGATTCTTCTTTTATAGAAATGTAAATGGGTATGCCCCAAAATGGATTCTCAGTTGGCTTCAGTCCTGACCAGTGGCAGCCTGGATGTCCAAAATGGCAGCCAGTGTGCAGAGGGATCAGGGCCAGTGACAGAGGTTTTTTTGGACCCAAAGGAGAAAAACTCTCTCAGTGCTGTTCCAGGTAACCTCCAGCCCTGCCCTGTCAAAACGCCAGTGAGCAGCAGGCAGGATGCTGTATCAATCAATGGGAAAAAGCCAGAGGTGGGTGGGACTTCTAAGCCAGCCTCTCAGGAAACAAACAAGATTGGTGGGTTCAGACAGCCAATTACAGTAAAGACAGGAGTGCCTGTGTTGCGCAGCCGACCAATCAGGCTCAAAATTGTGGTTCCCCCGCGGTGCAAGAAACCAATCACTAACTCTGCCATCAGCCTGACCAAAGACTTTGCTCACTCACATTGTAGGAGAACTGTATCAGTCTCATCTGGAGCAGTGATCACAGGAAAAAACAGGCGTAAAATCCAAATATCCGCCATTAAGAATGAAGGAGAAATCAAGGAAGTTGCTTATCAAAAGACTGAGGCTGCTAAACCACAATCATTCCATGAGACAGAGGCAGAGAGACGAGAAAAAATGTGCAAAGAGAGAGATTTTTTGGGTGCTAAAGTCCACACTGATAGGTCAGAAACTCCTTTAATCTCTAGCACTAATACATTTAAAATGCTGAGCCTGCAAGGCATTAAAGAGGAAACCATAGAGAGAGAAACTGAGGAAAATATTCCCCTAATTTTGCAAGAAATGGACTTGAAGTCTTTTAAGACGTTTGATGAGGTGGGCATGGAGGAACAGACAGAACCACTGGACCTGAGCTTGCCAAAGAAAAAAGAGAGCCGAGAGAGGAGGTGTGGACGCCTTCTGGACGATTCTGGCTGTGAGAGCTCGCTGATTATGGAGGTAGATGAATATGAAGGAGATGGAGACAGAGACATAGTAGAAGAGGACAATGAGGGCGTCGAAGAGGACTCTGTGCTGCGTATGGACTGCGCAGAAACCCTTAGAGACTCTCTCCTCTCTCCCTCTTTCTTTTCTACATCTGTCTTAACCTCTCTCTCCTCGATAGACAATGACACTGAAAACCTTCTTCTCATAGATGACCAGGGAATCCCATATACTCTCAGTCCAGACGGACTCAAAGTGCCGCAAGTCGATGCTTCCACGTCAGAGGAGCCTCAGGCTAACTCAGCGGAGATAGAAGCAAGGGGGTCACCGCGATTGGCCTCGTTAGCAGAGCCTAGCCTCAGCCAAAGTTTAGATGATGCACTAAATGCACCTTCTGATGATCTTTACCCCTCACCAGCCCCTGCGAATGACTCTGTTGATCAGACAAAGACTCCAGAAGTCTTCACAAGTTTGAGTACAAACTCAGATCCCGCTGAGGCCACAGAGCCGAGCGTTAAGTCTGTTCCGGCTAATGTTGTTCTGTCCCCTTCCTCTGGAATATCAGTCCCTACCCAGCCCATTCAGATCCTCACAAACCCTTCCACTAACGCACCGATTCTCCTCCTGCCATCCTCCTCTTCCTCTCCTCAGCTCTCCTCAGCCCCAAGTGGTCTCACACTTCCCCTCTCTGTTCCTCAGACCTCACCAGGTGCTTCCACTCCCATGTTCCTTCTCCTTTCATCTGTACCTTCTTCCTCCAGTGACTCTGCCTCTACCTCCACCCCTATTGCTGTCCTCGACCCCTCGACTGGTCAGTTGTCCCAGATCACAGCAGCCTCAGCCCCAATCTCTCTCCCATTGCCCTCTGGTCAGGTCAGCACGCTAGGATCACCTCTGCCCACTCTGTCTCATCCCGTCATCAGACTGAGCCCCAATAACCCCCCTGTCATCCTGTCAGGAGTGAATAACGTAAACTCCGGCTCTGTTCTCCCCTCTGCCACGGGGCGTTCGTCCTCTCCTGTTCTTCAGTACAACCACCACAACACGACTCCCCTCCTTCATTCTCAAATCAGCTCTTTTGATTCAAACTCTGGAAGTGAAGCCATATCTGCTGAAGAAGTCTCAAATGAACACAAGCCATCAACTTTTACAGCATCCCCTCTGCACCCACAGTCAGCTAGTTTGACTTATGACCCCTTAGCTCAGCCCAGCTCAGAGGCTCAATCACCAGCTTCTGAGCCCCAGTTTGACCCATCTGACCTGCACTCACAACATTTACCTCTGGACGACCATCTTTACTTCTCCAATGCTGCTGCCCCTCCCTCTCCTCCCAGTGGACCCCTTCTCTCCTCCGATAACCTCGAAC
>JAQQZW010000023.1:10806221-10817568 GCA_029814745.1 Zanclus cornutus | reverse complement strand
GTTTTTGTTAATAATATGTATTTGTCAAGGTCAATGCACTATAGGCCTACTAAATAGACAAGTTGCCATTTGATGTTTTCACTGGTTAAAAAAAATGGAGATATAAAGTAAATACAAATATTGAAAAAAAAAAGTAAAATATAGGTAAGCCATTAAAAATGGTTGGATAAACTGCATGTTGTGAATTAAGCAAATATATGATAATGTTAAATAATTATATACAGAAATCTTTCCTCTGATCCTTCAGGATGAGGATGTGACAATGGCTGACCGTGCAGCATTTCAATAGTCCAGAGTGTATATTAAAGAGCCATCCCCACAGTTTAGTACTGCATTTTCATTAACTTTGGTGATTTAAAAGAAACAGATTTCAAAAAAGTGTTCAAAAACAACTGAATACTTTTCCCAAATGCAAGTCAATTGTGTCTTTTTATTAGACCCTCCATGCCTGATAAATATCCACATATTTCAAACTCTGCAACCTCAATTTGTAATGGAGACTTTCTGTTGAAAAATATTTTCTTGTAAAACTTTTTTGTTAAACTTGGAGGTTATTTACTTCTTCAAAGCCACAATTATATATAAATTTATATAGATGTTGTCACAGAAGATATGATACATGGCAGCTAGTTTAGATGCAAAATTTTTCAATACTGACAAGCTGAGCAAATCTTCAAGCCGAGGGAGTAGTCATGCCTTTCAAACATGAAAGTAGCAGTACGAAAAGACAGGAGAGAGAAGAACAGGAGGAGAAGGTAGCAAAACTCCCAAATTAGACTCCTCTGGTTTTTTTATAAACAGTGGCCAGCCCATGCACAGACAACACCCCTCCCAGCAGCAATGCAGCAGTTCTGGTGGTGATTCTGGTGAGAAATCATGACAAACTTTAAACCCAGTACCTCATATGAACAGTACACAATAAACTAAGCTCCAAGCACCAGTCTAGATTTGATCAGCATACACAGTCAGTATGTGATACAGTAAATGAAATAAATGATGTTGGACTAGCTATAGACTATGAATATTGATGAAAAGAACTGATAAAGAAAAATCAAATCAGTGATTTAAGTTTATTTTAAAATTCGTTTGAATGAATTATAATAAGAAAAAATCTAATCCCTGCTCCTGTATAATTCATGTTCTGTAAATCATTATTTAAACTTACTCTTAGGATGGGTAATGATTGGTTAAACTTGACTAATAAACTTTTGTGAAATCTGTTTCTTTGACATTAAAAAAGTATGTTGCATTAAAACAAGGCAGTTTACCACATCATCTGAAGGTACTCCAATTTCCTCCCACAGTCCAAAGACATGCACATAGGCTGACTGGAGACTCTAAATTGCCCCTAGGTGTGAGTGAATGGTGTGTGTGCCCTGTGATGGACTGGCGACCTGTCCAGGGTGTATTCCTGCCTCTCGCCTAATGAAAGCTGGGATAGACTCTGGCACCCCCTGCGACCCTGACCAGGAATAAGTGGTGGTTAACAGAAGATGGATGGATGGATAATTATATGATAGTCAATTCTATGCCCTTTTGATGGGTCCTTAGGCATTTTTTTCCTGCTGCAATTACCTACTCTAACCTCATACCAATTTCCCTATTACATCGCCTAAAACTGCCCTTATGTCCAAGCCACTTTTTAACACAGAGTAACGCCCTTGAACAAATAAACAAGATAATAGATCTGACCAAGCATTTTTGAGACAGCTTTTGATAAACAATTTTGGTACACATACACATACACATTTTTTTCAGTCTGTTCTGTGGACGCATTTTGGTCAGTATGAAAAAACCTGTTACTCATACTGTTTCTATACCCTTAACATATGACAATACAAATGAGCATTCCTTGCACAACCATCCAAAGAATTGTACTGTCAAGCTGTGACTATTTTTATCTGAACACTGGCTCAAACAGCAAATTAAAACAAAATAACAAAGACTTGTGGGTGGCTGAGTGTGAGTTCCATCTATTTTATATACGGCTTGCACAATAGGTTGTATATATGACTGTGTGTGTGCATGGGTGTGTGTTTGATTGCACAATCCCCAGAGTGACAGTTAAGGTCATTTTCCACCAGGATGAGTCACAACACTGCAGCACTCGTCAATTTTTCCTTTTTATGAAAGAGAATAAAACTACACCGATCTGGACTGAATCTTCCTCTTGTACAGTAGATACAGCCTTACAGCCATCATCTCTCTCTTGTTCTGCATCTTTGCTAAATTCATCACACAAATCAAAATCAGACATGTTGTGATATCTGGAATTCCTGATGCTAATTAAGATATCACTAAATGGTTAATGTGGTTGTTATGATGTCCACACGACACTGCCAACTCATATCTCCTGATAATCAACACAATAAAACGCTGGAAGATTTTTTTTTTTTTTTTTGGCAAGATGTCACAATGCCTCAGATGTAATTTTTGTCAATGGACTGCAAAAAGAACTTGTCCTTGATTGGATGCTCTGGTGGGAACAACTGATTGAGTCAGTGTGGAATCAGACTCAATTGCCACTTCATTTAACCTCATTAGTTCTTTGTGATTATTTCAATTGGAATCACTGTACAACATGCAGGCAGTGATTCTGAGGTCTCTAACCAGGCTAGAATCCATCCTCAGTTGCAATTATCCTGGAGAGATTTCTGGGTTAAGATGATGATGATCACTGTTGCAACGCTGTGTGGTGATAACTTGTTTGTGTACTTTTAAGTAATTTTAGCAGCAGCAGCGAAATACCGTCAAGCAGAATCCGCACAGTCTTCTGATGTGACAATTTTTTACACCATTAGACTAAAAGGATGAAGATTTATAGATTACAATATTTACTTCCTTTCTTTCTCTTTCTCAACTCTTTAATTTATTCCTATTTGTCTGATTTCATCAGACAGATAGGAATAATTCCTGACAGGAATAATCAGTTTCTGACTGTAAAACAATTTCTGATTATCCTATTGATCTGTTTTGTCTCACTGAAACATGACTGGGTCATGAAGAATATGTTAGCCTAAACGAAGCTACACCACCCAGTCATATTAATACAAAAATTACTCGAAGCACTGGCCGAGGAGGTGGCGTTGCAGCCATTTTTGACTCTAGCTTATTAATCAACCTTAAACCTAAATTCAGTAATTATTCATTTGAAAGCCTCATTCTTAGTCTTTCACACCCAACCTGGAAAACGCTACAGCCAGTCCTATTTGTTGGAATTTACCATGCTCCTGGCCCATATTCTGAATTTCTATCAGAATTCTCTGTGTTTCTGTCAAGCTTAGTTCTTAAAACAGATAAACAGATAAAGTTATTATTGAAGGATATTTCCATATTCATGTGGACATCGATAATGACAGCCTCAGCACGGCGTTTATCTCATTAATAGACTCGATTGGCTTCAGTCAGACTGTACATGAACAAACACACTGCTTTAGCCACACCCTCGACCTTGTTCTGGTTTATGGCATTGAAATTGAACATTTAATAGTTTATCCTCAGAACCCTCTGATATCGGACCACTATTTAACATCTTTTGAATTCCTTCTAATAGACCGTAAGTTTTTCCTCGACACTGTCGCCGAGTGTTTGCTCTTGTGGGAACTGTTTCAAATGTTGGGTATTAATAAATAAATCATAGAGTCTGGTCTTGACCTACTTTGTATGTAAAGTGTCTTGAGACAACTAATGTTGTGATTTGGAGCTTTATACATAAAATTGAATTGAATTGATTGTCAATATTTGTTAGTGCTGTAACTTATTACATTTACTCAAGTAATGTGCTTTACTTTGGTTTTTCCATATTTTGCTACTCTGTGCCTTCACGCCTCAACATTTTGGAGCCCAACACTGAACTCTCTGTTCCACTATATTTCTTATGACCATAGTTTTAATCACACGTTACTTTTCATGTACAGATTTCATAAAGAAAATATAAATCAGCTGCTACCCAGCAGTGTATAAAACAGCTGGAACAGCGTCACCTTCACTGGGAACTTTTTGTCAGTGCAGTGTACATAAAAAAGGCCACACAAACAAACAGAGTGCACATATTCTCAACATGACTTTCATTTTCGACTCAACACGACTTCCTGCACCATCGCTTCCACTTTATTGATTTGACATTCATTACAAACTCAAATTCCTTCACGCGTGTCGGGACAAGAGTTGGAGGTGAACGGCCGAGAAAAATCTAAACACAAACAAATAATTTGGACTGTGACCTCCACGATCGTGAGGAGGTAAAATATCAACAACACCAATAATATTAGCTCACATTTCTCATTTTGACTCAGTTTCTTGTCTGCTGTCTGTTTCTTTTAGCTTTCTCGCTCACTTTGTCTGTACCAATGCTGCCCTTGCTCGTGCCTCAATCCATCACCTCTGTTGCTGTTCTGCCTCTTTCCTTTCTGTTTCCCTTTCCCCTCTTGTCTCAAACGGTAAATGAATTCTCTCCTTCCCTGTGTGTGAGTGTAAATGTGGACACATCCAAAGGTCACTGATTACATCAGTGTCTGCTGGGATCTGGGTCCCTGTCTGTCCTTTGTGTGAGTGTTTGTGTTTTGTGTTGATTTGTTCTGTGCAATGCTAAATTTCCATCTTTGGCTCATTTGAATGTGTTTTTAATTATCTGCCCTCAACAGGCTACGAGAAGAGAGAAAGAGAGAAAAAGCAACACTATGAGACAGAGACAGAAACAGAGACTAATTCGAGTTGTATAAGGGACATGCATTAATGTTTCACTGCCTGGCAAAATACAAATTAATTCCAGAGGACTCAATTTGGTTCATTCCTCTCTCTCTGAAGCCTCAGGCACAAATGTAGCTGCACAGTTAGAAACTTTCAGATTTCAGCCGCCGCTGCCAGAAACTCTCAGTGATCCTGAGGAGGACTTCAGTGTGCAGTTCTTAACACGCCTCAGCAGCCGGGAGAGATCAGCTAACTCGACTGGAAGAGAAGACACATGTCAGTTCTTCATAGTCTCCTTTAGTACCTCGACCACTGCAAACCTGATCTTCAACCCGACCATCATCCAGACATCTGAACTCAGACTCGAAACCAAACCCTTAAAAAACAAAAGAAAACTCTTCAAATATACGTCTGAAAAAGATGATAATTATATAAAAATCCCTTAAGAGTGAAGTTATCATTTTAGAATTTAATGTATAAAATCTCTCTTTAGGCTTATAGACAGGCCTTTAAACGCAGAGAACAGCACCAGATATAATTTTCAAACAAACTCATCAGTTCACAGCTGCTTTAAACTTCAGTAAAAAGATCTCTAATTTATTCCTTAAATCCCTGCAGACATCTGAAGGCAGCAGGACACGTGTGCAGCTTTGAGAATTATTTCTGATGTGAAATACAGAAGAATCAAGACTGACGTGGAATCAGATTGATGTGATCTGACAACAGTGACGACAACAACAACAACAACGACAACGACAACAACAACAACGACGACGACGACGACGACGACGACGACGACGACGACGACGACGACGACATGAAGAAGCTGCTTCTTCATTTTTTGAGTCATTGTTGCAATGCTTCACTGATTGGATCAGCTATATCAGAGCAGTGATGCGATTGGTTAAGTGTGTATTTATTATCACCACACCTTCTGATCTATATTCACCTTCATCCAGCCATATAACACATTGCACTGCTGCTCATACATGAAACACAATAGCAGGTGCAGACGCCCACGTTGTCCCTTCGCCCGGTACCTTCAACTGCACATGTGGAATTAAAATAGAGCCCTGAAAGATTTAGAGGGGCTGTTTTTGCTGTAAGATTTAAAAATATCTAAGCATTGAGTTCAGCAGCTGGAGGCTAGACCAATCAAAAAAGGGCATGGATGGGCTTAAATAATGATGACATCAAGCAGGGCTGTACTTTGAATTTATCCAGTCTATCTGCCTGGAAATTCTGACTGAGCAGGCTGAGGTAGCAAGAGGTTTCAGGGAGATGCATAATTCTGGAGTGACAGCCTCAGATGTGCACATGAGCTCATACTCGACATACTTTCTCAGTGTTGCAGTCATGTGATGTCTGTCTGTCTGTCTGTCTGTCTGTCTGTCTGTCTGTCTGTCTGTCTGTCTGTCTGTCTGTCTGTCTTTTTTTGTCTTCTCTGCTTCTTTGTCTGTTTCTCTCCTCTGTTTCATTCCCCAGGCTCATTTTTCACTTCCAGGCCTTCACTCATTTCTCCCACAGCCTTTACCGTCTTCTCATTCTGTCCTTTGGTTCTCCCTCCATGCGCCTCTCTCTCTTTGGTTCTCTCACCCTCGGTCTTCCTCACCAGTCTCTGTTTCTTTTTGAGTGACATAGGTGTGAAGAGATGTTCCCTGCTAGCAGGGCAGTCAAGCTTGACAATGTGAACGTCCTGAAAGATGGAGGGGGGAGAAAAGTGAAAGGAAGTCTATTACAGCAAGCAGGAGGAAAGAGGAAAGCACATCAAAAAGGAGAAGATTACAAAGATAAACATACAGATTTGTCTTTTTGGACCTTTTACCTTCCTGTTTTTCTTGGCATTCTTAAAGTAATTTTTGCGTAACCAATAAAACAGGATAACAGGATGGGAGCAAATCTTAAAGTCCATAAAAGTTTATTTTTGCATCTGTGTCATTGAGCATGTTGGTGGGTATCTGGGCACATAAGTAAGTGTATGCTGTTGTATGTGCAGCCACACAGTAGATTAATAATAACTGTGAATAAGTCTTGGACAGCATTCTTGTTATCATACCAATCATAATAAGTTTACTACGTTCATTTAAAGCATTTTTTGAATCCAAACATCAGCTAACCAGAAAACATGATAAACTGCAGGGAGCCCTCAACAGCTGTGCTGCCGCTCCATTAAGCCAAATCTAACCAACTTCATATCAGTCAAAACTGGTCGAATCTTAAGTGTGTTTTACCAGACGACGAAGCCATAGAGGCACACAGTATCACTGTAAGTGTTAAATACAGCTAAAAACCAAGCCAAAGTGCAGAAACTACTCTCTGGATATTATCTAGAAGCATGAAAGACTGCAGTCATAACAATGGTTTTAATATATTTTTAATATTTTAACCCAGAGAATGCTCTCAACAGACAATCAGCAGCACACTGACAGTTAGTACCGAGAGATTTCAGAGAGGTGACGCTGTGGCTCTGGGGGTTCACAGACGTGGGGAACTTACACTTTACTGCATGTCAGGTTTATCTTTAATTTGTCATCCATCCATTGATTATAATGATAAAATTGCACCTATTGGCTCAACAGACTTTATAGTTCAGGTTATGAAATATTTGACTTGTTGGAACAAACTATTACATGTTAGACTCACCTTCAGTTTCTGAAAGTCACCTGTTGTGTGTGTGTGTGTGTGTGTGTGTGTGTGTGTGTGTGTGTGTGTGTGTGTGTGTGTGTGTGTGTGTGTGTGTTCTAACCATAAAGTCATTTAACGTGTGGAACATCGTAATACATTTTAAACTGTGAAACTAATAACCCTGTTAAAAACAAATCAAAGAAGAAAAGAAAACAGAGATGTTACCTTGCATGGCTTTGTACTGCATGGGAGTGATGTGTTCAAAACCAGGTGGAGGGACATCCCAGTACTTCTTCACCTTCTTCTTCTTCTCACGGTGTGGAGAACGGCTGTTGGAGGAACAGAAAACAGGTGAAATAAGAACAATTAACATGTAACAGAAACCTCCTATGAGCACAGCAGTAAACTACTAGATCCGATGATGGGTCATGTCTTCAAAAATATACTACAAAAATTTAGCAACTTTTGGGGGGATAGCATCAATCAAAACCTCATCAACTTGTTTACATGATGGTAAAGAGAATAGAAGGGACAGAAAACCCCATCCAGGCAGACATTTACACAATGAGTCAACAGTACATAGAATCAGAGGCAGGTCATTAAATTGCAGTTGTTGCAATAATGCACAAACCGGCTTTGTGTTAGTTTGCTGTATTACCTTCCAGCATTGTCCTGGGGGTAGCTGGATGGTGAGCTGAAATGACATTGGAAGGATTTCACATTTCTCTCAATTCAACCAAAACATTCACCAACATTTTCACTACATAAAATTAGAACCTAAATTTATTTGAACACCACCAAATACAAAAGCTACCAGGAGCCTTGGAAATCTGCATTTCTAAAAGCACAAAATCCTTTCAAGTTTCAAAATGACAAACCAGTGCATTCAGTGAGCCTCACAGCTGACATGCAATACCGTTTGTGTAGGACTAATAATGCAGTGAAAGCAGAAAGGATATCCTCAAAAACACTGAGCAGTTGCAAGAAGGAGGGGTCGAATTTTACAGCTTCTGGCTAGATGCTCACACTGTGTGTCTGCCACTAAATTAGCTATGGTGCTTGAACCAGTTTCATTTAGGAGTCTTAGAACCTTGGTGGTATGTAATGAACCAGCCCACATTTCAACCTGTTATGAGTGGAACCATCAAGAATATGTCATCAACAGATAACATATAATAATGCACAATGACTTGTAGAATAGGGCTAGGCAATATATTGATACTATACCAATATTGTGACATGAGACTAGATATTGTCTTAGATTTTGAGTATCATTATATTTTGATACGGCCTATTTGCTGTCTTAAAATAGAAAATACATTATCCAGCCGAGGCAGGAAAAATTTTTTTGGTATTTTATGGAAAAAAAAAAATGCAAACATCGAGACAAAAACATCACAACATTACATAATAAATAAATAAATAAAAATCACGCCACCAGAACAAAGATCTCTCAGTAGACTTATCCGCATCTATACTCTCACATTCAAGTTTCCTATAATTTATTAACCTTAGCAGTTGCACTGCATCAAAGAAAGCCTTCTATTACAGATATTAGATTAGATATTAGATCTATTACAGACTGTTCCAGCCATTCTAATATTTGCCTTTACCCAGCCATTATATCCACATTACTGATGATTACATGTCAAAAACTCCATGTTTAAAAAAAAACACTGAATTCACATGTCTTTAACTTGTTAAAAATCTGCTTTATACAAACATAATCCATAGATTTGATTATTTAAACTACTGAAAAGCTTTTTTTCCCAAATATATCATCTTTAACACTTCCGACCACATCCAAAAAGACGTGCAGGTGTCTCCAGCAGGGATCATGTTTCCCTGACAACGGACTGGCATGTCACTTTTGTAGGTTGTCATCAACTGTGTTGGTAGTGTTCTTGGAAGAACTTGCACCAGTATGAAAATGTTCCCACAGGCCTGAAGAGACTCTATCAAACAGTGCATTATGAGAGAATCACACACAAAGTGCATGGCTGCAATTGTCAAATATATCTGATGCAGTGACATCTGTAACATCAGAGTGAATATACAAGTAGACTAAAATGACAAAGCAATTTTTTTGCATGAGTTCCATTAATACCAGCCTGAATGGTTTCTGATTCCAGGAAGGATCTGAAACTCTTAAAAAAAAAAATCTTTATAACTTGGTGTCGACATTCTATATCAAATTATCAAGAATACAAAAGAGGTTAAAGCAGCTGTTGCTTTCTGTATCAAAAGTTTGTCCTATAAGCCTGAGGAAAAACTACTACAATGTCATTAGCACCTGTAACAGAGGGCTTAGAGAGAGAACATAAAAATAACATCATCCAAAATGGACTGTGACAGTCATTTTGTTAGCAAAATAATATTCTTGTTCATAAGAATAATATTTCATGAGCTAAAATGAAGAAATTTTGCAGTGGCTTTATTCAGAAGGCTCAGCTGGCTAAGTCTAATTCTGTGGTTCTAAAACTTTTGAGGCATGCTGCCTGCAGAAGCCAAAATAAGTTTACACTCCCCACTCCACAATTTTTACAAGTTATTAACAATGAAAGGGGAGGCAACTATTAAAATGGATCCAAGTTGTATTTCTGTGAAATAAACGTGAGCACAATAACATCAGCAAAGTCTTGTTTGTTTATTTTCCCTACATAAATCATATTCATTCAACCTTGTTTCACTCCATTTTTTCCCCTGGTTATCTACGCCCCCTGCCCTCCCTGCAGCGACTCTGTGACCCCAAGGGGGGCCAGTTCCCTAGTTTGAGAACCACTGCACTTAAGTAAGTCTAAATAAAACACTGTGATTCACAATTACACTTTACAGCTTTGGTCACAACTTCCAGCAGACACCCGCCAAGATTTTTTAATTTGCGCTGTTGCCCAAAATGGCATCTGCCAACACTACGCAAGAACAACCCTCGAAATTTTAAATGGACAATGGGAGCACACTTGGAAAGATAGGTTTTAAGTTTTTCCTAAATCAATGATAGTGGTTCAGTGTCATTTTCTGTGTGCATTTGTGTGAATTTGGAATTTGCAGCCACCTACAATACAGTAGGCGACTTGTTAGATGCCAAGACCAAGTTGAGGGTAGAGAGAAGACATGCTGATATGGCATAAACGCATGTATGTGTGCATACTCAGATTGATGCCGAACTCAGAAAAGTGTGTGCATGCTAGTTTACATCTGTGTGACCCACATTTGCTCTGAGGCATATGCTTAACTACCTGCAAAACAGCCTTAGGACCAATAAATACATTCTTCAAATTATATGGTCAAAACCATTCATAATGGTGGCATATACTAAACTGAAACACTTTATTTTCATCCAGTGGTAATTCAATGAACTGCAATGCCAGTAGGGAGGGACATATGATAGTGTGACATATTATTTTTTTTTTTACACTTTATTAGTCAAGGTGTAGCTGTTTAAGAGGTACTAACCTGCGCCTGTGTCTACGCTCCTTACTGTCCCCACGGCGGTCCCTGCTGCGTCTATCCCTGTCTCTGCTCCTCCTTTTCCTCTCTCTGCTACGGCTGCGGGAGGAGGACCGGCGGTGATGGCGGTTCTCTTTATCCCTCTCAGCTGCCGGAATAGAGTGCTTATTAACTTACAGGACAGTATGAAAATGTGATACACAAGTAGCCAACAGAACAATGAAAACATAGGAATTCACATTTACAAATAACTGTCAAGGGAAATAAATACATAACTTACATCTCAAAGAATAATAAGCGACGATGGATGGAAATTAGACAAGCCATAAGCAACACCACTGAGTATTAATCTGTCCAACATACCTTAGTTCACATGGTAACAATAAAGCTGATGAATGGTAGCAATTTTACAATAAGACAAAAACTTTTATCACAGTGGTAAGCTAAATAGACAATCAATACAATGTTACAATTCCATATATAACCGAAAATTGGACACAAAAAGTAAGTAGTTTAAACTTTTGGTTTAAAGAGTAACTGTGTAATTTTGCCAGCTCATGAACTAACTTTGTCTTCTAGGTGC
>JAQQZW010000023.1:10659343-10670682 GCA_029814745.1 Zanclus cornutus | reverse complement strand
AATTCTTATATTTTCTTGATCATTAACAGCTTACTGAAAACTGGAAGTTTCTGAATGTTTTTCTACTATAGCCCATCCTCAAAGAAAGAATTTAGATCTAGTTTTATTTTTTCAACTTCATCAATCAAAGCCAGGCTCGACCGACTGAGCCACTCAGTAGGCATCTGTGTTTCATGGGTATTTAACATTTATCCATTAGAGCTGAGACAGTCTGCATTAGTAAGTCATTCATACCCTCAACCCCAAAGGCAAAAACATTAAAAAATAACATTTTTTATTTACTCTCGTTATTTTTATGCTGATGACACTCTTGTTTAGCCATTCTTCAAAATCAAACAAGTGATCAGTGACTTCCCAGAGGGCCTTGTTTGGATGACTTTAAAATAACCTGTATATAATGGTTTCATTTCAAACTATTTTAAAATATTGAGGAGTTATATTCGATACAGCACTTATGTTGATAGTCCTGTCTTTCAATCCTCTGACCTGAACAAAGTCATCAATGCACGGGCTGATCCAGGGGTTGTGCTACAGGGGCATTGGCCCCACCTGAAATGTAATTGGCCCCTGAAGTGCCCATGGTGGCTTCAGAGCATTTTATTGGCCTAATTTTCAAATTTTAATTTTGTATATATTGGTATATGTATATGCTTTGTTAAACTCTGTGTTGTGTCCATAGACTATAATAAATGTGGACAGGCAATGCTTTCCAATGTTTCGTAAAATGAAGCAAGTGAAGGCAAAAACGGAAGAAAAGTCTACATTCCATATTTTGTCTGGTTTTTGAATTTTGTGTTTGCCTTTTTCAAAGACAGTGCAAACCCCAGGTTGATTGGCTTTAGGTCAAGTTTTAATGTTTTTTCATATGCATAACAACAAGACATTTTTTGGATTACGTTATGTGCATGTGGGACCACAGGTGCCTATTGGCATTTTGCGCTCCCTTGCTAATCTACACTTATACTTTTTATTGTTCTGCAAAGCACTTTGGATCAGCTCTTCTGTATACCTCTGTGCTAAGACTATCCACTGTTGTATTACACTGTATATTATGAGAATGTTGTCATACCACCAACTGTTTGCTACAATCTAATTAGAGATGATTTGCAGACACTGAACAACAGCTGCTAAGATGTTCAAACAAAACTATTCAGAACATCTGTTGACTTGTGTTTGAGGTTTGAGGTGAAGAGTTTAGAGCTGTGTAACTGACATTACTGCACATGATGTGAATCCCACTAGTACTAACTAGTTAATGTGATAATTCTGAATGCACTTAATAAATCATTGCATGGTCTGTGAGGTGCTGACATATTTTTGTGATGCTGGCTTAGAGTTCCAGACATTGCAGTTGTTGCTGTCAACAGTCAGGCTCACACTAATTCCCGGTGCACGTACACAAAAAGGCACAACAAATGTTATTATTGGCTGATCAGGCAGTCAGACATCCTGATTAAAATGGAATAGTCCTGATTTCCAGCGGAGTTTTGATTGTCATAAAATAAAACTCTAAAAGTGAATACTTTGAAATTTGTCAAATTGGGATACACCATTACTGTAACTTTCTTTCCCTGTCCCTCTTACTGTCTCTTTGCCTGACTCTCTGGAGTTGTAAGGGATGAGATGAGGCTGTAACAGAGATGTTTTATACAAGGCTGAATAATTAATTGTTAAAGCAACCAAAGCTGCAATTTAATTGGCCTCTCTTCTACCCCACCCACCAAAATACAAGAACAACAAAAACCTTGCTAATTAAACGTTTTGTTTTAAAATACAATATTGGCCAGAGACACCACAATTTCACATGTAGGTTTTGTTTTTTTTGTTTGTTTTTTTTTACATTATTTTTTCAGCTTTACGTCATACATAAGGACGTATAGTGTCTTTCTATCCCTGTATCCTTTTTGAGTCCTTGTGTTTGTAACAAAAAAATCACGAGTAGTTTGGAAGTCAGTCCTAATCCAGTTTGCAACTGAAACAAGTGTGAGTCGCCAGTGCACATACACTGAGAATGGACGTTTTGATTTCAGCAGGAAAACTTTAGAACTGAAAACACTTTGCATATTCATAGATCTGGAATTATTAATGATATGGAAGGGGTAGGTGCCATTTTAAGGATATTGATGTGGAATTATACTTTTTGCAGAAAAAGAAAAACATATCAGAAACTTTATTTTACTTAGCAGACAATCATTATAAGTTTTAATACATATCTGGAGGGGATCTCAATGATGTTGTAGGATGTTCATGCAACCTGTAGTTTTTCTTTTCAAAAAGTGTGGGCTCACACTGCAGAGGGCTATGATATTATACTGTACATTGAAACAGATCATATTCCACTCGGTGTTATAATCGGTGGCCGGTCCATTACTCCTAATTATATCAATCATCACCCGTGGATCTGGAATGGCATATTACACCCTGCTGGGAGCATTTATGGGCCTGTATTCATCAGAGACAAATTGAAATTCAAAGCAGATGAAGCGAAAACTCAGATCGCACCTCCTGCATCTCTTTTGAAAATATCTTTTGCGCTGCAGTGTCTTTCCTTCTCATTCAGCATTGACAATATGAATGAACAACTATATCAACCGGCTATATAAGTTTGACATGGTTGTTATCATGTTGACATTTCTAACATGTGGCTTGTAGAGCTTTTTCATTGGAAATATTTTGTTAATTAAAATAATAAATCATTTACAATGAACCTTCTTCCTCATCCTGATACAGTCTGTTATACAGTCTGTTCTCAGTAACCTGACCACATTAATAGTTACCAGACCACACTGTGGTTCAACAGATTAGCCAGTCAAACTCCAGTAAGTGGCAGTTGAGTACTGAGGGGAGGAATAATGGCAGAAGGTGCAGATAATCCTCCTCACCTCCTTTATCTCCTCTGCTCCAGTTGCTCCCTCCAAGCTTCTTCCTGCTTGGCTGCATTCATTCATACCACATAAAACCTCTTATGCATTTACCCAAACTCTCAATATTGTTGTATCCCAGCGTGATAGGACATCACCAAACAGTGTTGTGGAGTCTGTGGTTTTGTGTGTCTGCTTCTCAAACTGGTTATCAATAATTGAACATGCATTTTAATGCAATGTGTGCTGTGTACACTGAAAACAACTTCAAACCTGAAAAAGGAACAAAGCAGTAGTAGTAGTAGTAAGTAGTATGTATAATTAGGTAGTGCAGGTACATACTGGTACAGATGTGTACTGTCCTATGTGAATGATTAGGTAACTACTGTATGGAAAGAAGCCTTGATAAAACACAGCTTTACATGTACATTGATTTGATCAATTATCTAGTCTATAAAATGTCAAAATAGCGAAATATATCCATCACAGTTTCCCACAGCCCAGGTTGACGTCTGCTTCTGAACGACAGTCCCAACAACGCCTCCCTGCCCCCCAAAAAACTATTTACAGTGATATAAAACAGAGAAAAACGAATCCTCACTTTAGAAACATTAGATAGGCTGCAACCAGCTAATGCTTGAAATTTTGGTTTGAAAGATGACAACAGTTATCAGTTTTTTTTCTATTTTTTAGTTGATCCATGAATCATTTCATCACTATTATTTTAATTTTGGGGGATGTCTGAATTTACTGAGAGTAGACAGGACAAATCCACAGTCTGAGATGGGATACTGCTCTTTGTTAAGCTGATCAAGAATAAGTTTAGTTAATGATCTGCTAATGATGTACATTTAAAATCAAACATTTCAGCATAAACCCTTGAACATGATTTAAAATTTGCAGCTCTTCCTCTGACAGTCATAAACACAGACATTACACACAGTGCTACTCTCTAGCTATGATATTATATAAAAATGGTTGCTTCTTAAAACTTTGACCTCATTTTTCTTTATAATCAGAAGTAATCCAGGTGGTTGTTGTCTGAACATCAGTGGGTACAGAGCAAACAGGAACTGTCAGCAGTTAACGTAGCATGACTTTTGATTGTGAAGATTCACCGAAATGTATATTAATTAAAGCTAAGAATGACTCGGGTGTGTCCTTCAGCCAACTCACTCACTGTGTCCCAGATCCAGACTACATACTGATTTTAAATAGGTTTGGGGTATTTAGTTTGTTTACACTATAAAAGTAACAGAATGCAAACTAAATACAGTCAATTTCTGAGTGTGCTGATGATGCACACTGATATCCAACAATGCACTGCACTAAGGAAATGGAGGAGTGGCTCACAACTGAAAATATTTCAAATAAATTGTGGGTGGTGGTGAGACAGCTCCAGAAACATCTTAAAAAACAAAAAAATGTATTAAGTCTTAAGAGAGACATTTTCCTGTCTCTGTGAAGTTTAATTGGCAGTGGCTTTCCAAAGTTGCTGTTTGATTGACATCTGGCGCCACACAGATAACATGGTAAAGTATGTCGTTTTTTGTATACTGAACTGTAAACAGTGACAATCAGAAAAGAAGCATGCTGTACAGAATTGGTATGTAGTATGGATTTGGTACATATCTTTTGGCTTTTTTTATACTTTACCTTGGTGAGGTGGTACACACACTGTTGGAAGGTGTGCATAATGACATCATCCAGCTGTGCCAGAGCTTCTGAGCAGGTGTCCATGTCAGCAGTCAGAAGTGGATCCCCAGGGGCTTTAAAGAAATGATCATTAAAATGAATTAAACATTTTGTGTCTGCTTTAATATGGACGTCCAAAATTCCTGAGATTTCTGTTCAGTCACAGCTAGTAAAGGTTTGTTTTTACTTGAATCAGTAATTTCCATGGTTTCAAATCACTCTCACCTTCGAACTCCCACTCTTTCTCCATGGCTTCAACTTTGACCTGGAAGAAGTTAAGGAGCTCTGTGGCATTTGACATCCAGAACATCAGGGGACGAAGGTCCGACGACAGTTTCAGAACATTCGGGGTGCTTATCTCACCTTCTTGCTCTGTGGAACTGGACACATTTATGTAATGCCAAAGTTATGTGAGCTGTAAAATAATTGTGAACATTCTTCTGTCAGTGTTGTGTTTGTGTTTTAACAGAAATGCTGCACACTGTGAGTAAAAATAGACTGAGTTAGCATTACTCAACTATAATTTAGCCATTTTCCAACATTGCTGTGTGACAATGGTTTCATCACACTACAAAAATTTACCAAAGACATAACAGCACACGAACAAAATGTAGCCAATCATGAATCACTCAGCAGGAGATCTCTAAACAGAGGAAACATGACAGAGAACAAAAATGGTCTTACTTTTGCGTGGGATGCTTATCCCAAAATTCCTTAATGTTATCCTGTAAAGAGAGTTGGAGACAGAAGAGAGGAGAGACATCTTGGCTTAGTGTGTGGGTGGAGGAGGGGGAGCAGAGTCTAGCCCTGTAGCCAGGACAATTACAGCACATTTTCCAGCAGAAGGGCAGTGACATCAGCTCATCCTTGCTCCTGTCCACAACGTAACAGGCCACAATGAACGGCATACGTCTCTTTGCTGGTTTTCTGTCTGACTGAATGTGGAAGTCTCAATCTGCCTTCACAGTGTTTTTCTGCCAGGCTTGTTCAAGGGAAATCATGGCCATATTTTCATGCAATGCTATCCTATAAAAGCTTGATGGTTCGCTTGTTATGAGCTCCACAGATGAACCACTGCTAAACCTCTGAGATATTTCATATTTTACTTTAAATAGCATAACATGTAGCACATTTTATATGTAGAGCTGTAATTTTTTAGCCAGGCAAGCATGGCCCTATTGATGGTAATGTTGGTTGGTCCACATTCGTAGTTCCTGGAGGATGAAATCCGTCTGACTTTGGTGATCCTCTGACTTTGCCTCCAGTGCTACAATTAGTTTGATATGTTCGACATTTGTGGTTTTGAGTAAATTTTCTCAACAACTATTAGATGGATTGCGATTAAATTTCGTTTAGACATTTTATTACCCCCTTATTTTGAGTCGTAATAACATCTGACCTCCTGGTTCATCATTTTGTCAAAATTACTCTTGATCAAATTTGTGACATGCAGTTTTACTAGCTTCGGCTTTACTTTGTGTCTAGTATTAATTACCAAATGTTATCATGTTACCACGTACCATTAAGTCAGTGAACATGGCAAACATTACAGTCCATCTGCTTGACATCAACATGTTAGCATTTGTATAGTGAGCATGTTACCATGCCAATGTTAGCAGATAGCACAAGTAGGGATATTACAGAGTTAACAGTAGAAAGATGACAGGGAATGAGAAGAGGTAAAGAGATGCAAAATGACATGCAACGTAGTTCCGCGGTTGTTGTGGTTTTTCACTTCGTGGCTAGCGACATGACTCCTGTCAGGGTCCTCCACATTTAATTTTCATTTTACATATTGAGCTGTTTTGGGGGTTTTTTTCTCCTACCCAGACAATTTCTTTGATTAGATTGGCAGACTTGAGTAATATCTGCGGTGTTAGAGCCGGGTCCAGGTGTTTGGAGGCATGATCGATCATGATTTACAGCAGATAAGCAGGAGCCAAAGGTCCGCCCCCAGAGTCTGGAGAAGAATTTTTGGAGATTATCTCCTAGGAGAAAAGTGGGAGATAAACGTAACACATGTTATCAAGAACATTTTTCTATGATATCAGATAAACAGTAGAAGGATAGTATCCAGTTATAGCTTTCTTTTCCTGTCTCACCTGTAACAGAGCATCTGCGTGACGGGGGTGGAACTTCAGAGCTGCCTCAGTAGATCCCAGGTACTGCCTTAGTGCTTCCTGTCTGTCCACCAACCCAGAGGGGCAGCAGGTGGTGGAGACATCCGTCTGCCATGGCAGGGTCAATGCCAATGGTGGAGCTGGAGTCACACGGGGGTCACGGTACAGGAAAAGGAAGTGTCTGCCCAGACCAATCACATCCCCAGGCTTTAAGACTGTCTCCCTGTAAAGGGCCACTCCATTGTGTGTGACTTCACCTCCTCTGAAGGGCCGCATCAGAGCTACAATAAAAAAAAAAAAGGTTTAGGTCAAGCTGTAACACAACAAGTGCACCATGGATCTATGAAGTATGATATGAGTTAATGTTTTAGTACCTTGTCCAGTGGGCGTCTCGGGTACAGCTGAGTCTCTCCTGACCAATAAGTGTCTGGCCAAGAGGTCAGGAGCAGAGAGGAACGTCTCCACCTTCAGAGGCCTCTTCCCCTTCCTCTCCCTCTCTCTATCCTTCTCCCTCTCTCTCATTGTGGGCTTCCTTCCAAAAACATGCGTATGTCCCATCATGATGTACAAAACAAAGTCCTAAACAAAACACAGTGGAGAGCAGAAGTAAGTCAGGGAGGTCTGTTATCTTTTAAGTGCTATGGTTTATATCAATCCTCCATCTTAGAGATGTTAAGTTGAACAGAAGGCGGTTGATAAGGTATGAAGTGTGTCACAGTTTGCTACAATGGAGACCTGTGTGAGGTCATTGTGTGTGAGTGATGTACACAGAGGAGTTTTGTGCTTTCGTTGGATAAATTGTTGAGGCATTGTGCTGCTCTGAGGCTGTTTTGTGCAGGATGCTGAATGGGAGAGGCTTGTAGAGCGATGGAAACCCTGATGGTATGTGGCGATTACAGACATGCAGGTATGATGTCATGTACAGGGTGTGTGCACGCATATACATCTGCACAAGTCCTTTACAACATGCCAGTTAGTTTGCATATCTGCAAATCAGTGTGTATGCACCTTGTTGTAGAGTATACCATATGTGTGTCTATGTGTGTGCTTTTGTTTATGTAGTGTACGTGTATGTGGGTGTTGTTTGTGAGTATTTGTCTGGCGATATCATCTGTCAGCATGTCTTGCCTTGCTCTGATCATAACCCTGCAACAACAGAAAGTAGGGCCGGTCTGTGGGTGGAAGGATCAAACTCTGTGACATCACATCCAGGTCACAGCTTGAGTAATCCTTTTCGTCCTCCACTGGCTGGTTTGTCCACCCAACCTTTGCTTCAGCTTTAGAAGCCCTAACCTGAAAAAGAGGTTAAAGACATGATGGTCAGTACGCCAAGAGTATGATTATTCAGTTATTTCTTACAGTACCACATCGTCTACTTTACCTCTCCTGGCTGTGGGTTGATCATGCTCACAATGTTCTTCCTGTCCTGAACCCCTGCGTTGTTGTTAGGTCGGTTGCCAGAGCCACGTGGGTCTTTGCTGACGTGGTTGCCTTGGCGACGCCGCAGACTCAGGTTCATGTCACTGATGCTCCTCCTGAGCTCTGTGTTCCTCCCTCGGTGACCACGCTCAATCTCCTCTGGTCCGCCCCCTGACGACATTCTGCTCCGCCGCCAGCGCACACCTGTTGCCCAGACGATCAGAGGATAGGTCTGCTATTCCTGTGTAGTATACAAGAGTTCCTTTGCATGCTAACATACCTGCCAGTGGAGTCTTAAACATACCTTGACAGTTCTCTCCCTCCCTCTCACGCTCCTGCTCCCTCTCCCTCTCTTCTCTCTCATATTCTTCCTTTCTTTGGATTTCAAAGCGCCGCTCAAAACCGTCCTTAGGCCGCCACATGTCCACTAACAACAAGGGACATTCCCATGGGGCAACGCTTCTCCGGCACTCTGTCTCCCATTTGATAGCTCCATCTGGCTGCTGGATGGGCTTTCCAATGACATCACACAACAGGAAGTCCTCTGGGCTGTGTTTCTGGAGAACTAGAAGGTAATGGAGGAAGGGAGGAGGAAAGGGGGTAATTATTTTTCCATAACACTGGAGTTTATGTTTGTATTAAGTCATTCCCAATTGGTTAAAACCTTTTGAGCAAACAATTCCTAGTAATGGGTCAGAGAAGAGGTCCAAATGAGACAAAATTTCCCTCTCTCATACCTGCGTCATCTGTCTCCTCCCTCTCTCTCTCAATGTACCGAGTGATGACCTGGGCGATGAGCTGCCTTGCTGTAGAGTGAATGTTGGCCAGCAGGGAGCGATAGTTGGCCCCACTGGAGAGGGCATCTCCATAGATCTTGATCAGGCCTGGGGCAGAGGAAGAGGCGGGAGGCAAGTAGTGGTGGGACGAGGGGGCAGCTGAATGAGCCCAAACCTCTCTCTCCCTCTCCCCCACCGCCCGGTCCCGGTCACTGTTTGAGCGCCCTCGCAGGAAAAGATGGGAAAGGCGCTTTGTGCGGGACTGGGGCCCAGCAGGCCGCGGCCTGAGAAAGGCCGGGGAAGGAGATGGGGATGGAGTAGGGGAAGCCAGGGAGGGGGTGGAGTTAGAGAGGGAAGAGGAAGGAGCAGAGGGGGCCTCGTGGAGGGAGGCTGCGTCAGAGCTGGTGGTCGACCTGGGAACAACAGAGGACGGGAAGACAGATGGAGGAGAGAGGAAGGAGAAAGGAAGGGAACAATCAGCTGTGAGTTATGACTGAATAAACATAGACAAACAACAAGGACTAAAATAAAACAGGGAAAGGTTACAGGGTTGGAAGGATACTAATGACAGAAGAAGTAAGATAGAATGACATCAATGCATAAACTATTCATTCAACAATACTTATCAGGCACTGAATTATAACTAAACAACAATGGCATGAAAGAAGCTTAACATAAGAAAAAATATGCACGACATAGAAAAAACAGGAAATAAAAACATGAGTTAAAGAGAAATTCAGACTGACTTGACAGAGATAGCGCTGGGCCAGCGACCCCCGAGCTTGGCAAAGTGTTTCCTAGGCGAGTTGATCCACAGACCCACTGGGAAATGGAGCTTTCTGAAGCTAGGACTTCCAGACCCCTCCATCTGACAAAGATAGAGAGCAAAAGATAAAAACACAAATGTGCCATTTCAATTCAGTGATCTGCAGTATGTCAAGATACAGTAATCTGTTTTATCTACCTCCACACTGTGGTGAGGAATGTGTGTCAGCAATGCCAAGATTGAAACAATATAACAATGGCATGATGTCACCATCAAAAAATATCAACAGGATACCTACAGCAGGTTGTCAACATGGTGAAAACAAACAAAGAAATTAACTCAAAACACCCCAATCAGCCCCTGAAAATCAAAGCGTGAATTTCCCATTCTCAAACAGGAAGCATCTTTTGTAGGCCTTAGGTCCAGCTGTTATACTGACAGGGAAATACCCATTCTAAAGGTCACTGCCTGTCCATATCTTAGTGTCATTTCTATGTAAATTATCATCAGAATTATGGATCATACTTGATTTTTTAACACGCTTACAGGTGGAATTTGAAGCAGCAACAAAATTCCTGCATTCGCCTGGAACAATACCACCTTTCAAGTATGGTAAGAGTACAAATCCTGTGCTGGGCTGTTGTTTTTCTATACAGAAAAGATTGCAGTTTTAATGAGCATCCTGTCCTACATGCTGTGGTGGGATGTGAAAACCATAAAATCAAAATGCTATACGTACGAAAGAAATTCATGCTTTTAGGTATTAGATTTTGAAATACTTACCCACAGTTATTTATGATCCTTCTGTAGAGTGTTATGATGATTGTTCACTAGTGCAATGCAAATATGTCGCTCAAAGTAATCTAATAACTGTGTATGTTTCCGTTTTCCCACGAGGAAATTCCATTTTGGAAAAGATCTAAACTTGTCACACGTCTACATTTACAGCTCTATATTTTAATATCCATTGGTTCAGTCTTCTTTTAACGAAAATACCCTTTTCTTTTAACTGGACAAGATCTGCTCCCTCTCTCCCTCTGGCTCTTAGCCTCTCTGGGTCTATAGATAGAGAAACAGGCCCATTGTTCTAAGTGACAGAATTTCCTTCCTTTGCACTGGACAACACCTATATCCTGACTGAGTGAAAGAGAGAGAGGGAGAGAGATTGGTAGAAAGTGAGAGAAGGGGGAATTTATACACACATATGTCTTTGAGACCTTACTGGGAATATTATATACTGTATTGTACACCTAAAAGCAATCTAGACATCTATCTTCTGCTCTGATTGGATTTAACAGAAATTTGGTGTCACTGTTCATCTTAACAAAGTTTAATTACATCAAACAGGATCTCAAAGTCACAACGCACTGTCAAGAATTTGGCTATTTACATCCGGTAGTGCGATGTGATTTTATGACGAGATCACAAAATACACAGAGGCACAGTTTGAAGTTTTGCTCGAAAGAGGATAAAGGAAACACACACAGTGAGGCAGGAAGCTAGAGGGAGCGACAGACACCTGTGATCTTTGACCTTGTCTTCGACAGGAAGATGGTGATGGAGAGAGAAAGGCGACTGTCACTGTGTCCCAGTTCAGGGTCTACATCTTCCGAATTTTGCATTTCTACACCAAATACAACATGACGGGTCAATAACCCTTGTTTCATTTCAAAGGCTACTCCACCATTGCAAAGTGTCTGTA
>JAQQZW010000023.1:10229929-10240919 GCA_029814745.1 Zanclus cornutus | reverse complement strand
GCCACTGTTTGCTAAGACATCTAGAATATCTTTGTAAGGTGATAAAATGCCAGTGTTTGGTTAGCAACTTTTTGCACTGCCTCCAAGTGGCCAAATAAAAATCTAAATTACTGTGGGTTTAAATTATCCTCCAAGGCATTTGAGTTTAACTGATCAAGTAAACTGTTCTAGTTTGTGTCAGAGGTCTTGTGCAATACCCTTCACTCTTAATACTGTGATACACTGGAGCACATTTGCCAATAACAGAGAAACATGAAAATGCATGTACGTAGTTGCAAGAGAAAAGGTTATGGTTAGGGTTATGAATATGTGGCTCTGACTGTAAGGGCGTCGTAATGGCAGCCTGAAGAAGCTTCAATGTCCAGGTGTGTGAAGGTAAGTCGGATCTGGTAACCCTCGGGCACACTGAGGTCCCACTGCTCCAGCAGGTTGGGAAGATAAGGCTGAGGATACTGGGGGGACTGGACCTCCCCATGCATTGGAGGGTCTGAGTCGGGCAGCCGCCAGCACTCACTCACTGACACATACAGAAACCTGGAAAGGTGCATGAACGGAGAGAGTTCGATCTGTTTATCAGTTATGGTCGTCTGAGCTGCAGGTCCAAAGTTGATGCAAACAGAAAAAGGGTAAACACAGTGACACAATCAACACAACAGGTGCAACCATATAATATCGTCAAGGCTTTATATATGGCGTACTGAGATGAATCATTCCGTCAAGCTATAAAACACTGCTCATCTGAAATATCGGTTGTACAGAAGATAACACACGATGGTATAAGAAGCAACTCAATTTGGAATGAAGCTGCATATTCATGACAAAACTACAAAAAACGTTTATGTAAAGCATACAAATGAGTTTAAAATTCCATCTAAAATTACCAGATGATACAGGTTGTCCACCCCATCTCTGCATTAAATGTCAAATCCGTGAGTGAACTGATCCGCTGTTGCAGGAGCAAATGTCTCACAATCAAGTGAAACATTAATGCTACAAAGTCTGTTGTTTCAAGTGTTTGGCAACTCACTGCGTTAATGCCAGGAATATGCCTTGTTTGTCTTGGCTAAATGGAATGAACCCCTGACTGTGAATTGTAGAGAAACAGGGTCAGTGCTGAAAATAATTCCTCTGAAACAGAAAATTAGTTACATCTTGTAAATTAGACACCTCCAATGAATTACAAACTCAGTGTTTTGTTTTAAGATTATCATCTGCTGGTGATTAATTTAAGATATAAAGAACTAGTCCGATTGTCCTTTACAACAACTTTCAATCTTTACCCCATGTTTCAAAACTTCACTTATTCACCCATGAACCTCATTCTACCACCAGAGGGGGCAATTACACTTTTTTTTCAGCATGCTTAAGCGCAGAAGTAATTGCCTCTCTCTAAAAAAGCCATTCATGTTGGTGAAAAACTTGAGTGTCATCAGCATGGATGAAGCAGCTGATTGAGGAAGTTGATTGTGGCTTGCCTTGTTATGGCACTGCATAGGAGTAAACTGAGCACGTCATACTCTTTTCAGAGTTTCAAGCTATACAGACATTTGAGATGGTTGAGGATTTCAGAAAAAGCACAGCCCCACCTGCCCCCATCTCCCCATTTGAATCCCCAGTCAACACGTTGTTCTTTCGCTTTCTGGGCACCATCGCGCCACCCAAGACCACAAAAGTGTACCAATATACTATAATTACTCAATGTGCCATCCTGCTGATACGGAGTTCCTCGTTAGTATAGTGGACAGTATCTCCGCCTGTCACGCGGAAGACCGGGGTTCGATTCCCCGACGGGGAGGAAGTATCTTTTTTTTCAAGCTGCTGATTGTTTATGATAGAAGCCAGAAGTGGTTCCCCTCTCAGCTAAATGAACAGGAAACATTTAAATATTTGGATTTATGACTTTGAAAAATCGGATACGAGTTTATAAACTGTATTTAGTCAGTTGCTGTGTCGATTAGAGGGACAGTGAATGCTGCAGGCACAGGAACCGAAAAGATCTATTTCAGTTCTTACATTTGACATTTGTTTCAAATGGTTGGCATCAGCCTGGTTCCTATTACTTACTTGGTCACTATTCTCAGAGTAAAAATAACAGTAACATTAAAAAAAAATCTTCAGTAGCTGAGCAAAGAAAATAGAAAAAAGACAAAGCAGAAATGGGTAATAGACTCTAATTTAAAAAGGAGAATGAAAAATTGATGAAATTCCAGACTGTGTGGGTGGATATGTTGGTGCCTGTTAAATTTCTTCATTTGATTACTTTGTACAGTGGTGTTTCCTGATAACCTAAATATTATCCATCACTTAAATTTACTAAGTGAAAACAATAGACAAGATATATGTTTCCGCCCGGTTTCGAACCGGGGACCTTTCGCGTGTTAGGCGAACGTGATAACCACTACACTACGGAAACTGCTAATCAACAGGGATATGTGTAGGGATAATGACGGAGGCACAGGTCAGTAGACATGCCTTTATGATGTCGGAAAGGGATGACTTTTACAGATTATGGATTTTTTAAATTATCATTGGTAATTCATACCCGTGAACAGTTCTACTGTTTTCTGAAGTTGCTCTATTCAAGTTTTCTCCTCCCCCGGCAAATTGCGATCTACCTTACATTAAAAAACACAATATTTCCTGCTTTTGCTGCTATGAAATAAAAGCTTTTAACTAAGGAAATGACGGGGGAGTCTTATTGTGAAGAATTTAAAGCGAATATATTGTGATTATCACTGAATTAGCGGACCTTTGTTCGCAGTTTAATTTCAGTTTAGTTTAATTACCTTTAATAAAAACAAGTCTACCAATACTGCAGGTAGGACGAGTGAGTACAAGCAGAGGCTGCCACAGACTGATGAAGAGCTGCGGACGACAGGCTTTTACTTCACTTCTGCGAGCGAGTTCTTCAAAAGCCTCGCGTCCGACAGGCAACCACCTTCTTTGACCTGCTGTGTTGTGTGATGAAAAGGCACTTGCAGCAAAAAAATAACGATCAAGACATGCGCGTCATCAGTTAAGAGAGCTTTGATCTTTATGTTGTAGAGGAAATAATCAAAATTGTATTTTTTATAGGAGGCATGGTAAGTTGTTTAAAGGTCCCAGTGTGTGTCAGAACAATTAAGTCTCTTATTGCCAGGTGCCAGGATCACCTTCACAGCAATGTTTTTCCATAAGTTGCCGTAAGCCTATCACCACTATAGATTTTAATGTAGTATAGCAGAGACAAATATACAGTATGTTATTAGGGTGGTTAAAACACACATTCTGCAGTTGATTTGCAAACTCCTTTAATACAAAAGTTAAGTATGAAGCCATAACGTGATCAGAGAATAATGCTATTAATGTTGGTACATTTGATTACATGATTATAGTCCTTAATTTTGTAAACATTTCTTTATTTTAGAGAGCTGAAACAGTTCTGAAATTGATTACATTATAATGGTTAGAAGCAAAGTATTTTTACCCTCACCTGTCCTCTGTCTAAGAATTTTCTACTTCATCTATCGTCTCCTTAATCCAGTCCACATAATTTGCCACCTTGGTATAATAACCCTTGTACTTCCTCTGGTGACAGGGGGATCCCCAGGATACAATACCCATCAGATAGTAAGGCTCTCTGCCTTCAGCCAACATAGGCGAAACAAATGGACCTCCACTGTCTTTCTGACAGCTGTCCTTTCCTGTTGCTCCAGCACAAAACATGTTATCAGTGAAAGTCATGCGCATCTTAGTTTGTGTGAGAGGTGTATCCTCACACGATGCTAGGGAGTAGATTCCAATATGAGCATATTTTAACATGTAAGACAAGGCAAAACCTTTCCACGTGTCTCTCGTCACATCTGTCCTCCCAAAGCCTGACACCGTGCCTTGCTCATTTTCCAACAGACTCCTGCTTGCCTCTGGCAGACAAATGGGAAGGAGGTTTGGGCCTAAATTCACCCTGGAAGCTAATCTGATAAGAGCAATGTCATTATCAAAATTAGTGCGCTCTCCAGTGGCCTTGACATAATTAGGGTGAATTATAATCTTCTCACTGTCCATGACTACTACATTGGACAACCTATTTGAAGTTGTTCTACCGTCTACCAGTCCACCATAAAGGCGCAAAGAGGTTTCAGGTACATTTTCCACAACATGAGCTGCTGTGACAGCCCATCGGTCACTAATCAGTGATGCTCCTCCTCTATTTGGCTCTTTTATCAGAAGATGCCATGGTATTTCTCCCAGGTTTGCGTCCTCACCTCCTAAAATTCTGCCGGCACTTGTTGGGTGTTTCTCAGGTCTCCCGCAATCTAAAATACACAGAGTCATCAGTTGCTTCACGTGAAAAAGGAAACATCTCCAAAAGAATGGTAGGAAATATGAGACAATTTGAGAAATAAATTTAAAGTCTTACCTTCAATGCATTTTGGCATCTCTGTCTTGCCGCTACTTGACTCCCATTCACCATTAGCTTTGCAAGTGTATGAATCTAAACAATTGAAGGACACATATAAATAAAAGAGGAAAACTTTGCATCGGTCAGTTAGGAAAGGAAACAGAAAAGGGCTGTAGACAGTCTTTTTATAATCACCATCTCCTTCCAGTGTGTAGTACTTTGAACTGCAGTTAAGCTGGATCTGGTCTTTATATTTAGTCTGTGGGTTATCTGAGCCCACCAACTGAAGGATGCCATCTTCTGGAATGTCGGGAAAACCGCAATCCACCGCTGCATAGGAAAATAAATGAAAAAACATTGTGAAAGACGGCGTGAAGAGAAAAAAAAAGACATTTAAAAAAGAAATTTCCAGAAAACACAAAAATTGGTTACAGTTAGACTCACGTTCACAGATGTAGTTGGGAGTCCATATTCCTGTACTCTGGCATGTTGTCACATACTGTGATGACAGGGTCTGCGTGCTTTGCTAATTTACAAAAAGAGTAAAAAAATAATTAGCTTGAAAGTGGCTTACATACATCCAACAGCTGTTAATGGTTCTGGCTCTCTGCACACTCACAGTATTTGCAACATAGCCAAGATCACAAGTGACCGTCACTGTTTGACCCTGAGAATATTCTGGTTGCTCAGGAGCCGCAGAGGAGTGTGGAGTTACCACTGCTGGACACACCTTGTCTGCAATCAACACATGGAAAGACTGATAAGTTGTGATAAGTTTTCAACAGACATCATAATCTTTTCCCATTGTGTCACGGGTAAGGCAGCTGCAGTACCTCTGGTTTTAAAGTGGAGGGTGAAGCCTTTGTTAGTGCCAAAGCCGTCAGAGGTGAAGCGGATGAGGACACGATTTGAGTGGGTAAGGAAGGGAGATGGGGGAGGCATGTGGCCGCAGAATGGCCCCAGAGTTCCAGAGGGAGTCTCAATCTGCAAACAACACAGTGAGGTTACAAAGGTATGTGACCTGACATATATGCGTGTACTACAGCATGTACAGTGCAGATAAAATGCTTCAACACAAATATCAAATACAAAATACATGTTTTCTGAAGTATTCACTACTGTTTAAGAAGCACAATGGTGGCTGCATCATGCCATGAGGATGCCTCTCTGCAGAATAAATGAAACAAAATACAGGGCAAGCCTGGAGGAAAACCTGATACAGTATGCAAGAAATCTGCAACTTGGTAGAAGATTTGTTTCCTGGCAAGACAGTAAGCTGAAACATAAAGCTGAAGCTAAACATGGAATGGCTTCAAAACAGCAGTTAGAGTATAAGAATTGATAAAAACATGCATTGTCAAGTTGTGCTGATAGAGACCAATCACACAGACCCAAATTCTAATTAATCTAAAAGGTGCATCTACAAAACACTGACCTGGAGGAGGTGAATACTTATGCAAACAAGTATTTTGCATTTATATTTGTAAACAATTTAGGTCAATTTGTGAAGTTCTGTTTTCATTTTTGACAGGCATATTCTTCTGTAGATCGACATCAAACAGACTTTGAAACATTGTTTTAAGAAAGTAAAATGTGAGATGTCTCATAGGGGTGAATATTTTTGACAAGCACGGCAGACAAAGAAAAACTATTCCAAAATGTGTAATACAGATGGACTATAAAATGGCCAAAATAGGATGTGTTATAGTTATCAAATCCGCTGTTTCAAAATTTTCTTCTAAACTTCCTCTTTGTTTCTTGCACTCTATTGTTGTACATAATAGAAAAACGCCCTTTCATGAGAAAATTACATATTCTGACTTAAAGCCTACCCTCAATGCGTCTATGCATTGACCATCAGGGCTTTGCTCCACATCAAAATCTTCAGAGAAGTGCAGCTCCACCTGCAGGTGGTCCTCCACATACAGGGTGTGCTGACAGTTGGCGTTCTCTGCGTAAGAAGCAGGCCAGTATGGACTGGATACTTCACCTTTAATCAGCCCTGACAGATCCTTGTTGCAACTCACTGTCGAAGAATTGAGTACATTGTCATCACCATCCTCACCATTGTAATCAACATAATCTTAAGTATTGCTCAGTCAGCCTTCTTCTCATTTAATCCCCCCCCCGCCCCGTTTGCCTGCTTCTGCTTTTCTATTTTCCCATTTTCACTTCATTTTTCGGTTTTGCTTCCCTGATTTGTCTCATTCTGCGCACTCTTTATGATAACGAGATTATTTGTACCAGTGCAAGTGTGTTTGTCTGCATCCAGATGGTAACTATGGCGACAGGAGCAGTAGTAGCCTCCGATGGAGTTATGACAGAACTGAGTGCATCCGTTTTCAGGGTCGTCCTGACATTCATCAAAGTCTGAGGGAGCAAATAATAAGAAAGTCAGATGTTGAAAAGCATGATAAGGCTCTTAAAAGGAATCATTGTGAAATACACTGTTTGCTCTATAGGTGGTTTCTGGGTTACCCACTCATCACTATACTTTTCTTGCATCAGGTCGTGGGATAGGTGAGTAGGAGATATTCAGATAGACCTGAAACTGAGCCCAGAAAGGCTTCTTTTGTGTCACTCTTAGGTCTTTAAACCTGGGGTTGGCAGCGCTGGAAAAACCAGCAAGAGTAAACTATATTTTGAAAGTGTTCAATCTATGTTGAAAAATAAAATGTGCACAAGTACAATGGATTTTGGTGGGACTCACACAACTCAATATATAAGCTGTTTTCTGCTGTATGCCTCACCTTGATTGGTATAAAATCCTCTGAAGCCGGTGTGCCTCTTGGTGTTTGAGTAGTCGGAGTGAAACGAGAGAGAGAGGCAGCCACCCGGAGCGGAGAGGAGCAAGGGATTTACAGTGGCCTGAAGCTCCTCAAAATCCATTTTCCCACACAAAACGGAAATTAGGTTTCCATTTGAAAAGACCTGGAAAAAGACAAAAACAGAAAACTATGCTGTAGAGGATACAATAACAGTACTGACATCAGTTATTAACTTGACCTAAAGTAGAAGCATTTATTGCTTATCTGACCCCTGACCTTCACGGCATCGTTTTCACAGTCTTGGCTGTCCTCAAGGTCCAGGTGGATGAGTCTGATGGAGATGGTGTGACCTTTGGGGGCGCACCTGCTCCAGTTTAGACTGGCATGGGGCAAGTATCCACTTGGATACCCTGGAGACTCTACCCATCCCAGCAGCATTGAGGAGGCCGAGTGGGAGAGCAGGAAAAGCAGGAGACTGAGGGAACATATGGAAGATAAGAGAATTCAAGGGAGGGGGTGATACGTTGTTAAGGAAAGGAGGAGGAAATTGAAAAAATGCAAGAACCACAAAGTTTAGACTGAAAAGATGTTATTTAATACATGATCCAGAGACAGTCAAGTTAAACTAAATACAAACCGACAGAGTCAGCCCAACATGATGATGCCTCAAGCACAAAATCATAACGCAATAACCAAATCCACTGACATCCTCATCTGTTGCAAATCATTATGATGAAGTAATGTAATTAAATATTATATAGTACTAAAATTACTATGTATAATATAATACGTATAATATTATATAGCACAAAAATCCAAACCCACCTTAATCGAAACATCGTGATCCGATCAAATCTCTTCACAAATAAACTACCCTCAACATCCCTCCTTCCCCTTTTCTTAATAATTCACTTTCTATCTCTCGCCACTTTGTAGCATCCAGCTAATTCCGCCATAAAAGCAACAGATGAAATTAAATTCGAAAAGAGTTGCAGTTACAGAATGTAGATACACTTACACACAATCTTCTGTCCGTGCTGCAGGGTCCTATCTCTAGTGCTGCTGGAGATTAAGCCTAGAGAGTAGAAAGGAGGTCTACAGTCTGCTGCTCCTCTACCAGAGCCTTCTCCTGGTGCTGCACTCCTAGCCGAGTGCTCTCATTGAATCCCACAGGACATGAAACTTCTTCACTTTATGAGGGCCAGTTAATATGATGAGCATGTGAGCAGGGTCTTTGTTCGCCCAAGTCTCATGACTCCAGTTCAAGGTAATCCTTTTGGGAGTCCCATGACCCCTTCTCCATGCCCACAGGGTATTTTCATCCTTCGCTTGAACAAGGCACAATAAATCTACTTTGATAACTGGCCCCTAATCTCCCAATTTGTTGAAAACTCATTTCTTTGTGTTCACTTCACAGTGTGGAAGATCTTAACTTGTGTGAGGAGCAGGCTGGCTAACCTAAAAGCACTGTGGTCTCGTTCAGAGGCTCCCCAACTTTTCATTAGAAAATTTTCGCCCCCTCCAACTACTTTGATTTCAACCCAATTTGCATAATTGAGAGAATTGGATGCAGGCATTCTTTTGGAAGGCGCCTTGTTAAGACATGACTGGTCTCCAGTTGGGGGCAAGGTCAGTCAATGCTAATTGCAGTTAATCTCTATTTCCATCCACCATGTTTTTGTGGAGGAAAAGAAAACTCAGCACACCAACTATTCAATATTCTCTTAGTCTTGCTTTTAATTTTGGTCAAGTTCAGTGGATTTGCGTATAAAAGTCTCTGATTTTGGATAATAAAGAGCCTCACAGCAGGCTGAAAGGGGATGTTGCTGTATTTAAAAAATCACATTTAGCTCGCTGGCTGCTGTCTGATCTCCAACCATTTAAACTGTAAGCTAAAACAGATGCTTTGGATGTCAAAAAGGTTTCTGTTTGAGCAGGGTAAAGTAAAATCTGACCTATTTAGATATGATTAAATTTAATCCTGTTTATTGTACATGTTGAAGTTAGAGTTATTAAGGTCTTTCAGGTGCATACTTAAATAGCTAGAGGAAGGCATTAGATGAGCTAGAAGCTGAGATGGCGTTAACAAGCACAAAGTTGTAGGCATCCATTTAAAACCCTTCTCATGTGAAATGGTACGATAAGCACTCCTTTTATGGTTGAAGTGAGCAGTTTGAGCCCGACTGTAACTCGCAGTGAAAAAGACAAGTGACGTTGATGGTTGGTGACTCAGAAAGACAGGGAGAGAAAAGCCTAACACCCTCGCCAACTTCCCCCTTTTGGTCCTTCTCTGGTAAATAAATAAAAAAAATGCACATGGGCCATTGTTAATTATAGACAAAGAAAACAAAATGCATTTCCAAAAGTGGTGAGTGTGACGCAGTTATTTCAGCGTACTTAAACTCATTAACCACGGCAATTAAAACCAAAATCCAGTCAGCAACCAGCTGCCTTGTTAAAAGCTGCCTTCGAGCACTTATACTACAGGATCAGATTGTGTCACATGGGACTTAAGACAAGCCTCGGAACAATAAACAACGCTCATTTCAACATGCAGTTTTCTGAGACAATGATTGTGGAAAACAAAAGACAATTGTGTGATGTGGAAATTGGAATTGCAGAACAGGTACAAAAGATGTTTATGACCTCTTTTTATATGCAACGAGGAGTTTTTCCTCCATTTTTTGGCTGTTTAGGCACATATTGTACATTGCTCTGGTCAAGACACATAAACTGTGTGCAATACATTCATTCCTTCTTTCATTAGAATCACATGGTACTGGTCTCCTGACCAACAGCCTAGTAAGCAACTAGATCACAGCAAATTTGTTCCTGTGCAGCTACAATTACACGGACGATGCAGCTCCAACAGTCATGAGGAAAAGGTATAATGATGGGGTGTATCCTTGTGTTGACATCTGACCTGGTCAATTTCAATTTTGAGCAAAAACTATTGGTGTCTTTATGTGATTCTGTTTATTGTAGTAACGATGGGCTCCACACAACAGCAGCCTCATCTGCACAAGCGAAATGGATCAGAAAGGATTTGGGGGTCCTAATGGAATGTGATGTCACCAGGGTTGAAGATAAAAGCAACTAATTGCTCGGCTTTGGTATTGAATGGCGATGTGGTTAGAGCTTGATGCATTGTGACAGGAAGGGAACCCATGTAGACTCCTTAACTGTCTCAAAAAAACATTCTAGACTCATGGTTGATCCCACGTGTAGTGAATAAAAAGCTGCCTTTTAGACATTTTCACTTGAGGCGAAAGATATTTGGACAAAGCGACACGCTGGAGTCATAGGCTCTGGATAGGCAAATTTGCATTAACTGTGAAGCTAACTGTTTTCCCTTAGCCCTGTTTGTAAATGCACTCATTGTCCTCCTGGGTTTGAAAATCCAGTTAGCCATCACATGAGGCCAACATGTCACTGATTATCCCCAAGAGTCGAGGGAGTCATAAGACATGTTTTAAATCTGCTGTTTTTCCTTGTTTTCCCTAAAGGAAAGTCTGACTAGAAAAGGGACCAAATGAAATTTTACATGAAATCAAGTGATCTGAGTAGATATCGCCATTGTAAAAACTAGCAACACCTATAAAATCTTTTTGGTAGTGGGAGAAAAGCATTGAAACAGATAATAACCTAATAATAATAACCTAAATGTTAGCTTTATATGCCATTTTATATTTTCCAAAACTAGTGCTATCATTGCTACAGTCAATTAATAGATCTGAGCTTGAGTGTCTGTAAGATTCTGCAACATAAATTTAGTGTGTCAACTAACGGCCAATCAGGAGCAAATGTATCACATGATTTTGACATGTCATTTTATTAGGTG
>JAQQZW010000023.1:9680594-9692213 GCA_029814745.1 Zanclus cornutus | reverse complement strand
ACTTTGAAGATCACAATTTTCATACCCTTTCTGTCCAGCCAGAAAACCATGTATCTCCAGATCTGGTTATTTTGAGTTAGATTTTTTAAGCTAAATGAACTACTTAAAACTCATTTGAATCACCTGTAAAATGTATTGACTTTTTAGATCTCACTGGGCAGCAACGCTACAAACATAATGATCTAACAGAATACGATGCATTGCTGTAAATTAAACTAGCCAACAGTATATATAGTAGCTGAAATAGGCACAATATTAAACATCTGCAGCAGTAAAATGATACAACACATGAACAAAGTAGTTATATTAATCAAATAACCCACAAATAATAATAAAACACTGACAGGGGCTATTTTCTCTGCTTAATGAGTACTTTTAGATTTGATACTGAAGTGCATTTTGCTGCTAAAACAAGCTTTTTTTAAGCAAGGGTTTGAATGCAGGACTTTTAATTGTAGTGGCGTATTTTCACATTATGGTATTGCTAATGTTACTTGAGTAAAGGATCTGAATACTTCATCCACAGCTGGACAGAACTTTACCTTAAAATATGGACATAAAACTACCAAGTTCTAGCTTTTTAGACATTGATTAAAGAAACCCTGTCTGCATTAATTCATTACGCACCAGAGGCTTTTGAGACAGAAGCTCCTGGAAATGAAGATTTGAAATTTCGTCATACGTGCAGCATGACATGTCTACTGTTGTTTTGTTGCTGGCAGGACCTGGATGCCTACTACTATGATTAGGATTATGGTGAAGATGAGAGGGCGCATTATTACTCTGCTGCCCCCTCTGGCTGGGATGATCCAGGAGACAACGAGGTCCCACCTCCCTACATGCGCACAGACAGCGACCCCCAGTACTATCATCAGGGACCCAATGTCAACCGAGTGGATAGCTTTGTGTCACCCGCCATGTTTGTGTGAGAAGACACAGAGAGGACGTGTGTGTGTTTGTATGTAAATATGTATGCAAGTATAAGTGTGGGAGAGTGAAAATCTCTGCGGGCTTAAATGAGAAAGAAATCATTTGAGCCCTGTGAAGGAAATGTGTGATGACCTGTGAATGTGAACATTTTATGCTTAGCTATGAATTTTTAAATCTGTGCTGCAAAGACAGAGTTCTTTCTTGCCTTTTCGTTGAGGAATATTTATCTGTGATCAGGTTACCAGTAATATGTGCTATGAAATCATCAGTTTCAGTTATGTGTTGCTCTTTCTAGAGTTTGTTGATTTTTAATCCCTGCTCAGCTTGAGCCAACATGATAAAAAAAATTTCTCATGTAGAGTATGCACAACTGCAGCTACAGGAATATAATGAACTTACTGTTGTTCAATAGCGCATCCTGTATGAACACATTTTTGATACACTTGCTTTTCAAGAGCATGAAGCAGATGCATGTTTCAATGCTGAACATGCCTTGCATTATTGAGTGTGGAGCTGTCATACGTATTGCAGTTACTGACATGTCTTGGTTAATAGAAGCACAATCTGTGGGTATCACATGCTACCTCTGTCAAGCCATATCTGTCAGCTGTTGTTGGTTTCCAAACCCAGCTGGCACAATGTCGGTGTAAAGCAGGCGCCCTGTGGAGAAGCTATTAGGTACACTTAATCATGCAGCACTGAGATGAGACTCAGACCGTGACGACATCAGGGTGTAAACTGCAGTGAGGGGGGTCAATAGCCAGAGCATACTGTATTTTTGTTCATATTTGTGATTGATCTGAATAGTAATTGATTTTTTTCTTTTTTCTTTCATCTTCTGTATCTAGTCTTTGCCTTCTTTGTAAAAATTCAGTAATATTCAGGTGGAAGGGAGCAGAATATAAGAGCTAGTGACTTAACAGTCTATATTGGCCTTCAGCTTTCTAGCTGAAACATCTGAGTTTTTGTTTTACTTGCATCCATCCTTAAAGCCATACTAAAGCAGTTGCTCAAACAATGAGCAGCCTGTGTGTTTTAGGATATCTGTTACTTTAAAACTCTGAAAACTTTTGTGTCTGATTTTTTTGTTATTCACTTTGTATACCAGCATGTTCAGATGGATCAGGATAAATCTGGATTATGTCCATGAAATCTGTTGCAATTCATCTCTCTAGTGGAGGATTAAATAGTTCTTTATGGGGTTCAAACACGGACTGACACAGAGCCTGCTAGTATACTGATATGTCCATCCATCTTAGGGACAGGGGATAAACAGTCTGTCATATTTAGTCAGATTATTTTCTACTCCATCATAAACGCAAAGGTGTCTGGATTTGTTTTAGTGCCAACCAGTTTATTTTACCAACTATCCTTTTGAGAAAAACTATTTATTTTCTCTTGTAATGAATTCTGTTTTTTTGATTGGTTTTAGTCTTTGTGAACTGTATTTTCAAAGTCATCGTGACAATTGTCGATTCAATAAAGATTTCAATTGTGATCCTGGTTAAATCAGTCAGCTTGAGTTATTTATTTCTTCATTCTGTGCTGCTGCAGATATTTTCCACTCTAGTTGTAATACCACCATTTCGCCATGCAGTAGCAGTATGGACTCAAAGTATAGGAGGCTTTAGCCCAACAGAGATTTACAGCCATGACTAGCACATCCCCACATCTATCACAGAAAACACAGAATATTTGGAGATTTAGGAGTGGTTTAGTTATGATAGAGTATTGTGACTTGATTGCATTTATCTGTAAATAAATAGGTAAGAGTATAAGCACTATTGCACCTTCCTACTGCAGCTGCAGTACCTACATATGTCCATGTTAGGGCCCTAGATTTTAAAGGCTGAAACTGCAAGAGGCTTTAGCACACCTGATACAGTGGCAGGGACTTGTTCTCTGCTTCCTCTCCTCATGTCTGACTCATCTCTTTTTATCTTAAGCTGCATTTCCTCCAATCCCGAAGAGGACCATTTTTAGAACAGCGTGATTCATTTCACTGTGCTGAGAGTGTACAAAAGGAACCAAAATGTACCTTCTTATACATACAAACCATGAGGATACATACATCACCTTCCTACACCACTGACTCACATGTTTAAACCACTTGTCCCTTGCAGCTTATCCATTTTAATTTGTAAAGAATGCAGCAGTGTCCTGAATGAGCTGGACTTCGTTGGTGCAGATTAACCTCTGGTACTGCAGGTGAGGCCTGACTAGCAGCCCACTATGACACTGCAGTCTGTTCTCTGCTGTATTCTGATCACACAGGTACATGGGGATTCTAAGGAGTAATGTAAATGTAAGAGACTTATTGCTGACATAATGCAATTTGCAGCTGAAGGCCATTGAAGACTTAACACCAAGGTCAGCTCACTGCAGAGCATTGAATATTCACACTGCTCTAACCAATATGGTAACTCTGACTTTCGCTCTGTTTCACTCACAGGTCAAGATGGCTTCCGTGAACATGATTATTTATTAATGTATTCTTTCTAATTTTAGTTGAGCTGCAGTACCCTATGCTGACTTGTAACGTACATTAAGGTGCCCACTATGTAAACAGCTGGATCAATAAATATGATGTAGGAATGGAGCAGTTGTAACTCTCTAATGGCTTTGTGAGTATTGATTGAAGGAGGGTTACATCGGTATGGTGGGAATGCACACACTGTCAGAGGATATCTCAATTGTAGAGATAGACAAAGAGTTAGTTTGAAGTATTTTTGAGGATCAAATACAGTTGAATAGAACAGAATAAAATAAATTCTTGAAGGGAAACTGTTCTCACACTTGCTGTGTCCCTTTCCAGTAAACTAGTAGTGATCTGTGCAGTTCCAGCATTATGGGATTAACAGGCTATGTGAATCGGCAGCCAGGTAATGAGTGAGGGAGAAGGCAGAGAATAAACCTCTCATGCCTTCAATGCAGCTAAGCTGGCTAAATATAGAGGCAGAAGAGAAGGATTGAGAGAATCGGGGTGGACAGAAAAGATGGGGGATGGAGGAAATGACTGATTTGACTTCCAGTAAAGTAGGTAAAGAGAGATTTACCAGGTGACCTTGACTGTCAGTAGAACAAATGTGCGGCAACGCATGTTAAAGGCACCCAAAGAAACATGCATCATGCATTCATGTTGATCCTGAGAGCTCTTTGAGCTACCAGCAACCTGACCTGATGGAGAGACTCTGCCTAGGCTCATCATGTGCATGACAATGATGAGCATGTTTGGCTGTATGCTGTTGGCTTGGTTGGTGAGTACAGAGACACACAGACATTTATAAATACAGGCCTGTTTTAGCCTGACAAGGCTAAGGACACCTTGAATGACCTTAAATATCTATTTTAAGAGCTGGAATGAAACACAGATTAAAGCAAACTGTTAAGATTAAGCAGCAATTTGACAAAATTGAATCTTCTCCAAAGAGAATAAATATAATTTATCTCAGTGCCGCAGAACTCTTTACATGTAGATATTAACCTTCAACAGACTATAAGAGGATGAAATAAATACGAATGGACCTCAGTGGAGAGAAAATGTGTGTCTATAGACCTTTAGATGCTGATTGCAAAAAATAGAGTGGTAGTTGTTTAAGTGGATTATAATTTAAGCATCCATGTCTGTAGCCTTGTTTTCTATTGGCTTTCCAGAAAGTAACCTAAAAGCTCCTCACCTGTTCTCAGCTTCATATCTCTCCATCCCTCTTTTATTTCTATCATTCCTTCATCATCTCTAAACGGGGCTAATTCTGTAAACACCAGGCCAGAAGGACACACTGCGTGAGAGGAGAGCAAGAGGACGCAGGAGGCATGAACACTGGCACCATGGTGAGTGACACTGTCAAGACGCCCTCGCAGTAGGGAAGGCATGTGGGTCTGGAGAGGAATGGAAAGAGAGGGAAACTGATAGAGCAGGCAGAGCAGATAAGGGGCACAGAGGGAGGAAGAGAGAGAGAGAGAGAGAGGCTTTGGGGATTAAAGAGTAGATGAGGGCGGAGGTCAGACAAGGCCAATGGACAGCTGGGAGAAGCCTGGCTTGGCTCAGATCGGTTCAAATTCGTATGTTCTTGTTTCCTAATTTTCTTACATTGAAAACTTTTACATTAAGTTATTAAAACTGATTAGTTACATGCTCTGTTATGAAAACAGGCTATGAATATTTGTGAAAGGACTGTAAGTGATGCACTGCTGAAAGATCAAAGTATCTGATTGAACCATGTTGCTGTTCCACGCATGCTTTGTATCAGAACAAAATGACAACCTTCAAAAAAAAATTTAAATTGAAACATAGTAGTTATACTACAGTACATGTTAAGTATTGTGTTTTCTGGTACTAAACAACCAGAACAAGCAGTGTCATCCAGGGGACAGGCTGATGTGATAATGGTCCTACAGTGGTATTCAATATCACAGCACTTTGCTCTCAACATGCCTAGGGCAGGACCAGCACTGACATTGTTTTGTATTTCCCCACATACAGCAGTGCTGTAACTCACAATCAAATATAATGTATATTATAAGATTATCTACTTTGTGTTTGAAGCTAATTTTCAGACTTCTGTCCCAAAGTTTTAACCAAAATTTAAATATTTATGTATATGAAAATGGGATGATGGTGTGGACAAGGCGATTTGTCATGACAGAATAGTTCTAATTGTAGCATTATTGATGACTTTATGGCCCAACATTTGCAGTACCTAAAAGATATTATATAAGATATCACTGACTGTGTAATGTTGGTTACAAAGTGCAATCTAGCTGTAGTTAGCTAACATTAGCCAGATTTCTTCATACTGCTTATTACAGAATTAAGTGATAATTACAGAATAATGGTAAATGCTAAAATATGATGTGACAGTGGGAAAAGTAAGGAAGGGTCATAAAGTCGGTTACTTGACTCAGTAATGTCAATTACAAAACACAATCTATCTAAAGTTTGCTAACAGTAACTAGCATTAACCACCCTAAGCCTCTGATCGTACCAGAACAAGAGCCAAACTCCTGGGTGTGTTGTATTGAGCATAATGTGTTTTATTGTTGATTAGTTCATCTTTAATTTGTAATAGAAAGAATGTGAAATAAGAGAATCAAAGATTGTTAACACATTTCATCCAGGTCTCAATAATGAGATATAAAAATAGCCCTACATTATAAATAGTAAGAAAGGGACAAATTCTGAGCAGCGATGCCTATTAAAGGTGAATAGTGAGTGTGTTTGTATGGGTGCAACTGTGTGTGTGTGTGTGTGTGTGTGTGTGACATTTGGAGCTGGTTTCCCTGGGGCAGTCGTGATGCCAGTTGGTTTAAAATGATGGTTAATATTTAATGCTATCAGCTCAGGTTGCATCATTCTTCTGCACCTGCTGAGTGACTTCCTTTAACTGTCTCCACAGTTTTTTATTTAAAGGGATGCAATGCCCAGTGTGCCTTTTAAATGTCTTTCTTGATGAGCTTAAACAGCTAACCAACAAACTATGTTATCCACAACCATAACTACTTACTCAGTTGTTTGTGGCAGAGGGCTGATGACTTGTGCAGCATCCTTCCTGTGTTGTGAGTGTGTGAGAGAATAGTGTGACAGAGAGAGGGACAGTGAGATGGCTGTTACATTTCACATTCTTCCACTCACTCCTCTGCTGATCTGTAATGTCCTGTATCTACAGTGCTTTCTCTTTATTTTTATTTTTTGTGCTTGTGTTAACAGAAATGGTGGTAATCTTTACCAATCCCAGCAACATGAGAATCCTCTTATTACAGTCACGTTGTGCTGAGTCTCAGCTCTTGTCCATTTAAACTGGGGTGTGTCTTCTCTCTCCTCTAATCACAGCCATTAGGCCTGCACTGCAGATGCAGGCAGAGGAGTGGTGCACACAGATGTGGATGTTCTTGTTATGCCGTTAAACAGATGTTCCACCTAAAAAGAATGAAGTAGAGAGACAGGAGGAGACAGGGTTTTTGTGAGCTTTAGGCATCATATAATCATTTTCATCATATGAACATGTTTCAGCAGAGGATGAAAATGCTTCAGTTAGCGGGATGAGGTGGCAAATGATAGGGTCATAAAACTAGCTTTTAGGTTTTTATATACTTGGTGGTAATTTATCCTTTTATGATGATGATCAGTCATATGCAATGAACTGGCACACAGGAATGATAATGCCTTAAACAGCGCTTAACCAGCATCAATTATAGGATTCAAGGTGTGGATGCAAACATAGTACAGTTGTAACTAATGGCTTCATAAATACTTTACTAATGTTTGAGTTTAAAGGCTCATTCTTGACCTTGGGAACCCATACCTATGAAAATAACACTGCATTTTAAACCCAAGGTTTACTTGTATCTTTTTTCCCTGAGCTCTCAGCCATATCCCACAGCCTTCTTTAGTAAATGCTGGCCAAAGACTTGAGCTTGGAGAATTGTTGTCTTTTTGGAAACAGGAAAAAATCCCCCTGGCTGGTATTTATCTTTTCTTTTTAATAATAATGATGCAGTTATAAATGTTGGTATCAAGGGTTGCCCTGTTAGCCTAACGGTTAAGGAAAATGCCCCATAACCAGATGGTGTTTTGTAATTTTTGACAGGATGGATGGCCCAATAGGCGCACCCCTTTGACCTCACACCACCAACCGGCACAAATACACCCATGTCCTCCAAGGACATTGTTGCAGGATGTCTTACTCATACTACAGGCAGCACTGTGTCGCTATGCTCCTCTTGCTCTTCCTTGACTACACATTGCTACTAGTCACTTTGATCATGACTGTGACACTGCTCTATAGAGTATACAGGCTGCAACATGGTATAAAGGCAGTATCTACATTTAGTGTATAGTTCAGAGAATATTATAGATCTAAGACGAAACTGACAGAAGGGTGGGACTGAGAAAAAGGCCCAACTGCAATTCTGTGTGCTACTTCAACACCACAGACGGCACCATGGATTTATCAATGCACAGCACAGTTAGGCAATGATATATTTCAGAGTCATGATCATGGTCATAGATTCTGACTTGTACACCCATCAGTGGGATAAAGGATCAATGAGCGAGGCCGACTAGACTAACATATTCAACTACACACCCCCTCTGCCCCTGCTCTTAACATTGTGGATGCATCTTGGTCGCTTTGCTGACAAGAGATGGCATTAACTATCAATAAAGCCATTTGCAATAACTTATAGGGTCGATTAAGGGTGTCTTATTAGAAAGTGCTAGATATTATTTGCAGAAACAACTTTTATTTGAAAGTTAAATTTAATTAAATGTTTCAAATGTCTTCTGCCAATGAGCACCCTGCACGTTTGATTTTTATTTACTCTTCTGCTTGTGCTTGTTGGCCATTTTCCATACAAACGACAGTAGTGGGTTAATGGGGTACTTGACATACAGTACAAATGGGTGATAAATTAAAGATGTTGGGCTACCTTGTGCTGCCAGAACAGCTTAAATGCTCCTTGGCACAGATTCACTAAGTTTGTGGTGCTCTATTGAAGGGTTCAACGTCATTCTACCAAAGGATATTCCCTCATTTGGTGTTTTGATGAATGTGGGGGAGAGCACAATCCCACAAACACTATGGTCCAGCATCTTCCATCGGTGTTCAGTTGGGTTGAGATATGGTGACTGTGAAAGCCATAGCGTACAATATGACTTAATAATTTCCATTAAAACCTTTCATGACCCCTCATTCTCTGCATGTAAACATCTGCATTCTGTTTCTGCACTCATTTATTCATCCCTCCATTTGTCACCTGTACGTACCCACAAAACATAAACAAGTAATCAAAGAAAAAGCCACTTGAATTAGACCAAAATTATTAATTCAAATAAAATGAAACAAACTAGAGCATTTGTTTAATCAGGACTACTTATAATACAGCTACCACTCCGCTAAGAGATCCAGACGGACCCAATCAGCCTGAATTACTCCATGCTTGATTATGTGTTTGTGACTGAGTGAGTAAATGAGTAAAACCAGCCAGTCAAGGCCAACACACCATCACAGTGCCATATGTTTTATTCCCTAGTGATGACACAACATTTGAACTAGTTAGTGCCTCTTTGGTACTCATCCAAACTCCCTTCCCTTCATCATCCCTTATTTCATCCAATCCTAAATCACATTTCTGTGCACATGTGCAACCTTGTCATCTCGTACACAAACACCCACTCTGACACAGACACACCACATTCAAGTGGCTGCCAGGAAAACACTTGAATAACAACGTGTTTTCACAGAGTGATGAATGGCTCAACTGATCATTCAGGCATAGTAAACAAGCCTTTATTTAGTAGCACGACATGTTAGCATGTGCTAGCTAACATGGCATAATCCAATGAATCATGAGGGTTAGAGCTACTCAAGTTAATGAGGTGTTTGTTTGTGTGTGTGTGTGCCCCTGTCTGTTCGCCTGCTAGGGTGTGTCCAGATGTTCATTTCAATTTGATCAAGCCTGCAGTCACACCCACAGTTCTCCATAACTCTCAGAGATACAGCAGGTCGTTGTTTGAATTTATCAATGGAAGCTACATGCACAGTCAGCAGATGTCACAAGGACACAAAGACGTCCATCCTAATCATATTCATGGCCGTTCCTCAGTTCTATTGTCAAGAAGATTAGGTTTAACTTCCTAACATTACACTTCCACTGTAGGTCAAACTGTATGTAATATGGCAGGATTTAATCCTGATTGACCTCCGTCACTGTTAACGTCCTCAGGCTGGATAATGTGGTTAATTCATTAGCATTAGTCAAACAGCTGCATACAGCTAACAAGTGGAGCTACATTGTGGGTTATCTATGCTGGATTAAGAAAATGTTGCCAAGCACTCAATATTGGTATAAATAGATTTATTCTTGAAATGAAAAGTCATGTTCCTGTGTTTTCACTCAGACCTTTAAATTGTGTCTTGTGGTCTCCATCAGTGGATGGAGTTACTTATCATGAAGATGGCTCGTGTTGTCACTTGTTCACAGCTGTCACCTGATAACAGCAGAGCTCTGTCAGTCACAAATGAGCAAACTTCATCTGCTGATGAACACTAAGATATGTGGTTAAATGTTCATGTAAAAAAATAAATAAAGTAATGATTTTTTTTTTATTTATTGGCAATTTCCACAGTGTGCTTAACTATTGAGTTTGAATTTTAAATTTATTTCAGTATCTAAACATAAATACAAACAACAAAAATGCGAGGAAATGTTAATGCCATTAGTTTTTGTTTAAAACTGAAAACACCAACTATTTTCAAGATCAATTCATTTGTAGATTTTTTTCATTTTGTTGGGAGTATAAAATGTCAGAAGATGGTGAGAAAATTCCCAAAATACAGGATTAAGTTTAAAAAAGAGTTCAAAGCTCAAAGGTAGTCAGTGTTTATGTCATTTACAGTAACAAGCACTATTTTTTAACTTAATAGATCATGAAAAGTGTATTTTTTTCTAACATGTTTGCTTCTAGGAGCAGCTGTTTATAGTTGAACCATACTGACCCTATATCAGCCTCTCACCTTGCTCCTCTGAGAATGTGAATGACCTGTGATTTACTGTTATGACATGTCCGTAGCAGTTTAAATGGAAATGTGACAATCCTCCAGGCTTTGCCAAGGATAAGACTCTGCTTCACTTGTATGTGTGTGTGTGTATGTGTTGCTGGCTGCATGTTCCCCATGTGTTGGCATGCATAACCTTGGGAGCTATCCTTCCTCAAAGCATCATGGGATGGCTCAGAGAACAGGAAATTAGCCAATCAGCCGTTAGGGTCACCCCAGTCAAATGACCCTGGGGACTCGCTGCCTCCCATCCCACTTCTTTCATCTCACTCCTCATCACGTTACTCATCACACATGCTACACACACACATCCACTCTAGATGTCCGATTTGAAAATGCATATGTAAAAAGTAAATAACTAGGGCAATAAAAGTCGAGTGTAACTGACGTGTCATAGCTAAAATGAGACTCACCACCGAGTTCACTCGCAAGGTAGGAAGAGAGAAAAAAGAAAGAAAAGATATGAAGGAGTGTGGCATAGGAGAGCGGAAGTCTGTAGAGGACACAAGATGGGGTGACATACAGGGGAGGAAAATTGCAGCTTAAGCTATTTTTCCATGCTAGCACTTGTGTAGCATTTCTGCCCAGTTGACATTTCTCCTCCTATAGCAAGTGACTCAATAAATTAACAATAATAATAATAATAATAATAATAAAAAATTAGGAACCTACACCATAAATAAATGCCGTCTATAGTATGGCCTGTTTTACTACTGAAAGTTCACTTAAGATGTTTAATGATTAAGGTCTGAGTATCCTCTAATAAAGAGCTCAATCAAGGTACAAAGTGTCACAAGGACATCTGATAAGTGGTTAAAAAAATCAACCCTCTGTCCTAAAAATTACATATTAATTATAAATAATTGATTAATTCAAATCAGTAGTGTATCAACATACTTTCTAGAAGACGGAGAGGCAGGTGTATGTCTGTAGATACAGTTCATGATTCGTGATGTTATCGAGAAGAGTAAAAACTGTGTCCTGAAGTAGTAACTAAGCCAGTAAAGAACTGACCAGAAACGCATAGATAGAGGGGCTTTACAGGGGGTAATGCCACTACTTACTGCACCCTGCCGATAAAAAATCTTGTACATAAACCATGTAAAACCACAATTTGTTCATTTTTCTGTTT
>JAQQZW010000023.1:8988958-9000198 GCA_029814745.1 Zanclus cornutus | reverse complement strand
AACTGAAGTCTGTGGACTAGCGCAACAAGGACATGATTCTTGAAAGAGATTCTGCTTTCAAATTTTAATTAAAAAATGAGATAAATGTATCTTTTTACTGCTGTTAATACCCAAACTAAATTCCATTCACCTCACTTTGATTGGTATGAAGGCAGAAATCTGAGATGTGGATGTCTTAAATGTGCTAGCAAAACTAAAACTATCTGCATGGCTAAATACCACAAAATGTAGATGAGAAAATACTTAATTTGGGTGAATTGATCCTTCTTAAAGTGAAGGAAATCTGGATACTAAGCTTCAAAATTAGCATAAAATATCCTTCAAAATCCTCAAATTAACTCCTGTAGTGTCATTCAGGTGTTTTGTAGTCAAATGGAAGTGGACCTGTCGTAACTTAAATAAATACAGGGGGTTATGGGAAGTTTATTCTTCGCTTTGCTTGCAGAGGAATAAAGCTACATAATGAGGTGCAAATACATCTTTTGACTTTTGGATTCTGCTGAAATCTTATGGTAATTTTATGCAGATTGGGAGAAGGCTTTGAATGAACTGCTGTATCTTCTTCACCATGTGTATGTTGCTTCTGCCAGCTTCATTGGAATATTCAGTGACAAGGAGGCTTGAGTTTTATTTATTTGCACAAGGCATTAAAATGAACAATATCAAGTGTGTGTGCTTAGAGTGAGATGGAAATAAAAAAAGATTCTTAAGGGTCTTATACTCATTGCTTCTACTTCTGCTTTTTTTTTTTTTTTTTATACAAGTTTTTTGACAGGGACCACTTATAATTTCTATAAATTTAAATCCTTGAAATCTGATGTAATACACAGAAAGAGAGCTAAAAGCTAATTCTAATTCCCATTTCCTAGGTGGATACAGTATACAATAATACAAGAAGCATAAACGTTACAGAAGCAAGCATTAGAAAATAAAGATGTTCCGATACAAATTTTCTTCCTGATACGAATTCTGCAAACCTGAACTTTGTGTATCGGCCGATACGGAGTACCGATGCCGAAACCAATGCGTTTTTTAAAAAGAAGAAAGGAAAAAAGTCTATTGTTGTTTTTCAACAGCTGTTTACCGCTAACCCTGTATGAATGTTATGTTATGGATGTGCCTGGAGTTACACAAGCCACTTGCCATTTATGGATATTGGCTACTTATACATTAAAAAAATCTGTTCAGTTGTATACAGTTGTGCAAGACACTGCGGGGAAGCAGCAAGGTCCAGTTTCCACAGTAACAAATAAACTACGTGGTATCGGATTAGTGCATAGACTTGTGTACTTGCGAATACCCGATCCAACATTTTAGACAGTACTGGATGCATTTCTGATACAGGTATCGGAATCGAAATAACCATATTATAAACTACTGTTAACTTTCCACAGTCAAGGGATGTATATGTCTTTTACAAAACCATTACAATTGTTTGATTAGGTAATATTAAAATTAAAATTCATGGCTGCAATTTTTGTTCTTTCACCACTTTTTTAGCCTCTTAGCGGAATAATACTTTTGCAATGTCATAGATTTATGCAGATAATGAAGGATGGGAACAGGTTTAAAATGTTATAAAACACTGAAGTCAGGAGAAGATGACAAGATTTTAATATTTTTGAGAAATGTTCCTCTGACAGCAATCGCTAGCTTAAGGAAGTCACAGGAGGATTCAGCAGCATTTGACTGGCCTGTGTTATACAGGGCAGCTTCGAGTGTGTGAGAACATTTATGGCCCTTCCTTGCCTTGTAAATTTTCCCCTGAGAGACGGCTGTTTGGGAGTGTTTTGGTTGTAAAATTGCCTGTTTAAATGCGCATTAAAAATATTTCCTTTCAGATTAGGGAGAGCAGATAGAGAAGATGTAAAAGGCTTCATCTAGAGATGGACGTCACAAGATGAATGCATACTAATGGAGCTCCCCTCATTTATCTGGCTCATTCCCTTGATATTTTTTTCTCTCTGTCTCCCACTTGGTACCTCTCTCACTCTCCTTCACCATCTGTTAGCACATCTCCATCCTTTTTATCTTTATACACTAACACACACAAACACACACACACACACATCTCCACTACCTCAGTCTCAGTCTTATATTTTTTTCATTCTGCAGATAATCTTAAGGGAAGACAGCTTCTTCACACAACCTACAAAATGTTTATGACGGCGGCCGGTGTAGAAGGTGAGATTTTCTGTCCTGAACAGACACACACACAAACACACAGCGCAACACACGTTATATCTTAACACGGACACTCAAGATAACAGCGAGCCTCTTGAATGGCTGCAGCATCCCTTACCTTAATCCCAACTTCAAGAGCCCAGATATTATCGCCCTTATTAGCCTCTGAATAGGAACTATTGCAAACAGCCGTGCTGCGCTACAGGGTTCAGTGGAGCGTGCTGTTACTGACGAACAGTCCCCCATCTCGCTGTCTTCATTCTCGCTTGCATGTCCCCTCTCCAAATCCCTTCTCGATTCTCCTGACACCTAAATTCTTTCTCCCTCCCCCCCTGCTTCTCTCCAATCTCCATTTTTATCTCCTTTTATCAATTCTTTTGTCTCCCTTCTCTTTTCCCCTTTCTTTTTTCTCATTATCATCTCCCTGTCACCTCTGTTATTTATCTCTCTTTACTTCTCTCTGACATCTCCGTGTTTTTCACCTCTCCTCCTCTTCCTCCTCAACAATTCACCCTCCTCTGCTCTCCCATCTCTTTCCTCCCCTCTCTTCTCCTCTCACTTGTTTCCCCTTTTTCTTATTTGTCTCCTCCCTGCATCTTTTCCACTTGGCAGTGCTCAGCCTGTTGTTCCATTGTGTCTACTGGGGCCTGTATGCAAGAGATGGAGTCGGCAACAGCAGCCTGAAAATACTCGGTGAGTTCTCCTGCATCGGCCACTCACTGACTGACTTACTGACACTGCCTCTGCGCTGAAAATTCACTCACTACTGGAGCAGAATGAATGAGTTGATGATGATGGATGTGTGTGCAGGCAAAGAAGTGCAATAGCTGGTTTGATGGGCACAGGCAAGATCATGAATGACTTTGTGTGTGTATGTGTGCAGTGACCTGATTTTATCTTTCCCCTCTGATATTACAGATTCAGAAACCACAGCCTTATTACCCCCTGTGTCTTCTCTTTCTCACTTTCCGTCTCCTCTGTCTCACTTTCTCTTTGTCTCCAGGGAAATTACTGTTCTCCGTCAGTTTCTTGGTGTTCCTTCTGATGCTCATATTGTTGGGCAAGGGTTTCACCGTCACCAGGTGGGGGGGTTTCAACTTATTTTTTAAATTTTTTGTGTGTGTGAATGCATTTCTTTGTGCCTATGTGTGTATCTTTTTATGCAAGCCTGTCACCTTGAGTGGGTGCGTTTACGCTGCCGCTGTCGCTCGTTGTCACAGTCATAAATCTATTATCTCATGACATGACAATGTTAGGTGTCAGTCAGAAAGTCTGTTAGTAAGCTGGGTCTGATAGTGTGGGTGAACACCTGATACGTCTGGGGAATGTAATAGACAGAGGCTGTCGTGCACTTCATGTTGCTTTTGTGCAGGCTACAGGATCATGTTTGCCCTGCAAAGCCAACTGACAAATTTTTGGATTGCTCTCTGTTTTCTGGCAAGGCATAGTGGACATTTGTTTGTGACAGGCATCATTTCAAATAGCCCACACTATAGATGATTTACAAGTGCTCTCCTTTGCTGGAACATCAGTGTGTATCCATCTCACACCTGACTGGACAAATGCCCTACTCGCCTGACAGTCTTTCTAGTTGTCTAATTCCAATTTGAAAGTCCAGTTATCACACATGCCAGCTGTTCTTGAAATGCTGTTAAATTTCTGCCAAACTATCCCTGAAAGTCAGTCCCTCAGACAGTTTTATGTGAGGAAAGGGCACAGTGATGCTTTTGAAAAATCTTAATAGCTAAAATAGTCTGTCCCAGAGGTTTTGACTTTTGATTCGTGGTGACTCATCGTCTAAACCACTGCTCGTAGTTTGAAGATAGATCCTGCTTCAGGCCCAATTGAATCCCTGTGGATGCTTTCCAGACTGAGCACTTGTAGCAAGAACTGAGGTTGCAAGATTTAAGCTGGCTTTTTTTTGACTACATCCACATTACATCCCCCTCTGGGTTCAGGAGATTCTGTGATCTCTCTCACTCATTAAATCCCTTAAATCTCAGTGAATAAACTTGAAACTGCAACACATCTGTTTATTTGGAATAACTGATAAGTTGACAGTTTGGAGGTAACTATCCAGCAACCTTCATATGTTTTCTCTGGTGTGTGGCATTGAATTAGTCTGAGCGAAATGATATTTGAAATGCTGGTGAAAGCTTAATGCTGAAATGCTTTTATTTGTTGACTGCTGCTGCGCAAAGAAAAAGATGCATTAATTTCTGCTTTTGTTAGCCTGGACAGACTTTTTCACAGCCTGCCGTGTCCATGAGTCTGCAGCCATTTTATAAATAAAAAAAACAGAGTGGAACACATCAGTCCTCTGTGCTGTGTGGTGTTGAATAGCTGCTTTTAGATTAAGCTGTCCTTGCTTTGAGTGTAAAGAACCAAATGCATGATTTTGTGTGTGTGTGTTTCTTATCTTCCACTAACTTCTGTGTGACCTCTGACCCTCTTTATGTGCGTGTGTGTGTTCCAGGGCGAGGATCAGTCACAGTGGGTCAGTTAAGTTGAGCATCTACATGACTGTCTACACAATCACCTACGTCATCCTCTTCATCTATGAGGCAGAGGTACAGCACTGCACAAATACATATTCGACACACTGTGCACTGGGGCTGCAACTAATGATTATCTTAATTATTGATTAATCTGTGGATTTTTTAAAATTATTAAATCAAATATCATTTAATCTATATGTCAAACAGTTATGAAAAATCCCCATCAAAAATTTCCAGACCCTAAGTTGATGCCTTCAAACCCATATACACTGGGTTTATGTATTTATCATCAAAATGGTTGTCGATTCATTTCAACACTCAATTACACCCTCCACTTTCCTCTCTAACTGTTGTGTGCCGCATTCAAATTTAGCTTGGTTTTCTGTATATATGAGCTGCCAACTGAGAAAATTCTTGTCATTCATAAATAAAAGTAGGAACAAGAACATTACAAAACAGTTGTGATGATAAATAGTTTAATTAAATTGGTTTTGCTTCTCAAACTTGAGAAATTGTTGTTTTTTCTATTATATTATGTTAATGTGAACTATTGAGTTGACAGAACAAACAATATTAAGACTTCAGCTTAGGCTTTGGGGAATTGTGACTTTTAACACTTCATAGACAAAAAATTAATAATTAATTGAGGCTGTGATTGACAGAATAATCAGCATTGAAATAATCTTTAGTGGCAGCCCTAATTTCACACTAATAAAATCATCTGCACTGTAGTCACTAAAAGAGAAGCCTACTGCAGTCTGGTTATTTGTATTTCAAATTTAGATCTCAGCTAGTAAAACATGTGAACACTTCCAAGTTCCTCCTCTTCAGATGTGACTTGAAAGCAGCGTTTGAATTGCACTCAGGATGACTGGGTGCAGGATTTCTGACTCGACAATGCTTAACGCTGTGTCTGCCCCTGTCTCATTGCTCTCTTTGGCTTTTTTTTTCTTTAATAATCTCATAATGATTCATGGGGGAGTTGAGTCCACAGATCAACGTGAGCTGTAATGGCTTTTTCTGTCTAATTACTCATTACATTGATACATTGCCAATTATGAATATGCATCAAGTAGATTGTTAAGGGAAAAAAAATCATTGATGAGTTACAAATTATGGATCCTGACAGGCAACTCCCAACTGCAAACACAGCTAAAGAGGTCTGCAGTACTCACGACTGTACCTGAGATAATAAATCCTAGATCAATGACTGTTTCTTGGGATTGGAAAGTTAGACTTACTAATCAGCATACTTTGAGATCTCCACTCTCATTAATTGTACTGTGTCTATATGTTCTGTATGTAAAGACGGAAGTAGATTTCACCAGCTATGATGTTGAGCGTATGAGCTTATGAATTAATAACACATTAGGGAGTGTTACAGTTACATACATCTCTGCATAATGCAGAGGCTTCAGCACAGTCACATGTTAGGATGGCACATTTAGGGCCAGTGGATCACAGTCTTTGAATGCAGCGCGTTAATGACCCAGTGGGAATAGTGCAGTGGAAATACTTATGCTATATTTAACACTGGAGCCTATAGCCATCTCTCACACTGCAATATGTGGATGCAAAGCAGTGTCATTTATCTGCTGCCTGCCCTCTTACATGGTCCCTACTGTTAAAGAGCCCAAAACTCAGGGGAGCTTCAGCTAAAAATATGCTAAACTAGGTTACAATTGGAACTGAAATAAAGACTTGAAGAGTGTTCCTGGTGCTGGGCCTGCAGTTGGGGATCTGACAGGCTCTGGTTGGCTGGTTGAATAGCAAGAAGTTCCACACTGAGCCATCAGACCTATACATTATGTAGCAAGGGTAACCCTGTATGGTGGCCAATGCTATCCAGTCACTGGACTGTGAAATGCAATCTAGTGTCCGCAGATGCAAGCACATGCGCCACACACACACACACACACACACACACACACACACACACACACACACAAAAAAAAAACCTGTGAATACACATGACGATGACCTAGTTGTGGAGAAAAGTGTCAATGTCAAAGACTCACACAGAAACCTACAAGCTGAGCTTTGGCTCGGTCATCGCAGTGCATCAGCTGAAGCGCTGGCAATCCATTTTAGTAATTAGGGCACAGACCACAATGTATTTTCAAGCCAACAAAGGCTTCTTTTCTACTTTGTGTGAATATTTAGCTTGTTTAATTTGTGTGTCTTCATTTTGGCATAACTTCTCACGTTCTTGTGCCAGTTCTTTGACCCAGGTGAAGTGCTGTACGCCTACGACAGCCCTGCAGGCTACGGCCTAATGGGCCTACAGCTGTTGGCCTATGTGTGGTTCTGCTATGCGGTGTTGGTCTCTTTGAAACACTACCCTGAGAAACAGCCCTTCTATGTCCCTTTCTTCACCACGTACACACTATGGTGAGATCTGCACAGGTCCCCTCACTCTGCCCTTGCTGCAGATAATAGCACCTGAGCGAGAGATTGCAAGAGTAGGAAAATACACATTTCTCTTTTAGAGGTCTCTTTAATTTGAATAATTTATGCTGCTCTGTAAAAATGTGCATGAGATAGCCGATGCTTTAGCAGTCTGGGATTGAAAAGTTGTTTATTTTACCCTACCCTTTTACAACATTGTGTGCCCAACTTCTGCACTCTACTAACACTGTGGATAGTTGTACTTGAGCGAATGATTGCTAGAGGAAAATATGTTTTTAATCAGCAGATTAGATCTCTTCAATTAGAATAATTTATGCTCCCATGTGTGCTTGATAGTTTAAAGCTTTGCACTAGAAAGTAGAGAAAACCCTTTTACATACACTGCTCAGCTTCTCTGCCCTTCACTCAGTGTATAAAAGCATGAGCTTGAAGAGTCGATTACAAAGACTAATATTATCTCTGTATTTTTCACTCATTGCTGCTACTATCTCTCGCTTCATTATCTACGCCTCTCCTCCCATCTTTATCATTCTGTTCTCTACATGTATTTATACTCTCTCCGCCTCTCTCTCTCTCACCATCAAACTCTGATTCTCATCTTTTCTTTTGATGTACTTTCTCCACGCCATTATCCTAAATCTACTCACTTGTCCTCCTCAGGTTTTTCGCAGTGCCTGTCATGGCTCTGATCGCCAACTTTGGGATTCCTCGTTGGGCCCGGGAGAAGATCGTCAACGGCATCCAGCTCGGCATCCACCTCTACGCTCACATCGTCTTCCTTGTTCGTACCACACACACAACAAACACACACACATTAATGCAGACCTTTACACTTTCACATAGTTCACATTATTCAAGAGTCATTATTGCGACCGTCGGTCATACATTATTCACTATCCCTGATTCATAACTGCTTCATGCTGATTGTCTCCTCCACACATCATTATCTACCTCCTCCTCACCTTGGACACATTGTTCTTTACTAATGGGCCGTACTGCTCAAGCAAATGTCCTTTCATATTACTATTCAATGCAGCATTGCAATTCTCACGTGGACTTTATATTCTCTGGCTGTGTGTTAAGTATGTTTACACACACACACACACACACACATACTATGTTAAAGAGTCAGCAGAAATCATCAGGTCTTTTCATACTTTTGTCACTTAGGTCATCACGCGACCTTCAGCAGCCAATAAGAACTTCCCATATCATGTTCGGACGTCCCAGATTGGGATCCTCCTGTCCAGTCCGAAAGGAGGTGAGGGGGCAGAGAGTTTCCCCCATCATGCCTATGGAAATAGCTCCTTCCTGGGAGACTCTCAACCCAACTTCACTGAACTCTTCTCCATCCAATCAGTAAGTCTAACTTTCCATATTTTTAAATGTATACATATTAACCTGGATTGAAGTTGCTGAAGCTGAAGGCAAAGATTGGGCAAGTGCTGTGTTCATGAAAATTAAGATCAATTCATGTGAAAACCATTGTTATTATAATTCATTAATATCTATTAAATCTGCACCATTCATGAATAGATCAAGTAAATGATGTGCAGAAACAGGCTAAAAGATTGAGAATTTAAGCTCCTGTATTGTACACTGTGTCTAGCCAGTTTCAACATCTCCCAACCATTTTGCAATGCTTGCTATATGTAATAAGATTAATCTAATTTGTACTTTTTCTGACGCTTTTAAAATGAAAACTTTATGGTGTCAAACCTAGCCTGAAATTAACTGCTGTCTGATCTAAGAAAGATACCTTGATGTAGACAGCAACAGTGGAAAAATACAGCTTGCAAGGGAACATGTTTTAAGCATTATTTCTCAGCGGAAACTTGCATGTCTTCCTGTTGGCTTCAAGTGAATGACAGTAAGCACAGTGTAACATGCACTCGTACTGATATGAAAACACTTGGGCACAAGGAATTAATGATTAAATACAAACTTTGACAAATTAAGGTGTCATGTTTGCTGTGATAAATTGTCTTTCTTTGGGGAACTTTCAAATCTGTGGAAGTCACTTTTTCATACTACAAGGAATATAATAAAAGTGCAGTAAACGAGCAAGTTTTAAATTTTTATGCTTCAAAGTGTCTTGGGATGAAGGAAGTTGGTTGTGATGTTGCAAGCCATTAGACATAAATTGTCTAACTTGCTGGAAGCCGGTGTAAATATTAGTGATCTGCTTCATTTTCCTGGTTCTGAAATCACATATTAGAATTTTTGCACTTGCTGTAGACATCTAATTGGAAAAAAAAAAAAAAAAAACCGGACAGAACAAGAAAAAAAAAAAATCACAAAAAAAAAACAAATTTTCAACTTGGCTTTTAGTCTTTTTTAGTGTGATATCAGGGTAAGAGTCTCTTTCTTGTTGCAGTTGTTGAAGGAAGTGTAGTTGCATGTGATAACTTCCACTGACACAGTGCATCTAATGGAACAGGGTCGTTTGGTAAAAGAGCCAAATAAATTTAAGTGTGGCATGCAGTCTTATTGTACTGCAGTATTTTGCCCAAAGGGTGAATTTTGAGTGTATCACAGCAGTCTCTGTGTTATTATGTAGTCAAAGGCCAGATTGAAAAGCGTCTAGAAAATCATTTACAGATAAAACAAATTTGCTGTAGTCTTCTTGAGATGGGCAAGAGTTTTGACAAATGTAAAATAATGTATTTACTACAAAAACATTTAAGCTGGAGAAGTTTAATTCTGTAACAGCAGGATTAATTCTGTAACAGCAGGATGCTTAGTACTCTAACTGAAAATAAAAACTAAAATGACAATAAAGACAAGAGAGACGTGGATTGTGTGGAACAATCCAAATCAATAGGAAGTTGTTTCTAAGACTTGGTTTACATCTTTACATGACAGACATGAAGGTAGAGCTACGTGATAATACAATTATCCATTACCAAATTTCAGCAGAATCAGAATTCTTATCTTATATTTCAGTCATTTCTGTTAACCAAACAAATCATTCAGAGCAAGCTGTCTCCAGTTACTAAACACATGAAAAATTTGGTCTCATATAATAATATACTGTAATAAATAACAGTGAAACATTTAATTGTTTTAAAATTAGTTTATGATTTTTGCTGATTTGCTATCATTGGTCAATTAGTCGGTCAACAGAAGAATAACATACAAGCATTTTGATCTGGTTAAACATTAAAGTAATTTACAAAACAAAATACCAAACATTTTATGGCTCCAGCTTCAAAATGTACTGATATTCCTTGCCATACGTTATACATATGTTTGGGTTTCAGACTATTGGTCAGACAGAACAAGACATTTGACGATGTGACCTTGATCTCCACTCTTAACTTCTTTTTGATGACCAAGCAGTTAACAAATTTATCAAGAAAATAATTGTCAGATTAAGTGACAATGAAATGTTTGTCTTTACATGAATATGTTAATGTTACTACATAAAGGTTCTACCATACCGTAAACACTAATAGGGTCAGTTTGTTGAGTGTGAAGTAACTGAAGTGGAGGTCAGGAAACCCAGCATATGTGTAATCTACACCGACCTATATAACCAACACGCCTCGGTTAGCTGCAGAGGAAGCTGTCACAATGTGATATATGGTAGGTGTTACTGACAATGTCTGCAAGGACCCACTTTCTGGCCAGGGCAACATATTTCCCTGACCTAAATCCAGAGGACCGGACCAGGTCAAAAGTGTAAAACTATCACCTTCTTCCTTCCAGGACCCGGTGAAGACAGTGGAGGAGACGGTGGCCCGCAAGGGACCAGAGGTGCCGAGGAACAGCGAGCAGAAGATCATCACCACTGCTGCTGACTTGACGTCGATATTGCCCCCACCTCCACCTCCAATACCCCCACGCCCGGTCGCACGCTCACCCCCACTGCCACCCCGGCTTCCTTCCTTCACCGAGTATTTCAGCATGCAGAGCGGAGGAGGTGGAGGGTTTGGGACGAAGGCATGAGACGGAAGGAAAGAAAGGACAGAGGGCAGGCAAGAGGGAATGGACAGAATGACAATACAAAGTAAAGGAAGAGTCAGAATGGAAATGAATTTGTTGCAGAGGGGAAAAAGTTTGGATGGACAAAGAAGAGAAATCACCAGAAAAAAAAAAACAGGTCCCTTTTCACCTGTGAATGGAAATAACCAGAATTGAGGAGTC
>JAQQZW010000023.1:8316022-8327637 GCA_029814745.1 Zanclus cornutus | reverse complement strand
AAGAGCTGCAAATAATGTTTATTTTCATTGTTGATTGTTGACACAGTTTCTCGTAGCCGTTTGCAATTAGTGCTAATTAGCAAACGTTAGCATGTCTTCCCGCCAAACTTGAAAGGCGACCATGGCAGGTTTGGCATCGTCATTTTGAGCATTCAAGATTCAACAGCATTTAATTGTTATTTTACAACACAAGGTTGTAGAATGACATATAGTTGTGGTTCTCTTATGCTATTACAACACTAGAAAAGTACTGGCTGTATAAATAATTATAGGCTCATGAAAATAAAAGCTACTTTTTAAATTGAGTGCTAAGGATAGATTGACAGATCTCACAGCTTGAAGAGAAAAGATGTCCTTCAGTCTGGTGGTAAGACAGTGGATACTTCTGTATCTCTTGCCAGGCAGCTGCAGGGTGAACAGGCTGTCGCCGGAGTGGGTGTTGTCTTTAAACATCCTCTGGGCTCTGCGCAGACACCTCACCTCACCAATATCACTAATGCTTGATAAATGGGTACCAGTGATGTTCTGGGCTTCCTGTTCTGGGCTGTGTTCATGTCGTGTTTTCTATCGCTCTACTGCATGGTGCCACTGCCGGCTTCACCATGTAGTTTAAAACACCACTCTGCCTCCAATTACAGCCTCACAGAGCTTCTAGCATGGCTGTAGTCTTGCTATACATGCGCTTGCTTATTAAGTGACATTATTGTCCTCCTTGCGGTAGAGGTCTCTTCCCTCAGTGAGACTTCCTTGGTTAAATAAAAGGTTAAGTAACAGGTATTGGTCCATTGTGCTCAGACAGTACTTGTGTCCAAAAAAGAGCATATTGCCCTTAACAAGTACTGTGTGTGGAGAACACAGGCACCTGGCCTGATCGCTGCAGGTGCACTGTCACATTCAGTTCCATCCTCTTGCCCTCTGTCCTCACCGGACTCAGAGCCGTGGTGCTCCGGCGCCGTACTTGTTCCAGTTGTACAAGTTTTGGAACAGCAGCGCTCCTCTCAGTCTCCCAGTCTAAATCACCACTTTCACAGGCTCCGACATCTTCTGGCAGACTCAGATATGACGTGTTATGAAAAGTGACGTAGCTGCACATTGATTATCCACCGATTTCTCCAACTGTCGTCTGGTGAGAAAGAGTTCCGTCTGAGGAGCAGATCGCGATGTGAAACGGAGGTGGAGGAAGATTATCATCTGTTTTTGACGTGATCAAACCAGACCGCAAGTTAAAAATCTATTAACACCACGTGCACTCAGGGAAATGTCCCTGGATTTTTATTTTAATATGATAAGAATATATCTACATTTGTTTCTTCTCTCCACTTACACTCCTCTTGTCTTTCCTTCCACCTCTTCCCCCCATCTCTTCTTTCCATTCTCGTCAAACCTATTGTAATAAAGTAACTGCAGATACATTAGACCAAATTGTTATGGATCATTTTAATGCTGCTCCGTAATGAATATGGCCAGGCTAAATCAAATTAACCTTTTTCAGGCCTATCAGGTTCCAGATGCTCCGGATAGCGAAGGAAGATTCATATCTCTGTGCGCTCTCTCGCTCTGAGTCTATCCATGATGCAGGATCATGTGCTTTCCATCTTGCGTTTTCACCTCAAACAAAAAATCCTACACAAAAAGTGTCTTTTATGTTTAAAGTTAGTCAAATCTATGACATCTGACGAAATCCGTCCAGTATCCTGAAATCATAATGTATTTGACAAAACCTATCCTCCCTCTCTCCCCCTCTGCATCCTTCATTTTCTGAGTCATTTTCTACCTTTCTCCCTCTCCTCTACCTCATTTTCTACTCCTCTTTGTGCTTTCCCCTCCCTCTCTCTTCTTCATCTCGCCCTGACTCGCTTTCCGTCACCCTGCATCACCCTTTTTCTTCTTTTTCTCCACCTCCTCATCTGCAACTAAAAGCTCTTTCTTTCTTTTGATTGTTAAATCATTCTCCAACCTAAAATAGTTATTTTCTAGCATCTCTACCCTACTTGATCCCCCCACTCACCCACTACAATCATCCCTTCTAACAAATGACGTTAATATCTGCTTTGTAAAAAAGTCATATGCTACTCATAGCTTCACCCACCTGCTAACAGCACCTGATCTATATCCCCCTCTTAGTCTCCTGTTCTATATTCCTTTTCACCTTTCTCTCTTAATGACATACTAACCCTGGTTAGCTTTCACTGCCCACCTACCTGCCCTCTTGACCCTATCCTCTCTCATCGTCTTAAGTCTGTTGCTTCTGATTGCCTTCCATTTGTCACCAATTTAATTTCAATTTTACCTCTGACAACTGGTTGTTTTCCTTAGACTCTAAAAGTAGCTAGATTGAACCTTCTCTTAAAGAAACCCACACTCAGCTGATGTAAAGCATTAGAGTCCTTTCTCTAGTTGTTCATTTTTATTTAGCACTTGACCATCTTCCCTCAGCTTACTGCATATCTCTACCAGAACAACCTTCTTGACCTCCAACAGTCAGGTTTCAAGGCAGGCCACTCGACTGAGACTATCCTCCTTGTTGTTACAGAGGAACTCCACACTGTTAAAAACGGTCTCCTTCTCATAGGTTGTCATCCTGCTGTTCATTTCCTACCTCCTCCTACCTCCTCCTCTAAAACTTACAGGTTAGCTTGAAGCGAATGTGAGCTTCTATACTGTTGTCCCTTAGGATTTTATTCAGACTCCCCTGCTTTTTTCTCTTGACACCAAGTCACTTGTCTCTGTGATTCGCAAACATGGATTTTACTTCCACAGCTATGCAGATGACACTGAATTAATAATGTATTTTTCTTGTCTGAAACCCAGATGGCAGCATAAACCTCTGCATGTCTGGCTGACACCGGGAAGCTCACACAATCAGAGGCTGGACCTTAACAAGACTGAGCTGTTATTTCTTTTAGGGAAAGCATCTCTCTCTTCATGATCTCTCTATTACAATTAAGAACTGTAGTAAACACCTGGGAGTGACACTGGATGACCATCTGTCAATGGCTGCCGGCATTGTTGCAACAACCTGCTCCTGCAGATTCATTCTCTGCAAATTACATATGTTCCTTACCTGGGAGGTGGTGCAGGCTCTGGTCCAGACTTCTGTCATTGTGTGCCTAGTCTATTGAAACTTGCCAGTGTTCCTGCATGTGCCATCATACAGCATCCCAGTTGGATTACCATCTACCACCCCAGTAACCGCAGGCTGCATTGCTCCTCTGCACCGTTCACTGGCTTCTGGTGGCTGCTTGCATCTGATTCTGGTATTAGCCTGATGTATGCCGTACAGTTTAGACCCAAGCCACATCCAGTACATGGTCAATACCCAGCCCATCTTCTAGGCTCTGCTACTGCCAATCGCCTTGCTATTCCCTCACTATAAGAGAGGCCTGGGTACCACTCAACAAAATTACAACTGTTTGCTGTCCCTGCTCCACAATGTGGAACAATATCCCATTGACATCAGGTCAACAGAAACAAAACTCATCTGCTCAGACTGCATCTTTGCTAAAATAAAAAAAAAAAATGTTTATGTTTCTAAATTTAGCAATTGATGCAGGACAGCATATTTGATGGAGCTGATGTACTTGCATTATTTTTGCTATTTCTGCCTTGCACTCACATGGTTGAATGTATTGATTGTAAGTCGCTTTGAGTAAAATTGGCAGCTAAAAAAATGTAATATAGTGTAATGTCTTACATGTCTGACCAATTTGTGGGCATAAAGGAAAAATTGCACGCAGGTGTGTGTGTGCACCTCTTTATGAAACAGATTATTTGACATACACCAGTTTTGTCTTATGTGTGCATATTAAGCTTTTTGTATGGATCCAACACATTTTATAAATGGGACTCCAGATGTTTACACAGATCTTGAGTCACTAAAAGAGTGTCCTACAGAATCTTTTTTCCATCCCATGAAAAACATTTTTTTAAAGTTAAACTACATACTGAAATAAAAATGATAATCATGATAAACATTTAGAAAATATTTTAAATTAAAAACTATTAGGTTTTTGTTTTAAATTATAAGATTTATCTTTGTTTTGAAGGTTTAAATAACTCAACAAATTCAAATTAAACAGGAAAATAGAATGTAACAGTCTTTTAGGTGGTAACATAGACATGTTTTCTGATCTGATGGCCCTATTGGCAGGATGACACTATTGTACCTCTCCCCTTTTCCTCCAAGTTCTATTTAATTGCATGTCACAATGGAATGTAATTTGATTGGGAACAATCCAGTGTTGCATAATGAAATGAGCTAGAGGGGGACGATATCAATGGATCAGTGTGGTCAAGGGAGAGTTATTGAACCACGGTGGGCCTCCCAGGACTCTTTGAGGCAGTAATGATCTCTGTTCTCACACTGACTACTCTCTGGGTCTAATCACAACTGACAGGGGGGTGAAGTTGATACACCTCTAACCCCACGCTATACTGCTATTCAAGGAATTACCCAAAAATCAAGGTCCCCTTGGCTCTTTTCTCTTTCATTTGGAGGGACACTGCTGCTTTTGCATGAGACCTCTTAATCTTCACAAGAAACATTTGATGAATAAAAATATATTAGGTTTTGACATTATTATATCTCAAGAAAATGGCTCTTATGTTTTAAGGATCATGTGCAAGTTTATATCAGACAAAAATATAAAGATGTCTTTTGCAATTATGAGGAATGGCATGCATAATGCTATTTCCATCACATATCACAGAGTTGGTAACAATTTAAATTTTTTCCTTTTATTCCCTGAATAGAAAGTACAAGAGTAACCAACAAACTCGGAGGAATGTTTATTTTATTCAAATTCTGACTTTTTGTTTGGTTTAGTTTGGTTTGGATTTACAAATCATTTTTATATTAAAGGTTCAGGAAGAGAGAGGGTGTGAATTCACTAGAGGCCAGCAGATTTAAACAGTTATTGATCCAGGTCACACATCAAGCCTGCTGGTGTGACCCTTGGATGGGCCGGAGGTGGGGGTTGGGGGCTGAGGAAGGAAAATGGGGATAAACTAAAACACCACTGTGTGTCTGATCAAAACTGGACACAACAATGACTGTTTGTGGACTGCTGAGAAATAAAGCTTCTGAGGGTCCCTACTGTAAAGGTGCATAATCTGCTGCTGTCCAATGAAAACCGTGTACCTTGGTTTTTTTTTAACAAGTGGAAAATTTAAGTGTTTCTTTACAGTTTTAGAGGGTTTGCTTGATAAACCTTTGTGCATTATCTGAGAAGATGTATTGTCACAAAGCTGAAAAGAGTCCTTTTTTATTGCTTTTAGGAAAAAATGATGTTTTTGGAGATGCAGGGTTTTCATGGGACAGTGACAATGTATAACATGTGTAAGATGTTACAAACCCTATGTTTTCCAGTTCAATAACACAAACTTTTTTGATTAAAAGTCATGTCCAGTCTGGGATCCTTTAAGCGTATTTTATGGTGTGAAATTAGAAAGTGCCTTGGTATTTATGAGTTAGCCTCCAGTGTAGCAGAGAGACAAAATAAAAATGTGTGATCTTACACAGAATGCCACAATGATAATTTTCACAGTAAACAAACCAATGATGTATCATTTAAATGTCTTCCCTGTTCTTTCCCAGTCCTTCCCCGCTTACCTGTCTCCCTTTGAGCGTCGCTTCTGGACCTTCTTGCCTTTGGGTCGTCTTTCACTGCCCACACAGTGGATGCCACCTGGCCCGGTGACTCGCTGCGACTCCAGGCCCTTCGATGACTTCTTGAAGGTAAATTCGACCGCCTCGCCTTCCTTCAGGCTCCGGAAGCCTTCCATGTGCAACTTGCTCTGTAAGGCAACATAGGAAGAGGGTTCAGCACCAGAATTATTGTTTGGGGAACTCCCATTTTATTGTGACTTAAGCCCTAATGGCTACAACTGGAAGTGTCAAACCACAAAGGGATAATAGACAGCTTTAATCTTTTCGAAATTACAGTCATATAGCAGATCATTCTTTGTGAGATATATAGTGATAATTAGATTTTTCAAACAACCGTATTACACAACCAGTTACCAAATCATCTCCTCATGAGCCTCTGGATACTTTGACCCTTAAGAACAACCCCCACCCATTCTTCACAGTGTGATACCATCAGAGCCCAACAGCACTTTTTAGGTATCTGGTATTTTAATGTGATCATTATGTCTCACCTGATAAACACACAGACACTATGAAGCTTGCTGATCCGACTCTACCTATCAGTTTGTACACATACTACCCTGCATAAAAGGCACCGCTGCCCTAAGGCTGCTTTGTCATTTTACTGTGTTTGAGTGGTAAATCGGATGAGGATAACCTTCAACCCATCCCCCCCCCCTCCTCCAGAGAAACAGCATTCCACACTGCTGCCCCCACCCCATCCCTCTTCCCACCCACATCACAAAGCTCCACACTGACCACCACCACTAACCCTAAACTGCAGGATGCAGGGGTTAGTACTATGGTTGGGGGTGGGGTGAGAAGGCAGCGCGGCTTCTTTGGGAGGTTGGGGGTCAGGGTGACATTCCTTGGATAGTTGTTTGGCAGAAAGACGTAGAAGATAAAGGTTGAGGGAGAGCACAAATGATTGACATCTACCTTTAAAATTAGTCTTTGTATATTTTATTTAATTTTGTAGCTGGTTACATTAACAACAAGTTCGGAGAGGTGTGTAAGTCTAATTAATCAACAATAGGAGCTACAAAATATAATATTGTATAATATTCTCAGAGAAAACATTAAATTAGCCTCCTGTTTATCTACATATTCACTGAAACTATGTTGACCTCAAGTGACCTTCAAGGAGGGTCTTCTTGATATCAACATCTTGCCAGACACCTTTCTGGTTCCAGAGAAAAGAGAGATGAAGGAAGGGAAGGTGTGGTGCGGTTCTGAGGATAAAACCCTGAGATTGGCTAACACAACATGGGAAACCCCTCTCTAAAATTCCCTTGGTGGGACCGTGAGATTAACTTGTCACAACTATAGTGGAGTGTTGACATAGGAAGAAAGATCCATGATGTAGCAGGTTCGCTTTGATAGACATTAATCATGTTTTATTTCTTTCATTCTTGAGTAAAGTCACATGCATCTGCTTACTATGAACAACAGTTTGCACGCTGTGTTTGCCAAAACCAACAGGAATTAAACTGAGCTTCTCAAAGTAAAGTCTGGGGTCGGATTTGTACAGAATCCCACAGGAGAATACTTTAGGACAGGTTATTATTTAAAAGAAACAAATAGTATATTTCAAAGACGCAGCTTCTGATTCATCCGCCAAAAAAGACACGTCACTCCTCTAAATTTACATTGTAATCATCACAAACACAGCCAGTTGTTCTGGTTAGCGGCAGACTAGCAATGCCTTCTGCAATGAAATAAAGCAAAAAACAAACAAAAGGACTGTCTTCTCTAATCCTGCAACAGTGACTAACAGTTGAGCATCTGCCACAAAGTGCTGAGCAGCAAGGACACACAAACGGTGAGCAATGACATTTGAGTGGCAACGTGGACGTCCGAAGGGCCCCAATCCCAACAGGCCCCTCTGCCCTGGTGACCGTTAACCCACTTCCTCTCCCATGTGTGACCTTCCCCACCCCCATAACGGACACTCTGCAGCCACATGTCCTACATCATGTTATCCACAAACACACATGCAGGTACAGGTCAGGGTAGGCCCTTTAACTTCAAGGATCTGATATTTAGGTGTTGTTAGAGGAGTATACTGTAAAATCTGTCCAGAATGTGTCTTGAAATCAAGTGAGGCAGAGAAAGACATCAGAGCAGAGATGGACAATAGCAGGACTGCTGCTGAGACAAAGAGGGGCTCGGTCACGGCCGAGGGGTGCTTCATTCGGATGCATGGCTCTATTGTCCACCTGCACAAAGGCCAGAGGACCCTGGGAGTTAATTTTCCTTGACACGCGGCCACTAATTTTAGGGTTGAGGCCTTTACGTTGCCATATCCCCTATACATTCATCATTGACACGCGTGTCTACCTTTTCTAGTGACCAAGAGGGAAGTAAGTCATTGGTCACGCATTTCTTGATGATGAAATGTAAGGTTATGGCTCTCTGAGCATTACAACCTCTCTATCTCAACTATGGAGCAATAATCATCTTGTTTTTTATATCAAGAAAAAAGGTTTTAACCACCAGATTGGAATTTTTTGCAAGCTGCATATAATTGCACTTGACATTATCCCTTTGGAAAGACCACATATTCCTTTTCATTTATTTTAATCTATTTTAATACCTTAGTATATGTTTGCTTGATTTATTTATTTTTTTTGTATAGGTCCCCAAGGAGAAAAATACACAGCCACCACAATTTATGAGCCAAAGCTAAAATTCAAGGTAATGAAAAGTAATACTATGTGCGTTTGTATTCTAACTTTAGGCTTTGGTACAGTCAGTATCTGCATCTGCCAGAGGTGCAAGTTAGACTCGTACTTATCGGAAAATCGATACAAGAGTCAGAGATCTCGCCACATCAACACAGAACCACAGACACGAACGAAATTATGTGTGAAATTCATCAAAAATCGATACGGCGGTGAAACGCATCTTAAAATTTCAAGTAACACTGTCTCTGTGACCTTGTGTTTCTTCTGTGTGTGTGTGTTTGCAGTCCACTTCTGTTGTGCTAGTATGGGTTTGAATACACAGTGTCTACATTAGGACGTCCACTCCTGTAAAATGAACCCACATGGAAGAAAGTCAGACTCCACCGTGTGCAACATTGGCTGAAATCTCAGCTAAAAAAACTGTGTTATGCAACAATAATGTTAATTTCTGGTGGCACCATTGAGTTTGTCACTTATTTAAGAAGGTGTCAAAATTACCTGATAAAATCTTTTTAAATCAGCTTTGAAACAGTGAAATTTATCTATATTGTATAAGATAGCAGACAGTGCTGTTAAATACATATTAAATCAACTGAGAGGGCGAGATACACACCTTTTAACATCTATGCTACATAAAATGTGGGAAGAAATGCACATTTTGTGGTTGGACAAGCCTGACTGCTTTTCATATTCACTAAATCATTAAATCTGTGTATGGACAAGCCTGCTGATAGCTTTACGCTCACATGTTGAGTCCCATAGTAACCATCAAAAAGCCATAAATTACACTTCTCTCATGAAGTTTCTCATTATAAGACCTAATAGGATATAAATTTGAATGAAAAACTATACCTCATCCAATAACTGCCATTCAGAGTATATAGCCATGATGTGAGCCAATAGATAAGACAGTAGAAAGACATGTATAAAGAAACACCTGTCCCTCTCTGTAACAGGAGTTTAGATCCTGCACATTAGAGCACAAGTAGCTATCCTGAACATGTTACCGCTCTGTCAGCTTACTGCTAACACGCTACAGCTGCCTTTTCCTGTAACTCCACAGTTGCACAACAGACTCTGCGGATTTGACCCAGAGTTAAAGGATTTATTGCCAAGTTCACCTGTTTATGGGGTGAATGCATCATCTATCAAAATCATAGCAGCTCAGTGGGGACTTGGCAGCACTAAATTAAAAGTATATTTTAAGGGGAAAAAGACAACAGCAGGTCGTCGTCTCAACAAGTTTAGTTTGAAGGAGTTTCGTGACTTTCAACGCACTGCACAAAGTCCTGAACAGATTTCCCAGCGTCAGTGCAGAAAAACAGATTTGACAACTGCAGTAAAAGCTCATCCAAGTAGACAGTGATAGTCACCTAAAATTTACATATCTCTGGTCAACAGATGAGAAAATCACCAGTTCAGCAAGGATCTGCGTGTGCACATCCTTTGTCTGTGGAAAGTATTAATACATAAGATAAATCAGCTAGCTGTGAACCAGAGCCAGAGTTTTACCGAGGTTTGCAAACTCTAATATCTCTGTGTTATTAAAATGACACTTTAACCCACTCTGCAATAAAAGTTGAAGGGAAGTGCCTATAAATCTTTAGAGCGCTGTTCTTATTCTTTCAGGGCTGCGTCCCTGTGCTGAGAAACGAGTCAGCGATAGCTTCCAGCTCTGTGCTGATTACACCCAGTAGATGTTGTTTTTATTCCAGCATACTCTGAAACTGTTTGACTATTGTTGCTGACTTTTTCTATTACATTTTTTGATGCTTCACAAGATGTGGCCTTTAAAACAGATGTCTTAGGATGCGCCTTGCCATTTCCAAGGACTTTTCTCTTTCTGTGAGTTGCAATATTCTCTGATCAATACATCCTACACTGCCACTAAACTTTTAGTTCAACCAAGGTTGTACAATAGAGCGCATTCAGTCCCCACCTCATCGAAGAAATATATCCTGTCTTTGCTGTGTTGTGAAGAAATCACATTTTTTGGAAACACTGAAGTCTTTTCATGGAGGCAATATCAGTGTATCATGTCTGATTCAGCCTCTGAAGGACTTAGAAGGCACAGTGTGCACTGCAGCACAGGCTTTAGTGTGCCTGAAACCTCCGGTCGTCAGACAGGACCCGGTGACAGGAGGTGTGTAATGGAGACATGGATCCACTGCCGAGCCCAGCAGCCGAAAGTCTCTAAATCCTGCGTTTATCCCTTGTTTAGCCCTGCTTTCCCTCTCTCAGCTGCTCCATGGGCAGCTTAGCCCTTGACTCTTGCCACCTGACTGGGAGCCCATGACTCCACTCAGTGGGGAGATGGGAAAGAGCAAGGTGGGCCAGATCCCTGAGTAGGCAGGATGCCATCTCCTCCAGCTGGGCCTGTGCGCTGCTGCAGTGCCTCCCTGTCCTGCACCTTCCCCAACATGGCAGAATCTGCCTTCGCCTGATAAGACGGCGCCAAGACTCACAAGGACGCACCTCTGAGTGCTCTGATGCCAATGCTGCAGTTGTGGAATTAAACTTTTTAATTAGCAGCATACCCATGCGCTGTCAAGAGAGTGGACTGCTTCGGTACAGTCTTTCTCATTGCCCACCCTCTTTCCACTTGATTAAACTCCCAACCATCTCGGAGCACTGAGGCTCCAGTTACCACAGGAGTAATCAGGCTTATTTCTTGTTTGAGCGTCTCCTTAGATGCAGCATAACACAAGAAAATTACTCATATCGTACAGCTAAAAAGGGAGGCCTCTCTCTCCTGCTCTGCCTCACACACACTAATTTATAAATCAATGTATTGAACTGTAAGGCTACTGTTGAATCAATATTATGATGAAGTCATCTTCTACATGAGTAATAAGTGACTTCTTATTGTGAAAAGCACTCTTCAGTGATGATCAGAGTTGTAGCTGAATGTGAAGTGTAATGGTGGAGGACCAGTGAGTGCCTGTGCAATCTCAAAACTAAAAACTGCTCATTCCCATATTTTGTACTCGATGTAATTCGAGTTGCATTGTGAATGGTCCCTTGTATGGAAAAATCCATGATTGTATGAGATTACACGAGTCATTAGCGGTGTGCGTGACATTCGTGGGTATGTGTGTGTATTTATGTGTTTATTTAATCAGAAGAGGTCTGTTCAGTGGGTTGTTGCTGGACATGTTGGTGCCCTGGGCCAGATATCCACTGGACACCCTGAGGAAATCCATCTTTTCACCCTCATTTTTCATAACAATTACAACTAGATGCCTCTTCCAACCATTCAAGTTTCAGTTTACATCCATGGT
>JAQQZW010000023.1:5950026-5961354 GCA_029814745.1 Zanclus cornutus | reverse complement strand
TAACTCACCCACTATAAGTCGCTCTGTGTCGGGAAGTTTCTTAAAGAGTTTACGAAAATCCTCGTTCCGCTGTTTGTATGTAGGACTGAGAACCTACAGGGTGGTGACAAGAGACAGAAAGGAGAACATGGTACTCTACCTCACCACTAGCTTGCACAACAGTCAATAGATATGGGTTGGACTGGAATATTTAGTTAAGCATGACAGGAAAAAAACTGTTTATGTAAGGGTAAACACTAAAATTTTTAAAACGATGATTAGCATTTTACTATGTCAACTAGTTCCAACACCATGGAACTGCAAGACAAATAATTCAAGAACCCTGGACTGAAAATGCTTAAGGAGGGGCTGTTAATGTATACTTACATTGTACCAGCTCTGCATTTTCTGTAAAGAAAAAGGACAATGTATTCAGAAGTGAGCAGCACACAAATGTCTCTGTAACATTACAAATGTTATATTAAAAACTGCCTTTATACAGGTGTCAAAAATCAACCAGCATGCATGGTTTTGGTAAAGTAATCCACTTCGATGTTTGTAAGCAAGTGCGCCTGCAGGTCCAGTCCCTGGACTAAACCTGTTTCATGTAATCTTGAGGTTTTGCATTTCTCAGAGGTGTCAAAACCATCAGCACTTCTCGGTTTTAGAACAGTAAATATCACCAACCAGCTGTAATGAACAGTCAATGGTAAAGTAAAAATAATAGCTGTTTGTTTACAACAAATTTTTTTCAAAAGTCTAGCCGAAAAGTTCGTGCAGTTGAGAGTTTAGATTGATTGAAAATTCCGCCAGAATGGTGCATTTATGCTTCAATGTTTTTTAGCTTGTTATTAAATTTTGATTTACACCAAACTCTATGAAAACATTATAAAAATGATTTGCATCTTTGATGAGGACACACTACAAGTTGTACAAAAACAAACAAAAAAAAAACAGTCTTAGTATAGTAACAACATGTTTGTTTTACTCATGTTATCGCTTATTGAGATCATATGATGGAGATTTGTGTCTTTTAATCACAAAAAGAAACCAAAAATAAATGTCAGGACCGCACACTTATCTCTTATCATACTGTGATTCACCACCATGTTTCATCACCCTGATGAAGTCAGAGGCCGAAACATGTTGCTCTTCACATTTGTTTTTCTAGTCTTTACATACTGCAGATCTGCACCTTATTAAGTGTGCGTTTCCTGCTTATCTTCTTTCAAGTCTTTTACTTAAAAACATAGAGGCTAAACCACAGTCATACTGGAGGTAACTGGCTCTTGCCTTAAGCCTTATCTCTGCATATCTGAAGACGTCTCAGCAGCTGCACTTTTAGGATTTAAGCTTAGCATCCGTCGATAACATATCACCTTGATCACTTGATAATCTAAGTTACCTTGGCATTGCGGCTGAAGTGGCGAGAAGCAAGTGGGTAGGCGGATGTAATGGAAGAGGCAGAGGGTATGGACGGCAGGGGGCTATCTGAACCTCCTCCTCCACCACCGCTCTTCTCTCCTCCTCCCTCACTCTCACTGGCCCTGCCACCGCCAAGGACTCGGCGCCGCAGTGAGGGAGAGCTGCCGGGGGTGCTGCGTGGAGAGTTACTGGCCGTACTGGAGACAAAAATGACACAAAAAGAGATATAGCTCAGGGGAGAAAAGAGGAACTTCATACATCTTTCATTGCTAAATTTTGCTCTGTAATGACCTGTAATGACTTTGATGAATGGCTGTAGGCATTTCCTATTTGATAAAAGTATGTTATCTCAAACTTCCTGTAGACCAAAGACAGGCCATGTTAAGTGTTATCAGCTGAACTGATTTTCACTGGTCCAGCAGTCAAACAGCGAAGGTATTTAAAACTATTCAGTAACGGATCTTAAGACAGTCCAGTCAAGAAGTGTAATTACAAAACACTGGACCCACATTTTCTTTTAAAGTAAAACACAACCAAGTCAGAACTTTAAATAGAGCTAATGTCATTATCACAGATTTTTAAATTAGATCTCCTCCTGGTTTAACATTTAACAATTAACATTAGACAAGCTTATAGACATAGATGAAGGCTGCACAGTTGTCATGACTTTAAAGTAACAGTGTGGTCAGGTCTCAAAAGATTTGCCAATTGATAACTATGACAATTGACTACTATAAAGAAGCAGTTTCAAACAACACTTAACTTACAATTGCCATCTACTATATTTTTCATTTTGTATACCATAAACCAAATAGACAACGACATGTGTCTGATGTGGGCCAGCCTACACTGTCCTCGTCACGGTCATTCTACTGCTGCCAAAACATAAATATCTAATGTTCAGATCAGTGACCCATGAAAATGGCTATATTAACACCACAACACAGTTACTATGGTTGCATTGACCATCAGCCAATGTGCCACTGTCTTCCAACATGGCACTGTAATTTCTCATTGGTCATCTATTATCCTGAGCAGACACCATGACTCACATGTACAGCAACTGCCCAAGTTCCAGTTTTAAATCAGTAAATTCCACACTTAAGCTAGCCTCTAACTTGATGAATGCTCTGTTTACTCATTCAGCAGTACGTTGCAGTGGCTCCATCTGGACTATAGTCATTTTGTTTATGAAACCAAACCAAGAGTTCATCATTTTATTTCACCTTTTTCTGCTAAACCACCACACTAAACCACCTTTTTCCTCAAACTGTCCCCATGTTAATCATTGCTCTGACACTTTCTCTATCAACATAAGCTGTCATGTTTTCACCCCCCCATGATGATGATTTTCTACTCTCCCTTTCTACCATCTCCCCCCGCTTCTAATTTATGCTGTGAGTGATGAAACTTCCAGACATGTTTCACATTGTCAACACTTAAATTCCTTATTTCTTCCATCAGGTCTCATTTTTCTCTGTAAATCCTAACTAAAGTGTAACTGACCTGAGTAGTGTTATGACAGAGCTAGGGAAAAAAGCTTTTAAATACTCTACCCTGCTCTCAGAACTATGTACTGAGGGACTTGAAATTATCAAAGGTGATTACTGTTGGTGAATTCATGCATGCTCAATGCATCTGCTTCTAAATTCAATTGTTTTTACTGTATTTCAGATGTCACAGAAACATATATTCTTCATGCATTTAAACTTAATATTGCCAATACTCTTTTGTAGCGGGTTGTAACAATGTTGTCATGCTGCTCTGGTGGTAAGATCTCTCTTAAAAAGGAGATTTCAACATGTACTCAGTAAATAATGAAAGTATTTATAAATAATGGAAAAATAAAAAATGAGTACAGCTGAGTTCCTGTAAACTTGGTTGCAGTTAGTGGAAGAAGCTGAAGAGAAAAAGGGACAATTCAAAATTATCATCTCCAAGGCAACACTCCCACTGATAGCCGGGGCAAGGAGCAGGGAAGCTGGGGGTACGTACATAAATCTCACCTGGTTCGTGAGGAACATAACATAACAGTTAATCCCCGAAATATTATGTCATCTAATGTAGGCAGCAAACTTAATCATAGCGCCACAGTGACAAGTAGCATTAAGCTATCTTAGGTAAACGTACATAAGAGCAGCGGGTGTTGTAATAGGCTTGTTTTGCGGTCGGGACACTCAGTAATGTGGATCTGTGTCAGCATGTGTTAACAATCCAGGGCACAACGCAAACCTACAGCTATCTCTCGAGGGTAGTCAACCTTAATATTGTCCTCTCTCCCGTCACATATTAAAGCGAAGCGAACATACCGTTACACAGATCAGCTAATGAGCAGCTAGCACACCGGCTAATCAAAACAATCCTGTCCAGCAAACTCGTTTATAAAACTACCACTGGATAAACACATAAGAAACGAGACAAAGTAAAACGTGAGTTGTCGGAAACTTATATCAGTTAAAAAGCACTAGACTCTACGGGGATGGAGGCTGCTACGGTGAATGAAACGGGATGGAGGGTGGGGGACACCAGGAGGACAGTGTGACCGACTGAGCACCGACAGGACGAACATAACTATTTAGCTAGTTATCAGTTTATACAGCTAATATCAGGCTGTGGCTGTACACCCGTGCTTTTATATAAACTATGCTTGTCCCACCCATATTATCAGTGGGATTTGCGAGCCATATCTCATCTGACCACACCAAACGTCCATGAACGGTGTATGAGCACCAAAGACAGATTACTGCATAGAATATGCTATTCATCACACTAAAGGAGCTTCTCCTTATGTCACTTACTCGAACATGTCATGAGGTGTTTGCGATCCAACAGATATCCACAGAAACACACACACGTCGCTGTTCGGTATTGTATTAATATCGCATTGGTGTTTCTGTTGTGCGTGCAGCTATAGCAAGCCAGATGTCCGCTGTCCTGCCTTCTTTTCTTGGCTTAGCCTCGGGCTAGAAATGCGCCCATCGTCCACCGTCCCGGGGTCGGATATTAATTTCCCATCGTGGCCGACGCCCCTGCACCTCACACCCAGGTACCGGACAGACTGTTGCTCCCTACGCCGCTTGCAAGACCCGGTAACGGGCTGCAGCCTTTGCGTCCATCCGTGATCCCTTTTGCAGATAGGGAGACGGTGGGGGGAAGACGGAGGTGGGGGAGGGAGGAGGCGGCTCCATGTGTTGAGCGAGGCCTTGCTTTTTTACAGTGAGGTGGTGCTGAGCTGGGGGCAATGATAAGGATGATAAGGCAGAGTCAAAACTGAGGAGTTTGATCTGAAACAGGAGGACCAGTAACTCACTGACAGCAGCTCACTTTAACATATACGAACGGTTACCTTTGTTATTAAGGCCTTCCTCCACACGTTAAATACTGACTTCTGCGGGCTCTACAACATTATGCTTCTTTTATTCGTTAAACAGATGCTCAAAACAAACTTCAGCATTTCTCCCATTAATTTGTGGCGATCTGTAGCATTTGCAACAAGACGAAGAAACACAACAGGCACAGTGTTTTTTAAATGATGGATTGATCAACCCCAGGAGCAAAATTAGTGGATTAATCAAATATTTTGAAAATCCATTAATGGTTAGTCTAACTGTTAAGCAAAAGTGCCCCCAAAAATTAATGGTTCTAACTTCTCAAATGTGATTATTTGCCGTTTTCTTAGTCGTGCTTTCTGATAGTGTGTTGAACTTCTTTGGATTTTGAATTGTTGGCCATTAAAAAACAGCAATTTGAAGACACTGGCCTCTGGGAAACTTTCACCTTAGACAAATTTTATTCTAAATCTTACAGACAAAACAATTCATTAAGAAAATATTCTGCCGATTGATCAATAATGAAAATGATCATTAACTGAATCTAGGCTGTCCATTTTTTAGACTGAAACCTTCAAACTATCAGATGGAGGCCAATCATTATAGCATTGCAAAGTAAACAAACAGGATAAAACATAACTAGCACTGTAAATACAGAGACCATTGCCGCCTATAGCGAATCCACCTGGCCAAAGCCCAGAGCCCAGAGCCCATGCAATCCCTTAACCCTCAATCTCTCTGTCCATCCCTCTGGATTAAAGTCCACATCATAATCCACACTTGGCTGAGCCAGGCCCACATCTCCACCATTCTGTCTCCCTCTGTGTAATCTGATTTTCCGAGGTTCACCAACGGCCCATAAAAATGTCAGAGTTTCATGGACCGGGTAGGCTTTGACAAAGAAGCGAGAAAGAGACAGAATGCAGTTTAGAATAATACGTGAGAAAGTATAAAGGATGTTGGTACACTTGACAAGATGTAAACGTGCTACTCGTACACCTTTTCCTTTCTGTGTACATAAAAATCAACAGAGAAAAAGAAAGGAGAGATGTGCAAGTTAACTGTGGGAGCACAGATTGTCTTTCAGCTACTTAGGAAATAACAGCTCCCGGCATACAGATGATGCAAAATCCAAAAGTGTCTACGGTACACAAAAAAAAACAGTGAGTATGAAAGCTCATTACTAAAAGCAGGTTCAAAACAGATACAATCTTGCTGGACATGAGATACTGGCGAGGAACGGTGAAGGAAACACTATGAAATCAGGTTACTGTCAAAAGCAGATTAATAACTAGATTGAGTGCACGTGAACGCACCAACCAACATACCAATCTTCTTTTTAAATGAAAATGTCAAAAGTCAAATGTTGTTGTTTTTTTTACAAGCCCTGTCAAGCAAGTGGGTCAGAAATCTACTTGTCCTTAGTCAGTTTTTACTTCTACCTTAAAATTCTTTTATTTATTAAAAAAATAAAAAGATTCAACTGCCCAAAGTGGAAACTGATAGATCACAGGAAACAACAACAAAAAAAAAAACTCAAGAAAACGGTTTCAGCCAGTGCTAATACCTCTTTATTTGTTATGGAGCTACAGCTGCACAAGCTCAGCAACTGAGATCTTTGATGTCCTTAGAAAAAAACTGTCAGAAGACACACTATTTACAGCTGGTGCAGAGAGGGTGGAGGGACAATAATCCACTTTTTAATTCCAAAAGTTTAAAAAATAAACGGAGCCCTCTTTCCGCTGGTAAACAGCTGCGGTTCGGAGCAGAATTCAGTATGACTCCAGGTGTTCTTTCCTCCAGAGGCTCCAGTCTGCTCCCGGCTCTCTCCTCCAAAACTCCCCAGCATCAGCAGCTGTCTGTCGGCATCTGTCCCTCCGCTGGGTCAAACCCACACAACACTCGAAGCGCAGCAATATGCATTTGAATACTGATTTAGAATTCAAATGTCAGCGTTTACAACAAAGCTTCTAACTATTTGGTACAGCCCCAGTGCGAACACTTCAAAGTTCACAAGAAGTTCCTTCAGTGCTATGTAGAACACTTTTGTTTCGTTTGATCAGGGTTAACTATTTCTTTAATGGTTTATTTGAGTGATTGTTTACATAATCCTGTCTTTTTTTTCCTGGGACTTTTTTCTAAGAAGCCCTATATGTGATAGGATTTACCTAACATTGTTTAAACCTTAATCTTTCACTTGCTTTTTAAGCTATATAAAAAGCTTTTCCACTACAAGGGCCATTGTCAGATCATTATTGGACAGGTCATGGCTCAGATCTGCATATGTTTCATTGATATCGAACAAAACAATATAACTGGGTCAATAACATAATGTGTAAATGAAGAAGACAAGAGCGTAGCCGTTTATATGGAGCACAAGAGAGAATCACCCTCTGCCTGCACTCTGTAGCCCACTGCAGTCTTGCCCAGAACCTTCTCTGATTGGACTCACATGACATCATCAGACTAAGAGCACTCTCCTATTGGCTGAAGGTGATGTCATGCTTCAGAGAAAGGATAAATAGCACATAAACCCTGCCTCTAGCTCCTATTGACTAACCGAGCTCTTCGCAACAGCATCTCAGTTAATTTGTTTACAGTTTACATAAACTGGCTGTTTCACTTATTCAAAAGAGACCACCTGTCCTCAGAGCTTATACTGCTCTTTTAAGAAAAATAATCAGTCACTAGTCATGTGTAGTATTTATGACCTTTTAGTTTGAAGTACAGGGTAGCAAGGCCATTTCTTGTTTCAACACTATTCTTCGGCTAATTCTACTATCTGAGTGTTGGCCTGGTTTTATATCTGACATCATAGTGTACAATGAATAAACTAAACTTAATCAGGCTTTTAACGGTGTAATCTGTCCTCACTAGTTTTAGCCATTAGCTAATTAACTCCACCCTGATCCAAAATAGTTGACCTCATGTGTCATTTGAGAAAAGTGGACTAAACATAAATCTGTCAGATGTCAGGCCTCTTCATTCCCCACCAACATGCACAAATGAGAGGCTACTCACTCCAGTTAGTCACTGCAGGCAAATCTGGTCTCAGACGGCCTGAATGCAAATTGGCTGAGGTTTAACGGAGCTATAAGAGTAGAATACCCCTGAGACAGTCAAACATAGTGCTGACGGTGTGGATGCTTTGTTCTAAGCCACAGATTCCTAAATGGTGCTGCTGCTGTAAGAAAAGTGAGCCCATTCGCAAAGACAGAACTGTCAACTAAATGAATGAAGAAAAAAAAACCTTTGTTTGAGCCTCCGCAAATGAGTGAGTAAACAAATGCTACACTCTATCGCTATTATTGGATTATCTCTTTCTTCACATTTTTAAATCTTTGATTGGTTATTTGTGACGAATCCAACACACTAACCTGCAGCTGTCCCAGTCAGAGTCTCTGCTGAGCAGGCTCCTGAGGGACCAACGGGAGCGTTGGCTGGGAGAGGGACTACGAGACCAGAAGCTAGATGGTGGCAGGAGGAAGTCCTGTGATGGGCTGTTCTGAGCTTGCTCTTCCCCATCCATCTGACTGGCCACAGAGGTTGAGGGCGAGGGGCTCTGATGTTGAATGGTGCCCTTCTCCACAGTCTCCTCTACTACAGTTGGTGTTTTTTTACCCCACTGTCGCTTAGGCGCCCAGCCTTGGTCTTCCTCATTTCGTTTCTTGGTTCGGGTCCTGCTGCGGTGAAATCGACTGTGGCGTCCAGAGCGTGACAGTCTGGGACTCGGTGAGCGAGACCAGGACTCTGTATCTGAGGATGGTGGCAGGACAGTCAGCGTTGGGACAGAGATGGGCTGAGCCACCGTGATACCTTCTGGTCCCTCAGGAGAGGACATAGTCATCTTCAGAGCTTTCCAGGGCTTAATTTTCTCTTTTAGTCAAGTCAAGGGCTCCAACAAGGACTTATTGCATCTTTAGAGTTGAGGCTGACCAAGATGTTCCTGTCATGCTTGCATTCATAATGTAATTAGAAAACCGGCCTGTATGATAATTCCACTGGCATTTATAGGTAAATTTGTGTTATTTAGTGTAATCCATTTCCAAATGTGTTGGCTACGAGAAAATGAGATAGTCTATCATCCCTTTTCTGTGTTTAGCTTATGTGCCTCACCCCTTCACCTCCTACACTGTCCAGTGTCACTCTCTTTATTCAGTACTTCGACTCTGCTCTCATTGGCAGACTTCAATCTTGTATTTGCATTACCAGGCTCATCTTTTCAAGAGTTGAAGTCTCAGACAAAGAGTAGTAGCTACCTGAGGAGTAAGAAGAGCAGAAACTTTGCATTGAAAAGGTTGGCCTACATCTGACTACCACTTTTCTAAAATGTTTTTCTTGAAATACAAATTGTCAAACGGTCCCACTTCAATAAGGGACTATTTCTATCTGGTCTCTAACAACTGTTTACTCTGCCAGTTCTGGGAATATGAGGTATCATATGACGATGATGATGATTTACCATGAAATACTGTTCCCGTTAGAAGGCCAATCAATAGGATTTATTTATAGTGGGCTCCCGTATGTTTTGTGTATTTTTCTGCCCAGGTTTTGAGAATAATTTTCTTATTTTAACAGCATTATTAAAGATTTTCTCCCTTCAAGTAACTAAGATGGGACTGACCGGTAACTGTCCATCACTGTACAATAACAAACACCAAAAGACACCAATTTTTATCCCTGTGTGTTGCATGGAAATTTAAATGCCAGCATTTCCAAACCTTGACTTACAGAAAGACAGCTGATCATAAAACTGTCCAAAGTTAACAAATGAACAATCTAAAACAACAACTAATGGACACTGCTGCAGACATAAACAACACCCGCAGATACATGTTTCATACACAGAATATCAAGGTCCAATTGCCACTGCAGGCTACCAAAGTCATAACTACATGAAAACAAACTGCAGATGTGTCCTCCATCAGGGAAGGGTTGTGTGTGTCTCACTCCATTGTTTGCCTTCAAAGCAGGCACTTTCAAGGCAATGGCCCAAGCACGGCTAACAGTATTTGCTGTGATCTGTTTGAACAAGAACAATCTTGGCACAGACTTGTTTGTCCAGAGTAATCCAACATAATCCCCGTGCAGCCTTCAGTCTTTGGTCCACACAAGCCTGATCTTTTGCCATAAAACACAGGGCATCTCGAACCATCATCGTACAACATTACAAGCCGACGACAGCCATTTCAGATGCAGAACACCACGGTACAAAGGAGCAAGATTCTGCAGCGTGAAGCAAGTGTTCAGGAACAGTTCGTACTGTGATATCAAATTCATCTCTCACAACTGTTGTTGCTCCTTTCATTTTGGCAAAAGAAACGCAGCACAACCACTAATATCAGTTGACATGATATTGTGTGCAGTTAAACACCCAAGGACAAAAGGGTATGCTGAAAGAATTCGGGTGACGTCTAATAATATGGCAACTCTGCAGCCTGTGAAGACAAAAGTTTGAATTCCTACCTCCCATTGGATGAGTTTCCTCCGTTTCTAGTATCTTGCTCGGCCTCAAAAACAAGCCGAGCAACGGTGCGGGGAGTAATATTAAAATCCACTTTTTCACAGGAACACATCAACATCCTTATTTACGTAAAGAATCATCTGTCGGCCAGTTAGCCTTATGCCAGCTAACCAAGTTCAGCTAACGTTACCCCCAGACCTCTGAAGGCCGACAGCTCACAAAAAGATGACTATCTGGTTAGCAGGCTTTAATTTTCAGCAGAGAAAGTACTATGTCGACGTCTTCCATTTTCACTTTAAAAGCACCCCGGTATAAAACACTGTTATCAAACTACATTTAAAGCTCGCGACCAAAGTTAGCTTAGCTTTTAAAGTAGCACGCTACCTTGTTTTAAAAGTAAACCACAATATGGTTTATTGTAGAAAAGTGAAAAGGAACTAAGGTACTCAGTCGGGCGATAACTTAGCACGTGGGGGATTACGAGAGGCTTCATCAAGATTAAAGTTATCCCTGCCACGTATTTTTAACAAGGCATTAACCCACCAACATTAAAGACATTATGATGTTCTAGAAAATATAAATAACATCGATTATTATGCAATAAAATATACAGAGCCACCAGTAAACCCAGCTCAACACCCCTACTGGAAACTTTGTGGTACAGTCCGAGAAAATAACTGTTCAGAAGATGTGGCAGTAGAAGAAGACAACTGTTTACAGAACATAAATCTAAATCTTTAACCTTCTGATTATCATAAAACAATCAGCCACCTTTCATGCATAAACTGTGCCTATTGTTACAGTTAGGTTGTTTTTACAGCGAAGAGAAAAAAAATGAATCAGTCATAAAATTTCAGGAATCAGCAGTGACTTATGTTGCACAAACCACCACAACAGGTTTTACTCAGGACACCATAGACTACAGGTAGACAGGTAGACAGGTACAGGTCAATCCACAGATTTAACATAATTTCAGAGTTAATTTGAAGGGAGCAGTTGCTATGTGACTTCTTTTTTTTTTTTCATAGAACATTGCGACCCCGTGTGTCTAACAAGGTTGCGTGCAGTCATTATTGTGACCGGATAACTTGTGCTTCATAATTAAACTGGTTAAACAGCTATAAAATTATG
>JAQQZW010000023.1:5412382-5423306 GCA_029814745.1 Zanclus cornutus | reverse complement strand
ACTTTTTCTTTTTTTTTTTTTTTTATTATCTTGGACATGACAAGATGTAGTAAGGCCACTGGCCTTGAGCTTGGGCTGCATCACCCCACTCAACATCTTCTCCCTGGTCAGTGACCTTCCCCCCGGTAAATGACATTACCATACAGGCTGAACTGGGTCAAGTGAAGGTTCTTGCCCTGATCAACCAACTGGAAAACTCACAGTTTCAGAGGTCATGGATAAGACCCCAAATGGTGATTGGTCAGACAAATCAAATTAGCATCCCCTGGTGATCACCTCTCAAACCACCACCCATGAAGACTTAGTTGAGGTGGCTGCACATTTAATTTGATTTTTGGTATTTGGTCCGTGAATATGTAGAGAAGTTACAATTAAAACATACGTTTCAATTCAGATATCAAACAGGTGTAAATGCTGTTGGTTGTCCTCCTGTACAGTGTTTGATGTTCTGGTATGCTTTAACATTTTTGTCATTGTGCGAAGGAGAACAGTGTGTTTGTATCGGTATAGAGTAAGCTTTCTAAGACACACCCCACCACAGGGCCTAAATGTAACAAGAAATGGGAACTGCATAATTATTATGGGTAGTTCTGTGCTCATGACAAGGTAATGATGTCTTAACAAAATAACAAAAAAAGGGAAATGTTGTCATACAAGCATGGGGCTCATATAGCAGCAGCTGTCTGCTAACTTCTCATTCATAGTGGCGTTGTCATCTTCATTGATGGGAGAGAAAGAGGTCAGATGACATGCAACCAAAATGCCTGGCCATACTCAAACTGGGGAAATTGCAATTACATGGTAAGAGTTTTAACCTCTGAGATGGAGTTTAAAACACTGATCAAAGTCAGTAATTATAGCTGAGTTCATTTGGAGGGTTTTATTTGCACATGAAATTTATTGCATGCGTACATAAGATGTAGTACACATGATCAGTAGGGGCAGTGTAGGGGCAGTATGGGGATGTGATGGGGTTAGGGTCAGTGGGCACATCAGCAGCAACAGCAATGGCGGAAAGACAAGCTAAGAGACCAAGTCTGCAATTATCCGCATGTGTACGATGTGTCATTGCAGCTGTACAGTGAAAAATATTCTTGTCAGAACAGCTGGTGAAAATTCACGCCTGTGCAAAGTCAGAAAATGTAAGAAAAACGGAGTGGGAACGGTGTCGATGGCATGTTCTTTCACCGGTCATCAGAGGCCTGAGCTGGCTAAGCAACTTTATCAATCACCAGTCCACTGAGACCACATTTCATTTTCCACGGAATAATATGTTAAGTGTTTTACATCTATTCTGTATAGTCTGATTACTATGGTGTGCCCTCTGGTGGAATCCTCCAGTAATGTAGGAACAATTACTACACATCCACACGTTCTTAAACAGGCAAGTATGTAGACAATTATGTCTGAGAGGCAGCATGTGTCATGAGTGTGTGGTTAAAAGGCAAGTGTATCTCCAAGTTGATCCAGTTGAACTGCAATCTGCCATTGTTTTCAAGAACAATGAAATGACTTCAATGAAATGACTCTGCACATTAATCACTGTACATAAAACATTGACTGTCATTGCCCGTTCCAGTCTTGCCAAGCTCATTCATTAGGGAAGTTTCTGTTTTGCAAAAGCTTCATTACTGCTGCTAATATGAGGATTCCGGCCATATGTAGCTGTAGTGTGAAGATTGCGAAACTCAAAAGCATGTTAGTTCTGTGCTGCTAAAGTGCAACTGTTGCCGTAATTACTGCCTGAAAGTGGAGGAAAAGACAACTGTTCAAACTTGGCTGGAGGCGTGAGAGGATTATTAACTGACCAACATCTGTTGACTCAAGATATCTTCCTGCACATGGACAGATGATGAAAGTTAATGTAGTTTTGAGTTATATGAAGCTCAATCGAACTTACGATCAGTAAGAGGATACTGACCATGACCTGCTTCATGTGCATCTCATTTAGATAAATGCATGCAAACAATGAGGTGTCTCAAATCTCTATTTATATTGTGTGTAAGCACCAATTTATAGGACTCTGATGTTGGCACTCAGCTCAACCCACTATCTCAGGATTTCATTTTTATGCCCCTCCACAACTTTGACCTTGCGCACTAGCAGCATTTGGTAAGCAATGATTTATCTGCCAAATAAATATGTTGGCTCCATTGGAAGGTGTTTAAGGTGTGGGGTCACTCACTAGGTCAAAAATGGCGGCTCATAAATTGAAGCTAAGAATGACTTAAAAAGGTGCAGGAGGAAATGGTGATTTTGAGGGAAAAGGTTTCAGAATGAAAAATTAGATGACTTTAAAAAAGTAAAACAACCTAGAGAAGAATATGATGCAATTTTTAGATGCATAAAAGCAAGACACATAAGGTGCCATCATTGTACACCTTACCTTGAGTGAGATCCAGTACTAAGATGGTATATCAATCATCCTGACAGTGTGAGGTTAGAGTGCTCATTTAAGAAGTGAAGGCCAGTGTCCCTCTCAGTGATGTGAGATCATGAAGCTTTAGTTGCAGCTCACCTGCCTGGAAAATCTACTTACCTGCCTCTCATTCAAACTTATAGGTCTTGTTGAGGCTAGCGTGTGCTGTCTATTGTGACATTGAGTGTCACTGAGTAGAAAGATGAATGACTGCTGTATCTGAACAGACTAGACCTCCTCTGCTAAAGGAGTGTTTGTGGAACTTTGTTTGGAAGTAAAATTTTTCATTTCAGGTCAGTCCTGAATAAAATATTTCACAAAACAGGCCAGTGCTTCAGCAGTAAAATTTATCAGCTCTCGTGATTTTTATAGTACACATTTAGTACCTTTTACCTGTTTACATACTCTATATAATGCAGTATGTTTAAATGCTGGTCAGAGCCACAGTGTAGCATGTGGATGTACAAACGTGTTCCTGGTTTGTTGGCCTGCTGACTAATTTTTGATAGAAGCTTGAAAGTAACTTTATGTTGAAATAAAATCTTATTTAATAATTCTTGTAAAATGATTCTAGGCAATAAGTCTGGGCACTGAACTCGGTACTTTTAAGGGTGCTGACTGAATTAAGTTGGTACCATCTGTTGATTAACATTAAATCAACTGGTGCCAAATTGCAGTATGTTAAAGCACATCTTTGTGAGAGAGTTTAGAGAGAAGAAGAAGAGGGAGAGCGAGAATACTATGCCAACACTGCAGCTTGAATCTGGGCAATTGTGAGAAGAAAGCTGTCCAAGTGTGGTTACACCAAAACTTTATGCAGACACACTTGCTGCAATATTTGTATTGCAAAATACAAAGCTGGCCAGGGCACTACGTCTAATCTGAGGGGGCCAGGAAGAACCATCCATGGATGATGAAACTTGCATCATTCAGTCATAAAACATGTTGCAGGCTGAAACTCCGGTTGTGCCGAGTGCCACGAAAAATATCTGAAATTCAAGTCTATGTACACAAACATTATCGATTGAATTCTGTCAGAACTGAACTAAATGCATGAGCCTGTGTATGGAAGTGACGACAACAACATAATCACACGTGCCTCCTGCCTTGAGCTTTTGCATTGCTTTAATGTAGAGCTTATTTTAGTCTGAATGCTGCATAGAGTCTGGCTCAGGTCTTGATTTACCCTGTTAGATATCTGTTTTTCCAAAAATTTAATAACAAGCTGATGGTCGATCCACATGACATGCAGCACAAAGTCACATGTTAGTGGTCACCGTCTGTTAGCTATTACAAAAAAGACAAGATTGCTACTTTTACAATTAAGAAGTTCAGTGAGATCAATACATTATTTGTTGATTCTCCTAGCTTGCATTTTACTCATTTTCAATTTTGCATGCGCTGCAGATAAAAATTACTTCCACACCTCTCCCTTCAGGCTACAGGGAGCTGCTTTGCCAAGGTAAGCACATAACTGCATAAGGTGTGAGCATGCACATGAGGACGGCACAGATAGATTTTATGTGCCTCTGTATGTAAATTTCATCACACATGCTAACCATTAATCTACAGCTTTGTGGCTATTTAGAGATTCTGAGATGATGAAAACATGTGCACTCAAAGCTCCGTTAAGCAGCATTCTTTCCCCCCTACAGCGGGTAAAATGATAGTTGGTCCACCTCTTTATTCCTTCTTTCCATATTTCTTATAAAGAAATATATAATATTGGATGGATTAGCATATACCGTGTTCACAGTGGTAATGGTAGTGAGTTACACCTGCCAAACATCGGTTTATTAGCATAGTTTAATGATGATACAAAATCATGTGTCACTTATTAGCAGCCCAGTTTAAAGTGTGGAGAAATAAATTTAAATGAGTTACATTATCAGATTTTATGTTTTGGAGTCGCCGGTCACTAGTGGTCAAAAATCAGCAGTGACACATCATAACTGCTTTAATCGTTATTTTTTGTAATAACATTATATCAACTAAAAATATGAAACCAATTTTACAATATGAAAGGGGTCGCTTGTGTTAACAAACCTGTTTATGGAGTTTGTTTCAGCTCATTTTTTGGCTGTTTGACACATTACTTTACAGTTCTGCTGCCCCCTCACCACTCTCATGACTTCATCTCTGCAACAAGTAGCTGTTTTCAGTGACAAAGCTTTAAAAACCAACTATACACTACCTGCTCAGCAGCAAACAGCAGACAGCAAAGTTAGTGACTAGCTGGGAAACGTAGTGGAGCATTTAGCAGCAAAAGAGCCTGATATTTCACAGAGACCACGAACAGAGCTAAAAGAGAGTGAATATTGGATTTGTAATTGTTAAGTGACCTGAAACAAACCTCCAGATGAAGGATAATGTTGCTTTGTAACTGCTGGATGTTTAAATAAGCAACTGCATGCTTTCAAGTTCACAGTATCATCTTACAAAGTGATGATATGTCAGTGCTGTGTTCACAACTTTTCTGCTGCACGTAAGTGGCCAAAAAAAACAGAATCAGTCATTGCAGGTTGAAGTCAAATTTATTCAGAGAAGCTTTTTAAATACTAAAAGTGAACACTGTCCAAGTTTTGCAATGGTGATGCTATTTAGCAGCAGTGAAGATGGTTAAACCTTGGACTTGACTTAAAAGATGAAGCATGTAACGTGCATAGTATTGTTGGCAAAGCTCAGCCTCAGTCTGCATGCAGTCATCCCTTTGTTCGGTCTAATTTGCCACCTGCAGTCAGACCATGGCTGAGGCAGTTAATATCGGTGCCAGGGGTCTATTCACACAGCTCAGCCACACTACCTTACTGTGGTGGGGGATCTGAGAGAGCGTAAGTGGCTGGTCCATAGAGCAGATGTTGGGAGCCCGATGTTAACAACGCCTAATCGCTAATTAGGGCGGGCTTCTGATGAGGCACTAACAAGAGCCCCAGTGAAGGTTTGACTCGTGGCAAAGAGGAGGGTGGATCGTAAAACAGCTGTAATCATGCAAAAATGGTCAGGGGAATTCATGGCTGTAGCTGTACATAAATACGTACATGCACGCACTTTTGCCCCATCCTAATCTAACAAAGTGATACAAACTGAGACTCTAATATATGGAAGGAAAATCAAGGAAAAAAAACAAAGCTAATGCTCTTTATTGTTGTCTTTGGGTTGAGTCATGGGTGCAGTGGCTGGTGGGGGTTGAACTGTACACGACCTGAGGGTCAATCTCAGTGTTTGTTTGTGTTGGAATATGACTGACTTTGGTCTGATGATGCATTTGCCCTGTGGACCGTTCACAATGAGGAAATCAAAAGCAGGGGAGCGCGAGAGAAAGAGGGACCAGATGGGAGACTGAGATGGATTGGCCGGGCTAACAGGCAGATGTTTATGGGCCATTATTTACAAGCTCTTTAATCTGGGCTATTTCCTCGCCCTTGGCAATGGATAGGTCTATGGGTCATGCTGCCTGAACCCGTCCACCAGTGGTCATCCATCTCCCTCTTTAAAAGACAGGGAGCGAGAGGGAGAAGGAAAGAAGGGGAGGGGGGATAGTTTAAAAAAATTAAAGGATTGCTCTTTTCTATGAGATGTTTGAATGTTTTGTACTCATGAATAACCTAAGAACTGTGAAACAACAGATCACGTTTTTGTTCACTGTTTATTAAACATGAATGAGCAAGAATTTGCCACTGCAACACCAAAATGTTTTTCACTTATTGGTCACCTTAAGCTCAGTTAAATCAGCAACTTTTTGTTTATCCTTCATAAGATGACAGCTGCAGTTAAGCATAATTGCTAATTCTTTCTGATTTGTATACAAATTGCATATTGTCAGAGGACAAATCATGTAATTTTACCTGGATACAAAGAACCATTTGGATATCTCACAACAAAAGGAATAATCCTTTAAGAAAGGGCAGAAAGGAAGGAAGGGAATAAATAAGGAAAGAGAGAGATTATAGGCTATAAAGGCAGGAAAGAGGGAGATGAGAAAAGGACAGGGCAACTGATGAGACTGAGAGAAAGTGATATGCATGGTGAAAAGAAGGATATCGCAAAAGAGGAAGAAAGTTCTAGAGCCTGATGAGATGTAGCTTCACTACAAAGCTTGTTAGAGATATTTTCCTGTCATCCTTTCCCCACTATGAGCTTTTCCCTCGCTGTGCATATATTCAGTTAGAGGAGTCTGAGTGATGCTATGACCATTTGGCCAACAGCGTGTCTCTCCTCTATCTCCTGCAGGCAGACTTGTGCCTAATTTTCCCATCTGCTCGATGAATATTAGCCCAATTGCTGTCTTTATTGATTTGTGTTAAGGTTAAAAGCTTGCAAGACCTTGGCTTGAATATGGGTTGCCTAGCAACTGCTCCACTCGACCCCTAAACCCCACCCTGTCCCACCCTGCATGGCCAGCTTCATGTGGGATGTGGATGAGGTTGAGGCTTTAGGTGATGGGGGTGGACGGGTCCAGCCCAGCCAGATAGCAGAAGCTGGCCCTTGATTTCCAGCCCCCATCAGTGATTAAAAGCTCCCCCTTCTGCCTGACATTGTGACCTTAACCCCCGGACCCCCATGCTCCAGGGTCACTTAACCTTGAACCCAATTACAAGATAAGGTTACTTAAGTGTGACCCTCACCGTGCTCCTCACTCAGTTAATAGGACAGGCTCTAGGAGAAAAGGGCCAGCATAGCTGATACGCCTCTAGGTTAATTCGCTGGGTTGACAAAGGTCGCGGGCAGCGGCCATAAAGAACGGGATTGCACTTCGATTTCTCATGCAAAGTGAGACTCAGCAATACGATATCACGGTGGGAGCCAAAGAGCAGAGGCAGCAGAGCTTGTGTTCTGATAAGATGCTTTCATCGCCAGGTGCCATTGCTGAGCCCATAGTTTGATCCAACTATGCAAAAAGCTGCAAGTGCATAGAATCACCCTTTCTAATGAAACTTCCTATATTTCCATATGGACACGAGTGGTATGAGTGTGCTGTTTGAAAAGTTCATCCTCAAAAAAGTATATATAAATAGATATATTTGAATTAAAATTACTTTATGTGATATTGACCTTTATCCTACACTAACTCTCATCGAACGCGATGAGATTCTAAAAAATAAAACAAATTTTAAATCAAATATTTGTCATCAGCTGAAAAAGTTATTCCATATGCTTTAAACATTAATTAGGGTAAATATGTCTGTTAGACATATTGATCATGGGCCATATCGTATGTTGGCATATACGGTAATGCTTCTTATACTGCGTACTGTCTCATCATATTTTTACTATCTAGTCAGACAGTGACACATACTGAGAGCATCAGTGCGCCTCAGCTTAACGAAGCCAATGACTGGTTTGTTTTGTCCTGTGTCACGTCCTGGCTGTATCATGTGGTAAACTCTTACCCTGCCTCTAACCCCTTCAATCTGGCATTATCCCTCTTGGATCAAAGCCAATGGGCTGGCTTAACAAGCCAGGCCACATCAGAGCAGACAGGCGGGGAGACGAGGGGCTGAGGGGTGAGCACACCAAGCAAAAATGCACTGTATATCATGACAAAGCCCACTGTGGTACTGGATGTGATTTGGTGACGCCAAAACAACAGTTTACTTTGGTACTTTCTCCAGCACTCTCACTGAAGAGGTTCCTCTGCGGCCACAAAGTCGGGGATAAAATTCACCCAAGAGCAACTTAGCAAGGAGTTCCAGAAAAAGGCCAGATGACAGGAAAAAAAAAAAAAAATTGGAAATTAATAGATAATCTCCAAAAGCTGTAGATTTGAATAGAGTAAATTGATTTCTCAGAGGTATAAGCATTTGGCTGAACTGTCAAGTTAGGCAGGAAACAGCTGCTTAGAAAAAATGAAGCTGGTCATTTTACATAAAGCAATTAGTGCATTAACCACATGTGGCATGGACAACCTGAGAATGCATTAAAATTAACAGGATAACTCAATACATGTTGAATGGATTAGTGAAAACATCACTGTTTAAAAACTGTTCTCGGACTAATCAGGATAAAATCAGTCTTTGATTTATAGGAAGAACCACACTTCTTTATTCTTGTTCTTCTTTATTCATGCTACTATACTAAAAACAAAGCTAAATTGAATAAAATCAGTGATTATAACGACTCAAAGGAATGTAACGCTCTCCAGCATTTGAATGCGATTTGCTGTATTTGGTTTTAATCTCGTCAGTCAGGTCAGGTCGGCCACTTTGCATGGCACTGCCCACAAATTAGGCTCTCAAATCGAGCCCTAACACTCTCGACACCACTTTGTTTGAGGTCAGCTGCTGAAATAGGTCATCATTTTCCTGTAATGAGAGACAAAGGGGTTTCTGATTAAATTTTGCAGCCGTAACGGTCATCAGGCTCCAGCACGCGCTAGTCGAGCAGAAAAGGTCTGTATGTCCTCATCAAAATTCCAATTATAAAAGCAAAACAAAAGCTTTCAGGTTCATTTATATGATGTGGATAAATGACCTGAAAAAAAGGATTAAAGCTGAATCAATTCAAGCCAACGAATCAAAACCTTTGGCTTTCAGTGACAAGCTGTTTGCCTTATGTGCTGAAAAGAGCAAATCAGTGGAAAAACATATTAATATACACTTAATTTAACAAACAATTTCTGCAAGAGGCAGTGACTGACACCTGCACGTTTGTTTTTTTTTCCAGCCCATGTTTAACAGGCCTATTTGTAGTTTTATTTTTATGTTTCTATTTTATTTATTTACTTATTTGGGAGCCACATTAAGACAAATTTCACCTTTTCATGTTTTATTTCTGTTAAGCTAAGATAATAATATGAATGTGAGAATAAAGAGTAAAAAAATTATGTCTTTTTTTTTTTTTAGTTTCCCACCTGATTGCCCCACAACTTGGGTCACACAGAAGGCAAAAGATCAGCTGAGAGAAACAGAGAGGGGAAGCATTTGAGTAAAATAGAGAGCTGTATGTAAAGAAAGGGAGAGTGCGTGTGTGTGGGGGTGGGGGGGTGGATGTGTGGGGGGTTGGTATTAGAAAATAGAGAGAGAGAGAGAGAGAGAGAGAGAATGCGGCTGCTCTAATAGTGGCCCGCTGACCGGCAGTTGAACCTCTCTCTGAACTGAAGATGAACCCTAAACTTGAGGATCTTCGGTCACGGATCTCCCTGGGAGCTACGAACCGCGGCAGCTAGCCCACAGAATGATGCTCACACGCGCACACACACACACACACAATTCAAACTGCACACACACCCTGCCAGTGTTACACACAGATAATTCCATCATCATCACTGTAGTGTACACAAATCCGCTCAAAACAATTCCACTGGTGTGAAATTTGCACACACACAAAAGCACAGAAACACCCACACACACACACAAAAACACACACACACACATTGATCCTCTGAACATGCATGCTAACCTTGCCCTTTGCCCTACGCATCTTTTTAGCTGGCACATGCTAATCCACAGAGCCTCGCAATCATGTAGAAGAGTAACATGCAGAACCTAAAGGTGTGCCATGAACACACACCAACATGCACGCAAAAATTCACACACACACTCAAGCTTTTGTGCATATAACGTAACACTCCAACAGCCATATCAGAGGTTGCGGTAGCGCTTTAACCACCCCCACCGTGGCACGCCCAGGAGGGCATGGGAGAATGCACTGTGGGGTCACGGACCGGTCACCACAACACATAATGATCCTCGTCATGTCTTGTACTCAGCTGACGGACAGACGGAGAGGAGAGGGGGGCGATGATGGCTGAGGTCATAGAGCAAAAATAAAAACACATTACTGTTTTTTCCTGCATCAAAACCCAATAGTAGAGTTTATATTGCTCTTGCTCAGTTTAAGGCTGCAGTGGAAGATGTAGCCAGAGGGTGTAAAGTAAAAGCCAGGATTTTTTTTTTTTGAGAGGAAATCTTCCAAAGCTGTACCCTTGCCCTCTCAGGCCACTCCTACCCAGTCAGATCCGGTTTAGGGCTAACTCGAGATGTCAGTATGCCACAACAAAGCAGATAGACTTACCAGATCCGCAGTGTTTTTCCTAACCTTGTCGTAGATTTTCCACATGTTTATTATAATATGTAAAATGATGGTGAGCTGTTATCCCAAATCTGATAATGGATGCCGCTGAAATGATGCATGTTAAAACAAAGCTTAGACTAGAGAGAAAGATAAAAGATGCAGCAGTATATAATCAGATTCAAATTGATGATAGAAAATGTGGAATGTAGAGAATAAATAGATAAAGTAGATAAAATGCAGTGTAATTTCCACAGTACTCAAATGGAAGTTCTATATTTGGACATTAATGACTAACTGTTCTGTCCTGGTATATATACAGTACAGTAGAAATGCATTAACGAAAAAATCTGTTAACATCAATATTTTAAATGAAAAAAAAAAATTCCCCCAGAATGTATGAAAATTGGTTTCTTGTATGTTACAGAGTGGTGTTTGCTCTCCTTCTTTTGTTTGACAGACTTCACACACAAAAGAAACGTTTCATTGCAACAG
>JAQQZW010000023.1:5334142-5349666 GCA_029814745.1 Zanclus cornutus | reverse complement strand
CACTATTGTTATTATTAATCCAAAGTTAGTGATGCCTTAAATGTTTTCACAACGCACACTAAGAGCAACTTGTTGAAACTTTTAATAACTTATTGTACAAAAAATTGGTGACAAACAGTTTGATAACTTCCTGTTAGCTCAAGTCGAAAAACCAACTTATAGTTGTAGGGAAAAATGATAAAGTGTTCAAAATTGACATTAAAACCACAGCCTCAACCCGTCCAAAACAACTAGACAAACTCACCATCAGCCATGACTTAGTGAGTATATGGTAGCCATTCAGTACTTTGCTATCATGCTCAGACAGATGATGGACCCACAAAGCAGACTTCAGGCAGAGTAAAGCGTTCAGGGTATTTTAGCTGGCAGTGGTCGGTACACAGGTTAGCAATCAAACAGGCAAAGGTATTTTAAACTGTAGGCAAAAAGGCAGGTCAAAACAACAGCAAAGGTCTAACAAGCACACTAGGGATACTGACAAAATGCTGGAACTCTCATAAAAGGCATCTGAAAAAATTAAACAAATTAAATTTGATCAAATTCAACTTCTGTAGAAGCTCTGTTAGACTGTAGATTGAAGCTGTAGACTGTTAGTCCTGTTTCATTAACAGTGAACTTGGCTGTGCGTAATGTGAATGGGGTTTCTCATAATGAGTCCGTAGTTCACCTCATCTCCATTGAGCATTTAAGCCTCTTCCAGCTTTTTGTTTTTGTTCTATGGCCCACAGCAGCAGACGGTAAAGATAGCAGCTAGCCAAAGAACATGGTGAAGCATTTCACAGCTGAGGAGCCAAATATTTCCCCTTTGGAGTTTGTAGAGACCAAAAAGAAAAAAAAAAGCAAAAAACATTAAGGAAAGTGAAACTTGGACTATTCCCCATTTGGCCAGAAACATGGCTTTGATCGAATGCTATTTTTGCTTTAGTGAATGTGTAAATAGATAAAGTTTGCTAACACATCAGCCACAACGACTTCATAAGGTGATCCTGTGGTCCATGTTGTGTAATTGTTAGCAGTTTGTTCCTTTGCCCTCAAGAGGACAAAATAATTTGGTTGATGAAATAAGCTCGCCTACAAAAGTGTGCTTTAGAAGAAATTTAAAAGAACATACTGACTCGGCAAGCCTTATTTCCTCTGGCAGGTCACCACCAATGCCCTGAATGCCCAGTTTCTGTCCATTTGAGTTCTAAGCCTTGATTTCAAACTAGGAAAAGACTTCTGGCTGAAATCAAGGCCTATACAAGCCCATTTGGGACTAAAGATCAGAAGTGAAGCAAGCAGCCATGGCCAGGAAGCCCCTTAAAAGAGCCCTCTTGTGGTCTCAAATTCAATATCATTGCGTATTTAGGGGGTCTCAGAATGTCATAAATTTAGATTTGTGTCAGCCACAGGTAGTCTGAATGTTGTATAGGAAAAGATTACAGAAGAGGACAAAGAAGAAGGGGAGCAAAACAGAGAGAAAAGAGATAAGGAGAGGGAGATGTTTACTCTAATATGACCTCAGTGAAGCTGAAGGCACATAGACATAGGAGTCAGCACAAGGTTCAGGCAGTTTAACTCGCAATAGGCTCATTATCATTCATCGCCCTGCTTGTCTTTCTGATGCAAACACACACAAACACTGCACACACTCAGACAAGAACCGAAAGACATGACTGAATTTAAATTTCCAAATCTAAGCTTAATATTGGTTCCGTGATTATCATTTAGGATCATCAGTTTTTATTATGGTGCGACAAACAAAAATTTGAAATTATTTTCATGCGTGGCAGTCGTTCTAATGAATAAAAAGAAAGATTGGTAACGATACACTTGGCAGATCCAATCACATTATCATTGCAGTGTAATTTTCTGCATATTAAGATGATCAGATACCTGTACCTTTTGTGAATGGGATTTCAAAGGCCAAATAACTTGAATCTCATAATATTAACTGTGGAGATATACAGACTCTGATTTTTATTTAGGATAAAGCGAGTTTTGCTTTTTTTTGCTATGTTATTTTGCTGAAAATGTGAGTCTCAGTTCTTTAAAGATGTCTTTGATTTAAGGGGCACTCCACTGTTTTATACATCAGGTTTAGTTTACTTATCATGAGGAGCACTGCTACCTGTGAAAGTAGCTTAAGAATATCTTCTGTAGCCATTTTTAAAATATAAGAAAATAACTACAACAGGGTTGTTTTTTCTTAGGCTCAGGACAAACAGAAAGCCTGCATTGAAACTAGCAGCATGGAGTTTGAAATATATGGACATTTACCAGACAGGGTGTTTACTGACAGATTCTAACCAGAGGTGCACAATTCTGGTTCACAATAAGAGCCACAGTAATATTTATTTGAGATCAGTATTTTCTCCCACAATTCTTAGAGACATTTTTTAATGAAAAAACATTTATTGCAGTCCATATTTTCTTCATGCTGACAGCACAACCAATAAGCTACTGGTGAAGGACTGTTTTTTTTATTTTGTCCTTGAAAAACATTTTCTTGTGTATTTAATAAATTATTAGAATGATCCCGAGCTCACCTGTACCCACATGAGGTCTGTGCACCAAAACTCATAGGCCTCATCTGGTCATAAAGGGAGAACGCCTTCACAGTGTTTGTCAGTTATGATTGCATTTATTAAACAGTCTGCCCTACTATCCAGTTTATGTATTACGGGAAATAAAAGCATTTCTGGGGCTTGATCCACACTAGGGACTAAAAGTAAGATTACCAGATGCTTCCAGCTCAATCATTCTGTTTTTTCATGTGTCTCATGTACTTCAGATTTTTGGAAGTGCCACGCTAAATCACAAGAGTTCTCCTTAAAGTAACATTAAATTGCTTGCTGTGTGAAAATTGTGCAGTGGCTTAATTTAAGATTGACGCTTACCAGTTTTTCCTATCTGGCAAAAATTCAGATTTAATGTACGCTCTGGAAATATGACACATTAAGTTAAGTTAAGACTACTAACTGCAACAGCTAACAGGACATATTATTTAGAAAGGACAGGTTACATGTTCTATCCTTAAAAAGGTTTTATGCTGCTGCTGAATATCTTTACACAAACACTCAATGTGCCCCTTGTTTTTGTCACGCTGGTGTATGTGAGGGGGCACTTTTAAAGATGAGTTTCTGTATCTCAGATGAATTCCTTTTAGATTAGACCCTGCAGGGTGTACAGCTTTTCCCCACAGCTGAAAGAATCCAATTTCTTCCTGGCCTCTGTATCGTGAAAACTTTAATGTGAAAACCAGTGGGACACCAGAGGATGGAAGGTTACATTGTCCACTAAATGATCTGCTTATGACTCATGTGAACGTCTTGTTTATGTGTTCACAGAGGAGCGTTCTCCGAGGTGGTTCTGGCCCAGGAGAAACTGACCGGCCGGATGTTTGCTGTGAAGTGCATCCCTAAAAAGGCTCTGAAGGGGAAGGAGAGCAGCATCGAGAACGAGATCGCCGTGCTGCGGAAGTGAGTGCTGTTAGACAAATACACACATACATCAGCACACAAGTCTTCTAATTCCTGGTTACCGGGGCAACTGTGCATCTCCTCTCTCTTTCACGCACCCACCCCAACCCCCGCCCCCAGGTCACGATGCACAAACCACCCACCCCGCACACGCACACACATCACGACTGAAACCTCTGTCTGTCTGAGCACAAAACAGCTGCAAAATATTAACTTCAACATTTCTTGGTGTAAATTCTGTTTAAATACAGTACTTGTGTTGGAGTTTAAAGATCCCTCCACACACACACACACACTTAAAAATTTGTTTTTCTTATGTTTGTGTCCCCTAAAATGTCAGACCTTGCCTATAAGAACTTGTATCTGTATTTTTTAATGTTTTTTTTTTATTAGAGAGCTGTTGTCACATTCCTCTCCTGAAGAGGAAGATGTCTTTCACTTCTGTAAAATCTGAAATTCAAACGTACTCAAGCCAAGCTACATTTGGTACGTCACATATTCGAAAGCCTGTCAAAGGAAACTTTCAGCACAGAACGAACTTGTCAGTACAGAAAGTGTGAGTTTGCATTAGTACAAACATTTACAACCATACGCTGTGGTAAGCCGCTGCCGCTTACAAGCTATGAAGCTAACAAACAACAAATACAAATAAAAGATACTAGCAACACTTACCATTCTTATATGTCAGCTATTCGTTTATTTTGGTGCACAACGGGCCCCTCATTTAAGTCTAAATATGACTGAGGCTTAAACATTAATGGCTGAATCTTGCTGAATAGCCATTTTGATGAACACTGCTTTTATACTGGTCAAGCAAGCGCAAGCAGCGATGGCGGGCAAGGCACGAGGCCTGTGATCGGTAGATCCATGATAATGAGTTGATGTGCTTGAAGCTCCTTTTTTGTGTAGGAAAACCATGTTAAACTGAATCACAGCAGAGTTGTTTTTTGTTTTGTTTTTTGATTTGTTTTTTTTTTACATAATTTAAAGCGTGTCTGGAGAGGGAAAAAAGTTAATGTGAACGATCCAGTGCATGGAAAGGGAAAAGAATCCTATTCTAATGGCTGAATATATTTGAGAAGAAGTTTGGAAGGTCGGCTAATTTAGTTGATTTTGAAAGAACTTTAAACCATCTCACTGGAAAAAGACACAAGATGAAAAGAGATTAAGATTTTTATCCTTCTTTAAATGTAATCAGAGTACAGGAAACACAAGCACCCCAACCCCCCACCACGCACAGCACAAAAAAAAGGACTAGCACCCACAAGCATGTCACCACACAGTTACACAGACATGTCAAAGAATATTACAGGTTTGCTCAGTGCCAGAGAGTTAAAAGGATTCCAAAATTAGATTCCAAAAACTATTCATGTGATTATGCTCACCTATAGAAGCTATTTTATAAAATGAATGAAGACATTTTACTGCTTTTTCAAGCTATTTTTTCTGCAGATTCAGTCAAATAAAACCCACAGGATATTGAGTTAGATTGTGGCAGTGGGAAGCATGTAGCTGACAGTGGTTACAGTGATTGCTTGAGGCATGTTGAAATAACATGAAGGAATATGCAAAGAAGCTCAGCTGTTGTAGGATTTCCTGAAATCAGAGTGACTGTGTACACTGCTGCTTTTGACGAGTAAAGAAAACATCATCTTTTGAGATCATTTGCAGTGCCTACCATCAGCCAACGCCACTTAACAAGCAAGGCTCTGCTTGATTCACAAACATTTGTAATGAGAATGTCTACATGTAAGGATATCTGTATTTGCAGTGACTAGGTAATATGGAAAGGATGACATAAAGTAATGGTTTTTCTTTGCATGAGGCCCTCTCATCTGTGATCAAATATGACCACTGACACTTTTAAATGATACGTACATTTGCAGCTTTGGCATTCACCTCCTCTTTCACCTTTATGTTACTCATAATGGTTCATGAGATAATTATTTCAATTCATCTTTTGTGTAATTCCCACATGATCCCCCCTATCTGCCATCAATTAGCAACAATGTTACATTAAACCTACCGTTATCACAAAGTTTAGTGTGCGTAGCATAATTAGGGGTTGACATGCATACAACTCAGTCCAATAGGGCTGAGTTATAGTGGAAGAAAGTGCTCAGAAAATGTAGGGAAATAATTTTAACCTCTGCTTTTCATGAGGCCTGCTATTAGTGTTGCTGACACTTCTGTGGACCAAGAGGCTCTTGACGACACTGGCTTAATCAATGTAGCAACACAATGAGATTAAACCAGATTTAACCAATAATTTGTCCTTAACAAACAGTGAAACACAGAGGAAGGTCATAATGAAAATGTTGCACTGTAAACCCTCTTAGAATGTACCGTAAATATGGCAACACAATAGAAACAAATACAAATGATCTAAATAGGGTCCTAAAACATTGAAATTGTGTGTATTGATTCAAGTTTTGTACAAGAATCTGAAATTTCATCTGTTATATTAGTCTATAAACAATATGTTATTCACAGAAGATACAAATAAATATCCCTTTGGCATTAATCGACTGTTTTGTGCTACTAGATTGCAACTTAACAGACTCTATAGAAAAGCAGATAAAATCCAAAACACCTCCCAAATACATTCACATCTCAGAGCAACAACACTGTGATATTTGTATGCATGAGTGTTATAGAGGACAGCTCTTTTTGCCAAGGTCAGTGTGACTTCTGAACTGCTGCATCCATCCAGTTACTGACGGGGTGCTGATAGAAGACAGATTAGAGGCAGAATACATAAAAACATATTTTCATCCTGGAAAAAAAACAACAACTTTACAGTAGCTGCTAAAATAACCCCTCATGTTTCAACCAAAGAGAGCAAAGGTCTTGATCTTGAGTTGGCACCGGCCACATGCTCATCTGCATTTGCACTGAGGTCAGCTCCACTCACCAGGGGAATCTACGCTGAAGGATGAAGTGCAGGTGAGTGGACTGCCCTTGAACGAGACATCACGTGGCCATACATAAGAGGGAACTGTTCAGGATAAAAACTATGACACCACAAAGAAGAGTATTTACTTGAATAGATAAAAGAGCATGCATGTTTGAAAAGGTTCGATAAACAGAACAAATTCAATTTAGATATGGAGAGCGAATCCATTAGCTTTGAAAACAAAATTCTTGAGAGCAAACAAGGTTGAAAGAGGCTTAAGAAAAATCATTTTATGGGATGAAAAAAGAATATATTAGTGTTTATTAATAGATATGTTCAGTAGGCGATTGGAGGATGGATGCCATCCCCCTTGTTGGCAAAATAATCAAAATGCATCCTCTATTGTTAACCTGCCATCCTCCCTCTCTATCCTCTACTAGCAGAGAGAGTGCAGGGCCAGAGGAGTTATGTGGTTGAATATGTTAGTCTAGTCTGACTGACTCATTGATCCTATGTCTGACTGAGGTTTGTGCAAGTTAGAATCTATGGCCCTGACCAAGACCGAAACATCAGTACCCTAACTGTGCTGCGTATTGATAAATCCATGGTGCTGTCCGTGGTGCTGAAGTAGCAGTCGGATTTGTAATTACATCTTTTTCTCCCAATGTCCACCTTCTGTCATTTTTGTTTTGGATTTATAAACTTCTCTAAACTATACCCTATAAATGCTCCATTCTACACTCAACTGTAGCCTATTTACTCTACGGAGTGGTTTCACCCTCATGATCAAAGTGACAAGTTGCAACATGTAGTCACAGAGAGAGCTAGAGAACCATAGAGACATCATGCTGCCTGTAGTAATCCTATAATATTCCTTTGATCATTCAGTCATATCTGTGCTTCAGAAAATACACCCCAGGCCAAGCCACCTCTATAACAAAATATTTTAGGGAGAAATGTCTGTTGATGTCATTTTTACCATGGGGCTTGGGTTTGGGCCATCCCACCTGTTGAAAAAATTAAGAAATCACTCACATATGTTGACTGTGTAACAGTCATATCAGAAATGTTGTGCATGAACATGCTAAAAAAAAGTGTGTTCATTGAATGCATTTGTGTTTTTAGTGAATGTTGAACTTAACGAATCTGTTTGCAACTAATGAACGTGCTTGTTATCTACCACAACAGTTAACAACACTCACTCACTGTGTCGGGATGTGACGAAAAAAACTGGAAAAAGGTAGCATCCACCTCATTCACTGATTTAATGCAACGTCCAGCGAGCATGCTAAGTGACACAAATCAAACACATCCAATCTGCTGCATGACCAGCATGTGCATGCTGGTCTGGCTAAACGCTAAATGCTGAAATCCTTACAGCAAATCTTTTAGTGGTGATTTCTACATTTGTTACATTGCTTATAAACTTCTACATTTAGTGAGGTGTGTGAGGCCTTTTTGCTGTGTCTGACAATTTGTGTCATAGTAGGGGCTGCAGAGTCCCCTTCAGCTCAAAATGTCAATCAATTGGACAGACTGTTGAGGACGTTTGCAGTGTATAAAACATAAAGAATGACATTCAGACAGGTGAGCAACACTACGGAAAAAGACATCAACAACCACTGTGTTGCCCAGACACTTGCTGCGGGGTGTGTATCCGTCTTTGAATTTAATATGTGTATGTAGCTGGAGCTGCTGAGGAGTTAATATTGTTTATACACCTCTGTGTATGTGATGTTTTATTCTGCTGTTGAAGTGGCAGATATGTTATTTCTGTGTAATATTGCTTTTTGCACCTGCCGTGGTGTCCATGTCTCCTTTTATTTCAACAAATTTGAGGAAATGAATGTGACCAAACTCATGTTTTGGACTGTAAACTTATTTCAAATTAAAACCGTGAACTATAAACATGAACTACTCCATTTTAATCTGTGTAAACTGAACTTTGAGCAAGTGTGTGTGAACTGTGTGTGAACTTGCACAACACTGACAGCTGTCTATTAGCTGGTCTGAGCTTTTGGCCTAATGATATTATGAAACCTGACATAATGAACTGGAAGATATGAATTTCTTAGGTTCACCTTTAACCAAGTGTCAGCGATGTTTACTTATTTCCAATGAGATGACAAAATTAACATAAAAAAGCTATCGGAACATAAATGATTGGATGTCATATTGCTTTGACATGAAATGGCAGATGGGATGGTAAGCAAAGTAAACTAATATAAACACGCTTACATTAAGAAAAAATCCAGGTGCTTGGAAATATTCTTGACACTCTTGTTTCTTGCTTGTCACGTAATGGACTCGGATGGTGATACATTAGACAGACAACGACTTTGAGGAGGTTGTTTTTCAGTTACATTTCATTTTGCCTTTATCATCATGTCCAAGTAGTCTACTAACGGAAAAAATATTTGTGTATCCATGCATATAGGGTTTTATTTATATTTTTGTATATACATACATACATACATACATACATACATACATACATACGTACATACGTACATACATACACACATACATGACATACATAACGCAATTTTCAAATGAAACAAGATAGAAAAACAACAAGGTCATATTAGATTGAGACTAAATGAGGCTCATTAAAGCCACTATCTATGAAGCCATGTGCCCACACACACACAAGGTCTGAGCATCTACTGAACATCATTACTTAACGCCCTTCAAAAATAAGTGCTTTTTTGGAACCAGGTGTGAATTACAACACACAAATGGCAAAGTGTGACAAACAAATTGGTTATTAAAAGACAATACCCACCCCAGCAACAGCCTGTTCACCTTGCTGCCAAAGTATCCCCTGCTGTACCACTAGACTACAGAACAGCTACTTTCCTCAGGCTGTAAGATGCCTCAATTCATCCTCTGCTCTCTACCATAAAATATAGTTTTTCTTGTGTAGCATAAAAGGACTACAGCTCGCATTTCTTTGTGAAACCCTGTGTTGTAGGATGACAAATAAATGAACTTTGAACCTTGAAAATGTACAAGAGGATTTGTTGGAGTTCTGTGAAAAATTAAGATTTCAAACTCAGGACCTTCTTGCTGTGAGGAACAACTGTGCCACCATGTATTTTTTAAGTGACCTAAAAAAGTTAGAGTGAAATTCCCTTCTTGTTCTTCATTCTTTAGTCAATTTGACACTCAGGGTCAGAGTCTACAGAGCAGGTGGGGATGACTTTCTTAACAAAAGATGCTTTAGTGTGACTTGATTGCAACCAGGGGTGGAATGTAACTCATCACCAGTGCTTTCCTTACTGTCTTCTTTCAGGTCCCGCACTTTTTGTATGTTCACATGCTATCTGTCTATTCTTTTACATTTATTTCACAGCTATAGATATTACTATACATAAATAATCTTTTACATAAAAGACACATAAGATCATAAACTACAACATATTGTTAAACTTTTTAAAATCTTTTTGGCTTGTAAACAGTGTGTATTTTTGGCTCCTTTACATGTGATTTGAGGCTTAAAGATGTAAAACTGTCAAAGCAAAGATAAGAGAAAATTTTAAAAAAAATGTGATTTGAAAATTTTTTTTCTTTTTTCAAACCTCATTAATAATCTAAGCACACTCAGATTTATCTTGTGGCTCCTTGGAGGGGACCCGATAGCTAGAGTGGGAACCACTGAACTCCCACCTGATTGTATATACAAAAGCTAAAGCTAGCGCATCAGTTTTAACAATCTAATTATGTCATTCATGAAAATATATATCAGTCACAGGAGTCAGAATTAGCCCTTAAGAGGGATTTTTAATGCAGGACTTTTACTTGTTTGCCAGCCTAGTCAGCCTGGCCTTAAGATGTGATTGCAATGTCCCTGTTTGAATGTCGCTGGGGACTTTTGTCTAGTGTTATCAGCCTCACTGCTAGCATTGTTTGCATGCACAGAGAACACATTTAACAGCTTATTGTTTGTAACCCAGGAGGGACTAAAATGCAGAACATGGAGAGTTATGTTGGCAAGAAAGAAAGAGAGTAATGTTGCAGCAGCGTTTACTGGTCTTTTACTGGTCTTGGGGGGATGATGGCAGGGAAGGGGATCAAGCAGCAGCAGGGGCAAGGAAGGACAATGGAGGTGTGTGGCCGGGCGTGAGCAGGAAATGTAGGATGCGTGGCTGGCAGGGGTTAGTCTGAAAGCTAGGAAGTGGCTGGCAGGCAGGCAGGTTGGCAGGAGGACAGGCAGGTGAGAGATGATCCTGAGACACCAAAGAGACAAGTTGGCATACAAAATGCACAAGAAAACTGAACACTATAGGAATAGCAAACTAATCTGGGTGAGCATTGGTTTTTGAGGTTCAGACAATGGTCTGGTCAGCGGGAGTAGAGCTAGGGTAGATATACTGCACGCTGATGAGCTGATGGGAGGCAGGTGTGTAGGCTTGGAGAGGTGATGAGCAGATTTCAGGCAGGTGTGCTGGATGAGTGCTGGAAACCAGGAGAGTGAGGAAGGTAAATCAAGCCCTCGCGGACACATATGAGCACAGTCAGAGAGAGACAGACAGGGGAGCACAAAGGTGAGCAAAACACAGTAAACACAGGAATCTGCTGAAGTATGGCCACGCCTGTAACACTTACGGCTACAGCAAATACTTTGTCGGCAGGTGTCCCCTAACATCGCATCAAGGGGATTCCTCGAACACAGTCAACAGTTTAGCCTCTCCTCTGAATCATTAATAAAAGTATTATAATAATAATAGTAATATTGACCTGATGAAACCATGGCAAGTTCAGGAGGCCTTTACCAGTTAACTCTTAAAGTGAATACAGCTAAAGTTAGATAAGAGTTATTCTGACATTTTTAAAACACTGTTTTTTGCCCCTTCTTTTATTTTTGCATGCAAGGGCTTGACATCATATATTATAACTTAATTATGCTACGATAGTTGAAGGAAACACATGTGAATTTGTCTTTAAATTGGAAACCTGTCATTAAACCTACAGATTCTTTAATCATTGTTAGCTTTTGCACACTGCTATAATCTCTGCTGTATGGGTCATGTAGAAATGTGACAGTTGTCAGGATGATGGAGTTTCTCAAGTAACAGGTGTAGGTGAACTATGTGTTCTTATGTCATCCTACTAAAGGTTAACATAGGAACACATGGTTTACCTCATTTAGCCTCCCCTCACACAAAGCTTATGGCTGCTGACAGATGAAAACCACCTCCTCTTCTTTTACCTGTTTTGAAAATGCTTCGGTGCCTTCAAAACGCCCAGAGGACCATGAAACGTGCTCAACACATTAACTTTAAATTCACGTAAGGAAAAATCCTGAAATTCAGTCGGACATTCTTCTATAATGGCTGCATTATTCTCCTGGACAGCATGTTAAAGGAAACCTCTCAGTCATCACTTACAAGTTGTCACTCACAGGCTGAAATAGGTTACTGGTCATTCATTATCTGAGTCTGAAGCAGTGCAACACCTTTCCTCACAGGAGAAATCAATCCCTCTGCTCTTATGTAACGTCTGTCTTTGTGATGATGATGATGTATCACTGTCAAAGAGTCCTGCATGTTTTGGCTGGTTTAGCAATTAAGTGTGTGAAAGCTAAATTACCTTCAGCCATTGACGAGGGCTTTGGTTGATTAATGACTGAGTGCCTGAAAAGGAGAGAGTTGATCATTTTCATTCAGTTGTGCTCTAGATGGAGATGCGAGTGGGAAACTTTCTCCCTGTCCTGCCCAGTCCTGTGTATACTTCCTAATTTTATTACAGTCCCATGGCTTTAGACCATTTTAACCCTGAGTCATTTTTTCCTTTGTTGAATATTAGAAAGCTCCTGCTCCAAGAACAATGTATGTTTTAATACAATGGGCAAAATCTTGTAAATGTTTAAGGGAATTTGTAGTGAACAAACAACCATACATCAAGATTTCGTACTGAAACAGCTGCTGTTAATAAAACAACTGTAAGATGATGATTTAGATACAGAATAATACGACCCTTCACTCAAAAGAAAGGTGCTCTCTGGCCAAAATGAGAGGAATGTAGTTGCACTTGGCAGTACAGCCTGCAGATGGGTTCGTAACGTTGTAAAAGAAAAAGAAAACTATATAAAAACAGATAACTGTGTGTCCTGAGTTTGAATTACATTCTGTCAGTGTAAAAACTGGTCTCTCTGAACCTTAAATGTATTTCCATCTGGATTTTGAATTTCTTTTTCTTGGTATTTTGGTGGATTGGATGACAGAATGTGACGATCACATTGCACTTTCTCAGATGTGCTAAATTGGTTATATTTTGTCAAAATGTTGATGGCTAGTTGAATTAGCTAGTAGGCTACAGGTTTCCATATTTGATGACCAGGCAATAAAATACCACATAGAAAATGAAGTGAGTGTCAGTCCTCGTCTCCCACAACACAATGCAAACTAAAAAGAGTTACAATGGTTTCACTGACATTTACTTTCAACATTTTAGATGGCTGAAATGAGCATTGAGCTGATTTGAGAAAGTGGCAACAACAGCAAAATCCTTTTGTGCATCTTTGCAAAACATTTTATTCTTGAAGCTCGGTGGCGACCTTGCTAGTCAGCTTGAACATATGAGTGCTAATCAGTCACAATAGCTCCCGAAGCTTCTTTCTATTTTTCCAATACTCTGTCATTTACTCCCTCTGGCATTTTGTTCTCTGAATTTTTCATTATATTATTTTAATAAAGAGAGGCACAGTGGCTCAGCAATGGAAACGACAGTACAAATTAAATTACAGTATTTTAAGAACCTTCCAGTAGTTGTTGAGCCTTTTTCTCAATGAATGTAATGAATTTGACACTAAAACATATCATGTGTGCATTGCCCGAACGCTTTTATGAAGAGTACTTTTCAAAAGGCCTTAAACCAAGAGGCAGTGTTCCACCTGCTCATCAGGAATGTCCATTACTGCCACCAACGCTCAAATGAACATGACACTTTAAATCTTTGGTGAAAGAGGAGCAGATTAAAGAGAGAGAAGGGGACAGTGAGTGGCGGTGGGAGTGTCGTTGCTGCCGGGCGCTGAGGTGGAGAGAGGGCGAGAAAAGCAGCCACTGTGCAGCAGTGACATGAAGGCGACGGGGTGTGACAGGATGAGCCATCAGACTGCGGGATGCGCAAGTAGGAGTCTTCCTCTGGCTCACACACACACACACACAAACAAACAAACACACACACACAAACAAACAAACACACACGCTGACATATATACTAATCCATTAATAAATGCCTAAAGAGTGTTTAATAAATGGATTTTGGTCCAGGACACAGTGGTCATTTGGTTCAGTCAGTCAAGAGGATTAGTCACACTCTGGCAACCCAAAAGATGTTCTTATTAATGGCTTATGACTTATTTATAAAGCATTAATAAGTGATTTTTCAGCCATTAATAAAGACAATAAGTGTTTTGCAAATCATTTGTAATTTTTCATAGATCAGTAATATGCTAATAATAAGGGCAACTTGTCGGTTGTAATGATGTGAAAAGTCAGTTCTTTCTAAAGTATTAAACTCAGGACCTTATCAATGACTTTCTGCAAAGCAATCTTGTAAGCTCTCTATAAGAAAAGCTATTAGTTACACCAGCCTAAAGGATTTTTGGTGTATCACTTAAAGAAAATAAATGCCTAATAAACATAAAGTTAGTGCTTTCAACTGTAAACCTATATAAAGAATGGTTTATTGCAAAGTAACCCAATCGCCAGAATAAATGCTGGCATTGTATGTTTCTGCAAACCACTGATATGCTGAAACTTTGCATTTCTTTACATCACAGTTTTCAGTGTGATGATGTGACAACCCTGTGGTTAAGGTCTGGTTAGGTTTAAGCACAGAAAACACATGGTTAGGGTTAGAAAAAGATCATGTTGTCAGAATAACATACCAGGTTTTGTCACCACAAACACGGCTGGAAACTGTCCGGACTTCTTGTTTGAAATACCAGGTTTTATCAGTTGAAACAAAGTGGCCTTGAACAGTGATCTACTCCTTAGCAGCCATCTTGCCTGACTGTCACGCCACCACCGTCCCCTTCTCTTACTATTGTGAAACTCAGCTCACATGTATGTAATCTGAACTATACGTATGAACTGCACAAATTGGATATATCCGTGGTTTCATGAAACAGACACTGTGAATGTTTTATTCTGGTGAATGGGCTGTACAAAGAGTCCTAATACCAAACGACTGTCATACAAACAGTACAGAGGTAGGCAGGTGTACTTGTTAATATTACTTGGTGTCGTATGAAACGTACACATATCTTGGATTCAAACACTTGTATGCTTTGTACAAATTCTGCATACTTTGTTCAAACTGCACACACAACATTTAAAATGGACTTGTGTACTCACACACTGGCAGGTCCAAGCAGTCAAACACACACTCACACAAGCATGCACACGCCTATATAAAGCTTTCTGCCATTTACCAGCTCTGCCTACCTGGAGCATCTGTGTTCCATTAGATGTACCTGCTGCACATAAATGCATTTCTGTCTCAACATGTGGTCAGTTTGATAGTTTTCTCCTCAGAAACATCTCGTGTCTGCGTTTGAAACCACCTGCCGACAAAATACGCCGACACTGAGAGCATTTTAAACTGTAAGCACTCAAAGGTCTTCGGCTTGGACATCTGAAAACTTTCCTCAGGGTGTCAGCAAGTTCACTGAACCATTCTCAATTGCATTTGACAATTTTGCCACTGAGCCCGAGGTTAGGCTCTTTATCAAGGTTGGCTTTTGCATGTTCAGTCACATGCTATTTTAATGTGCAACTTCCAAAGAGTCAGTACAATATCTTTTTATGTATTGACGCATAAACGCATACAAATCTACTGTGGGTACACAGCACCACATATGCCACGTATTAAACCCATGTCTGCACCCGACTCTGCCACAACTGCACACACACACGGCTCACTGCTTGTCCAGAGCTCCTCCCTGGGGGGGTCACGGTGGCAAGGAGGGAGGGATTTCACGCTTGACCTTCCCTCTCACAGCTTTGTGAGCCCCTTTACTCCCGCCTTGATTCTCTTGACCTACTTGGTCATCCTGGAGCAAGCCACTTATAATACCTACATCTCATCCAGTGGCACTCTCTCTCTCTCTCTCATACACACGCATACACATCTGTCTCACACATCTGTCAGTGGGTTTT